>JAUPMG010000014.1:10338532-10352432 GCA_031762675.1 Pachysandra terminalis | reverse complement strand
AGAGGTAGAGGTAGAGGTCGCAATTAGAGTTGGTAAGTTTAGTTTACCTTTCTATTATGAAAAGACTTAAGTATCCTTCATAGAGGTATGTCGCACTGCCATGATTGTTTTTCTGATTAACACAGACAGCACAAGGGACCTACACCTATTTGCCCCTCCTACAGGAAAGTCCCTCTGCCCTGAACACTGGTTAGTCGTACCAGCATACAGGTTGTAAAGCTACCAGTAAGAAACCTTTGAGCTACTTGACAGAGGTTTAAGTTTCATAACCAAAAGACCAAAATTTCGGACAGAAAGTGGGCAGGGACAATATCTGATATGAATGTAGGCACATGTAAATGGTTATTGATGGGAGTTCACCGAAAGGATTAGTGTAGAGTGAGAATCCAAGCATACAAAAGTACCTAATGGAACAACTATAATGCAAAATATAGTTGATGAAAGGATTCAAAGTAGTACTTTAATGAGCATGTATACACGTAAACATATAAGATATTACCTCAAGAAATGCCTTCAAAACCCATAAGAATGCCAGTATTATGATTCCATTAACTGAAAAACCCACCTGTTTTGGATCAAAAATTGATTGTCAAGACGATAAATCCAACATTTCCTATTGGATTTCCTTCAGTATAAAATGCCTAATATAAGAAAAAAAAGGCATTAAACTCAAGACTTTTTTTTTTTTCATTAAACTCAAGACCGCCGATGCGAAACTTAAAGGTTATTAATGTTTATCCATAGTAGAAGATGAAACTAAAGGAAATCTGTTAAATAGACAAGCATTTTAACTTTTAACTGCACTTCAAGCTCATGTATAGGCTTCTACACTATTTGAGAATGAGCAGAAAAGGCTACACCATTCTTTATGTAGTGTTGGTACAGTTACAGGAGAATTAATTGAAGGTGTACCAAATTAAAGACCCAGTTTGTTAGGTTTTCAGATACATATTGTTGATGGTGAAAATGGATTAAAGGAGTGGAATAGGGATTTTCTTTTTCCGGAATTTGGTGGTAAGGAAAAGTTAGCTCTTGAAGGCACTGGTGGCTATAGACTTCAAGGAGAATTGGGTGGTAAGTGGTAACTCTATATTGTCGTGTTCTAAATTCATTATTGATTTCTTTCACAGCTAAATGTTTTGCTTATTGGATATAAATAACGAAATAAATATATAGGAAGCTTATTTATATGATAACTGTACAGTCACTTCGAATAGATGATGCGTCCATACTCCTGCACCAGACCGATGACCTTCTTAACCAAATATCCTGATCCTACGATATGAGAGTCAGACTAAGATCTTACACTTAGGCACAAACCCATAACCTTTTTTTTTTTTTTTTTAAATTAACGATGTCATGATATAAATGGAGAAAAAACGGAAACACAGGCTGTCCGAGATAGGCAGCAAGAAAAGGAAAAAAGAAAAACAAAAGCCAATTGCAACCCCTCTAGCCCCCAAATATCTCCTCAGTCGGAGGTCCCGAGAACAGCCCATCCCTCTCAACACCTCTCCTAGCTAAACCATCTGCCAATTCATTCACCCTCCTCGGGATATGAGAGAAGGATATACTCAACCCATCACACAGCGAACGAGCATATGACCTTCGCCCATATGACATAGCCTAAAAGTCTAAAACTGTTCGAAAACAGTTAACATATGGCTTCAAAGCAAGTAAATAGAAAGTTTTGGTAGGATTTCGATAGCTTACGGAGAAGAGTTTAAAGAGGTATCATCAATCATTATGAGAATTTCCTTTGAGGATATGGATATAGGGTGAGCTTAAGAAGCAGAGAGAATTGGATTATATTTAAGGTTTCGGCCGAACTGACATGCATCGGCCAATATGCTTCGGTTTTAGCAGAGATTGATCCAAAACTTAGTTGCAAAACTTCAGCCAATGGTTCCCTGTACCGACTAATACATACCAATACCCTTTGACAGGATCTGAAAACCCAACCATAAATGAGACTTTAAATCATGTTGGGAAGATATTTGATAAGGTGACTGTTAAACACCAGTTACTCTAAAAGCTCAAGCTGTTAGAGAACAGCACGACAATGCATATCAAATGGTTCAACACCTCCTTGCACGTGCGGGCTCCGCACGGGATCAACACATCCGTGGGATAACACAGGGCACCGAGCAAACACACACCATACACACCCCAACACGAGAACAGCACATCCGTAGGAGAATAACACACAAACATATTCTCCCGGGATTCGAACACTCGACCTCCAGTTCTCTAACAGCTTGAGCTTTTAGAGTAACTGGTGTTTAACAGTGACGTTGCCCTTTTTCAAGCTATCCTGTATTTGTGATTTAATTGTTCTCGACAGCGGATGTTAGATGCTTTTAAATAGGCTTGTGATAGTACTGGATAGAACCCACCAATAAGTCGCATTTTAGAAGGTTGAGACATTAAACACTGGGTGATATATTTTCTGCCTTAACAAAGTACAGAAGTTAGCCTAACCTAAAGACAGGCATATTGGGAAGTGAAGAATTATTGCTCTTTTACGACTCTTTCAGCACAACCTTCTTGGGAAAATTACCTTTGATGTTTTCATTCAAATTTTATGGAAGACTTTGAATTTGGGTGGCTTTTTTCATTTGGATGGTAGTGTTAGTCTGTTAAACGAGATGCTAACAATGGACCAGTTGATTCATTGGAAGAATCCTGTCAAATGTCTGCAACTCTGCCTAAATTGCAGTCTGTATCAGTTAACCATTTTATTGCAGTGCAAATTCACTAGTAAAGATTGGAGTACGTTCTTTGTGATCTTTGACATTTAATGGGTTATGCATTTTCATTGTCAAGACCAAAAATTATTTTCACTCTAGGAGGTGGAAGCAGACAAAGCCAGGGATCCTATGGGCGATGCTTCTATTTTTCAGTTACTGGTCTATTTGGGAGGAAAACATAATTTCCAATTGTAGCAACAAGAATAAAACCCTACTTTTCTTTTGATTCTCCACTAGTCAGGGTTTAGAGGGTTTATAAGCATCTGGGTTTCTCTAAAACATGGAGGGAGTTGTCCATGACAGTGTCAACAGTCTCAGCTTCCAAAAGTCTTTCCAACTGCTACCTACACAGAGGTGCTAACGTTTATTAGGCTGCGTTTGCCCCGGCCTATATAAGTGCTTATTTAAGCTTATAGCTTCTTAAAGCACTTTTAAAAATCAAAAGTATGGGTAAGTGCTTACCCATAAGCACTAGAGGAGGCTATTTCAAAACTTTAGTAAATTTTTTACAATACCTATTTTACCCCTAAACTTTTATAAGCTATTTCAAACTTTAGTAATATTTTTATAATACCTAGTTTACTCCTAAACTTTTATAAGCTATTTCAAAACTTTAGTAATATCTTTATAAAACCAATTTTTCCCCTAAACTTTTATAAGCTATTTCAAAACTTTAGTAATATTTTTATAAAACCTATTTTACCCCTAAACTTTTATACGCTACTTCAAAACTTTAGTAATATTTTTATAATAACTATTTTACCCTTAAACTTTTTTACGATTACCTGCCTTTTTGTCCCTTTTAGGTTGAAGAAAACTATTCATTCTCTGCATAAGCACTTAAATAAATGTATTTACCAAATGCTACTTACTTCAGGTAAGCAGCTTATTGCTGCTGTGGATAAGTGCTCCCATTGAGTCAATTATCCAATGAGTTCTTATCCAAAAGCACAAGCCGGGCCAAACGCAGCCTTATGTTATCAAAACTCTTGCAACCAATGATGATTTGGCTTGAATAGATTGAAACCTAGATGATCCCTATTTTTAACCTACAAACAACTTCCATATCCCTTGTTGATTACTGTGTCTTCCTGTTACAATTGCAATTCAATTCATGGTTTCGAGTTTATCTGTAATTCTTCTCTTGCAATCAGTTCTAGAAACAAAACAGATCTAACAGATTATGTTCTTTTATTCTGTCAATTTCAACTCCTCTGACCAATTCCGACACTTGGGTTGGGGAAAACAATTATAACGGATGAACTGAAATACACATAATTGATTACGAACTAGTATGGCACAAATCGAACAGTATTCTATTCACAGAAGAGATGAGCTTCTACTAACCAATTTAGTAGAGATAGCAAGGGGGAGGACTAATCGGACGACTTTCCTGGCTCGTTTGGAGATCTTCCGGAACACATTTTGAACGAACCTAACAAGCAGATCCAAACTCCGATCTTCGTCTTCGTCGTCTTCATCGTCAATACCGTCGTTATCGTAATCTCCGGCGACGATACCACGGTTCCGGCTCCAATTACGTGGATCAGAGACCAGATTAGCACTTTCCTGGTTAAAATTCGAGACGTGATTCAATTAATTTTTTGACTCTCTCTGCAATAAAGGAAAAGAAGCTTCGTCCTTCCCCTTCTAGAGAGAGAGAGAGAGAGAGAGAGAGAGAGAGAGAAAGAACCTGTGAGTAATTAGAGAATCTTCTGGAAGCTCAAAGACGATGATGACGGAGCTGAGGAAGCTTAAAAGGAGCAACGATGCGGTGATGGTTGTTGCTTGGTTTGGTTCCAAGACAGCCAGGGAGAGCAGACGGAGGGGAAGTGACCAAGGATGCCATGGGAAGGAAAGGAAGACACAGAGAGAGAGAGAAGAAGAAGCCGAGGAGTATCGTGTATGTATTAGAGACTTCATTTCATGGCCTCATGGGTCAACGTCAAAGCGGTGGGCCCTGAAGCACTTCTCTAGCCTTAGATTGCTAAGATGATCCTCCACCGTAAGATAGGTAGACTTCTATTTTTATTTTATTGGATAGAATATACACCGTTTTTTTTTTTTTTATTTTTTATTTTTATGCTTCAAAACAAATTAACATTTAGATCTGGAAAAAAAAAGATTAAAATAAAATGCCTAATTTTCAGTGGGACAAAGATTTATCTCAAAAGTCAAAACTAGGGCCTCGTTTGCTGTCATTCCTCTACTTGGAATGAGTTCCAACCCTGATTTGTAAATAAAATGTATATTGACAAACTATTTGTATTACAGATTATTTTGGAGTGTTATTATTACATTTAAAAGAATGTAAATATGCAAAATATGTGTGGCTATGAGATTATTTGAAAATGCTTATAGTTAAAGAACAAATAAATAAATAAAGAATTTAATCGGAACTTATTCTAGAACATGTTGTTAACCAAACATCGATATTACATTTTGTCATATGCCAACCAAAAATAGTTCCCGAAAAGTCTATAAGGAACTAGTTCTTAGAATGAGTTGCCAACCAAACGCAACCAAGAAACCTTCAAAAATAGTTCCCAGAAAGAATATAAGGAATTAGTTCATGGAATGAGTTCCCAATCCAGGATGACAACCAACGGAGGCCTAAAATTATACTACTCAGCTTCATGGGACAAAGCTTGCAATAAAGTATCTGTTGGCTTCATTGATCGAATGACAATGAGCATCAGATATTAACACACAGGCCTCTCTCATGAAAAATAAAAATGACTTGAAAAAAAAAAGAGAACATTTACAATAGAAGAATTAGTAAGATCAAATGTTTGTGGGTGACTATTATATGTTCCCAGATAGGGAATGTAAGACAATGTAGATTCAATTGACTCAAGTCACATTGTTTACCCTGAAAACAAATCTCTTTCTTATGAAGCTATTTGTTTTCCAATACAAATCAAAGCAAGAGCTTTACATCACCAGTTTCAGTAACTGAAGATTAGAAGCTCTCAAGCCGATGAAATCAACCGCGTATTTACTGTAACAAGATGCAGCTTGGCTTCGACGATAAGATTTATCACAAATCCCTCCATCCATTTCTCAGTTTCTCTGTTACAGTTTGTTTCAAACTCTACAACAAAGTTTCTCACGTACAATGACTATTCTGTGACATCCATGAAACAATCTCTCCCTCTCTGATTATACACGGCGTGCATCTAACAAGTTACCTTCTACTAAAATTCGAAGAACAAACTGTTAGGAGCTCTGAACCTATACAGATATGAAGATTCTTCTTCTTCTTTGTTCTTTTTTTTTTTTTTTCCTACTTTGAATTTTTCTGGTTTATATTGAATATTCTAGGTGCAATCAACTGAGAAACCCTCTTGTCCCCATCAAAAAAATCTATAACTCCAATTTCATGCATCCTGCAAAATGTGATAAATTTTCAAAGTATGGACATGAGAAGCCTCAAGTTATCTCAAATGAACTGAAATTTACCCTCCAGTCCCAGACAATTGGGATCAGGGTCGGAGGCAAAGCCCATCTGGAAAACATTTTGGAGCTCATCGTTCCATACACTTGTTATCTGGAACAAGATACCTCGAATCAGTGGATCTGATGAATAATGGGAGTAGGATAATAATATCTGTTAGCTTAATTACCTGAGATATGGGTGGGAAATGGGGGTTTGTGCTCTGGATAACTGGCGACGCTCCCTCCTGAGTTATGTGTGGGTGGGGATGGGATGTGCTCATTCCTGGGCCGAATCCAAGAACAGCAGAAGGGCCACCTTGTGAATAAAGTATCTACATAAGAGTCATCTGAGATCAAGCTCATAACAATCCCTAAAAGGAACTGTAATTATAGATGTGACACACATATATACACACTAGACAACTTGATTGCTCTTAACTTACATCTTTGGATAGATTCCGTTCTATATCAATGTTAACTTCGGGATTTACAGTGGCGAGTTTCATTGATAGAAACTGCAAGTACAAGATAGCAAATACGTGTGTTATTATGTAAACATGTAGAAGAAACAAACAGCAAAAAAATAGTTGATACCTCCTCTCTTTACTCGGATTATGAAATTAATAGCGGTGCAGACAATTCTAAGTGATTTGCGTTCTAATATCTATAACACAGTATGACCCTATATTGCTTTCTCGGTGAGCGCATGCTGAACAACAGAAATTCAATTATTCCCTCAATCGGATAAAGAGAGAGTTTCCCAAGTGTTGATCGGGATCAAGCAATAATAATAAACACAGTAAAACGAAGATCAAAACAATGCACACAGATATGCGTGGTTCGGCAAAGCCTATGTCCATGGGAGAGAAAGTTTCTACTATTATGAAAACAAATTAGGGTTACAACTTATACTCCTACCCAATATACCCTTACAAATCAAACTTCAAACCTATAAGTTTGTGGTCCACACCTATGATCAGAGATGTTGATGAACTACATTTTATTTATATAAAATATTAAATAACAAAATTGAGTTCACACCTTCAAGGATCAGAATAGCATACCTCAACCTGTCGTTGCAGTGACTGCACATAGTTGATAATCTCATCAAGCATTACTGCCTTTCCAGTAATCTTTAGAAATAATAACAGTAAGGCTGTTAGATTGGAGAAGCAAACTGAGAGTTTATAAAAAAAAAATTAACCATCTTCAGTTACCTTATTGCATCCCGGAACAAGATCTTGAAGAAACCTCATCCGCTGGCTAATCTTTTCTCTTCTCACCTAAATGTTAAAAAGATTTGTACACTTGAATTGAAAGATAAACAAAAAAATATTTGTCACAGAGAACAATGCATCATCATTGGACACTTACTCTTTCTGCAAGGCTGTGACTATTGGTAGCTTGGCCTCGTCTAGCTCTAACATGAATGAAATCATCATTTGGAGCTTCTCCATTCTGGGATGAATCTTTATGTTGTTTACCTATTAGCTTACCACGTGAATTCGGGTTCTGTTCAGATTTCTGTTTCTCATCATCCTGGTCTTTTGGAAATTCAAGGGTTTCCTGGGAAACATCCTTTTGCTGCTCCAACCCAAAATTCTACAACAGTTTTGAACATAATCCAGCTGTTCAAACTATTGGGAAAAAAAAAAAAGAGAGAGCATAATCTCAAAGCAAAGTTTTAAATTTCGCCGGCATGTCAGCAAATTGTTGTCATTTTCTAGTCTGGCAACACGAAATATGGGGATGATATTTCCCCATTTCGGTAAAATCTCAGGCGAAATTGAAATTTAAAACCTTATCTCAAACCTACAATCTGATATCACAAAATAATTTAGTTTACCTGAATGGGATCTAATCGAGGATGAACATCAGGCATTCTTTTCCTTTTCTTTCCACCGGGTAATGTTCCCGCGGCTCTGTCATCATAAATCTGGCACTCCTCTTGAAAGTGTGCACCATGATCAGTGCTACTCTTCGGATTGGTAGTCTTTCCAGCGCCACCCTCCTTATTTGAGGGACAATTAGGAGGAACACCAGCATTGGAAATCAGGCCACCTTCAGGCAGGCCAAAGGAACCAACCATTTCTGCGAAGCTTCCGCTGCCGAAGCTTCCAAGCTTCGGCACCAGCTCGACAAAACATGGATCAGATTGATACTGAACAAGGTGGGAGTTGGCAATCTGATTAGCAGAAGCCATTAAAGAACCTCTAAATTCCACATTTTGTGTCATGGAAAAAACTGGATCCCAACCAGAACCAAAGGAAGAGTCTAATCCATTCGAAGACTTAAACATGGACATCGAGTTCATTCTCACTCCAGCAACCTTATCTGGCCGATTGAGAAGGGGTTGGAACCCCAAATCACCATTGTCGTCGTCACCCATGTTCAGAAGTCGAACCAGAAGTCCTCAAATCAAATGAGATCCGACCAATTCCACTTTAAGAAGACCCAATTCAACAATTCCCCCCAAAACCCAGAAATGCAAGTAAAATAGCTACTTGATTTGGAAGAGAAGAGTATATTTTTTTTTCTTTTTGAGTAGGATAACAGAAGTTGAGAAGCTAAAGCCAAAGTGGGGTTTGACTTGGAATGACTGGTAATTTCTTGCAGGACTCAACAAGGAACAAATCACCTTGACAGCTTTATAGAGCCAAGAGGAGATTAAAGCAAAAGAAACCCTCTCATCAGTTGCAGCATCCCAGAACACAAAGGAAAAGGAGAAATCCAATGCAGCAGGGCATATAATCTACACACACCACCAGCTATTTTACTCTACTTTCTAAAACCCCAAGATCAAGCCTATTCTAGTGTTAAAAAAAAAAATGCTCCCCAAGAGACAAGAAAGTGAACCTTTCAGAGTATAAAGGAGAGAGAAGAAATCAGTGAACAGCTCACCAGACTAATCAAAAGAGAAAGCAGATTCCCTTTTCTCTTTTGTCGTTAAAAGAAGCAAAATATAGCAATTTCCTTCTTCCCCATTAACTAAATCCAAACAGACTTGAATTCTAGGATTCACAGACTTACAAAGATGGTAATCTGGAGTTCTAAGCAATCACAATAGAGTGAATGGTATACAGAGAAGAAACCCAATAAAAGCTTGGAGTACTTGAACCTTCAGATTCAAAATCCAACAACCCAGCAAGAAAACAAGGCAATTGTGGAAAAATCCTTTAGGGATTTCCTCAAATGGGGTATCTAGAAAAAAATCCCACAAGCATCAAATTATGCTTAGAATACTCAAAATTCAAAATATGCAGGATATCAGTACATAGGAGTATTAATAAAAACCCTTAAAAAAGCATCGAATGCTTTTTTTTTTTCTTTTTTTTCAAGTTTGGCAATTGAAAACCAAATTCACCTAATGGGGTATTTGCAGAAATAGTAATGAAATTCAAGCTTTTAAAGATCAAAGAAAATGTAGATTGTTGGGAGACAAGAAAAAATCAAGACAGAGAGAGCTCTACTTACCTGCCAAAGCTAACAGGTAAAATGTATGATTTTAAATGACAGACTAACCACTACCAACTGCTCTTGCTGGTAAGTTATTTTAAAACCTAATCTCTCCTTTCCTTCCAAACTTTTTGTTATTGTAATTTTCTTTCTTTATTTTTTTATTATTATTTTTTTTATCTGAGACTCGAGAGTGGTTCTTCCCTTCAACCCCAAGCTTGCTTGATATCTTTTACTGACACATTTGCCAACTATCCTAACAGACCTCTCCTTGCTGTTATACACTCCTCGTTTTCTCACTCCCAACCAACCCATCTTCATATCTTTTTGAGGAAACACATGATGGTGCTCACCTCCATCACTCTCCATCAACCCTATTCTCATCCATCTTAATCATGTTCAATTGGTGGGCCATCATCCATAGAGTTGGATGATCGATGATCCAACTCGAGATCAGCTGATCCAAAACATGACCTAAATTTTTTATTTTTTATTTTAAATATAAGTTTTTTGAGAGACGCTAGACGATCTATATTGGATCGTCTGATCTGACTCGTCCAAAATTGAGTCTAAGGTTTCAAGAATCGGATCAATTGGATCTGTATCGGAATCGGCAAGAACCAGCCCAGTCTCAAGACACTATACAATAGTTGTATTGCAAGGTTTTGGATCGGATTGGTCCATCCGATAGGTTCGGTACCCATCGATACCGTCAATTCAGTGACCGATCTGACCGATCCAATTTTTTTTAAACAACTGGACGATCCATTTTTGGACCAAATCCAGATTAGCCGATACCGATCGATATCGCCAGTCTGGATTGGGATCAGCCAGGACCAATCCGATCCCCGATCTCGAGACTTTAAACCTTGATTGAGTCGGTTCGTCTAGATCGAACGATCTGACTTAGTTTCAGATGATCTGATTCCATTTTTGACCGAGTTAGAGAATTATTAATACATTAGGGATCGGCTTGGGAACACGACTAGTTCCTAGCATGGTTTCAAGGATTGGACCGGATCGGCCGATCCAAATCAGGACCGGTCCCAAACCACGATACAACTATTGTATCGTGAGGCTTTGGAGCGGACCAATATCCAATTTTTTTTTTTAATTTATAAAATAAAAGATTCAACTGATATTGGCCTAGATCGGTCCGATCCACTCTGATATCATCATTCCAGCAACTGGAATTGCGGTTCCGATTACCGGTCCGGCTGATCCAATTTTTTTATTTTTTTAATAAAGATTCAACTTTTGGTTTAATAAAGATTCAACTTTTGGATTGACCGATATCATCGATCCAGATCAGGATCGGCTGGGACCGATCCGATCAAGGATCCGGAGAATTAAAAACTTGGTCCCTAGTCGATCCTAACTTGGATCGGCAGATAGGCCGATCCTGTACACCATGATTGATGTGATCTGAATAGACTGTGGGGACGTGTACGGTTTAAGGGTTATGATTCAGGGAACATGATGTTGCTTTAGTCCATCACATACCTTCTCATTTTTTCTTTTCTTTATTTTTTTAAACTCCTCTCTGCTTTTTTTTTCTTTTCTTTAGATTAGGAATTAGGATACAAACATAAGGAATCTTATCATCTTTTTACCCCCTTGTCCTTGTACGGATTCCAGCTGTGGTGGTTGCCTCTTCAAATTCAAACTCCTGCTGTGATCTCGCTGGAAAATGCAAATCTTCCGAAATTAACGGCTAATTTACTCCCAAGAAATGATCCAGCAAGCTTTAATCTACATCGTTCATCGTTTGGAAATCAAGGGTCAAAGATAAGGGTGTCCATGATGATTGAATAGTCAACAAAAAGATTTCGTGAGGACTCCCCACTTGATCACTATTATTAATACGTCTTAAAAGGGGTTGGTTTGGTGAGTGAATCTTTTGACTTCAGTTTAGGTCTTTCTTTTATGAATGTGGGTTGTGATGTTGATTCTATGTGTTTACAGTTAATTCAAAGAAGATTATTAGATCACAAATTGATAACTATAGCACAAATTGACTTGTGGAAAAGTGTTGGTTGTTGAGGTAGTAAATTAATGTTACATTATATACCAACATCCTTTGATTAGCACATAATATATATATATATATATATATATATACATAAAAAAAATATGCATTCAAAAGGATTTTTTTTACACGTGTCGTCGACTTAATCAGGTTCTTGGGCATGTGAAGAAAAGTTTTACTTGTATTGGTGATAAACAAACATGTGAGCCGGGTTATAGATATGGACTACCCCAAGACTTCCTTTAATCCAAGGGGCTTGGGTCAACTTGAAAACGCCTTAACCGATGAATCCAATGTTTCAAGGATCAGCCCGATCCGGTCCGTATTTGGATCGGTCAGGACTGGTCCGGTTTCAAGTTTACAAAACAATTGTTGTATCGTGAGGCTCTGGATTGGACCGAACTAGTACAACCGTTCTGGTGTTTTTTTTTTTATTTACGATTTGATGTTCCAAACCGGTATCGATCTAGATTGATCCGGTCCGACCGATCCAAATTTTCTTTTTAAATTAAAAAAAAAATTTAGACGGTCCACTTTTATACTGGATCTGGACTGGATAGTACCGCTAGTTTGATCTGAGACTTTAAACCTTCGATGAATCTACATTATAATCCACATGAAATCCGAGACAAACAAGATACATTCTCAATATGTTTCAATAACGTTCAATGATACGAACCCACAAGCAAAAACAAATTATTATTGTACATGTGTATGTGCGTGCGTGGATACATACCGATAGGTTCCACCTCGACGAAATTAAACATAAAGAGATGTGGTCCTGAGCTATGTAACAATGATGGATGATACATACACTCCAGTGCAAAGAGTACTATATATATATATATAAAATTTTTTTCCATCTGCAACGTCTCAAAGCAAATTTTCTCTCAAAAGGTTAAGCCCATGCTCCTCAATCTTTCCCAAGTGTTTAAACTTGTAAAGAAGCCTTTCTTTATAAAAAGTTGGTTCACTATTTTACAGTTATTCGAAGATCCTTAATAATCTAAAGTTCCAGAATTGTATATATGAAATGGATATGGACTTTCAAAGAAAGCATATATATATATAATCTGGACTTCAATAAAGAAAAAGTAAAGAGTAGTAAAGTTCAATACATGATAGAGACTTAAAAGAGTATTTAACAATATAGAATCCCAAACCCCACATCCTTCAATAACCTGATTGATGCATGCGGAGATCTTAAGTAGTCATAATTTTGTTTCTTTAGAATTAAAATGTCAAGGCTGTTGTTAAGGTAACTGAAACCATAATGCCTGCTTTTGATGCAACTCATCATAACCAAGACTGGTCTTCCTGAGGGTTTTCCTTTTCTTTTTTTGGTTAGAATCATAATACATGATTGATGTCTCTAGCTATATTGAAGAATCTCAACCATGCTAATTCTTTTAATTCTTTACTACCAAACCATTTTTTTGTAGTACCTGCTCTTGAAGGATATCAAGTTGAGATCAAGAAGGAAAGAGATGAAAATGAGTTTAGAAGGCTAGTGCAAAATTATAATAAAATAAATATAAAATTTATAAGTTTTTGATGAATCGAAAGCGTGAGTATATCAGTGTCCTTGAAATCAAATTCGTCAATTTTTGGATCGTAACCTTAGTGTTGACCCCCAAGATTCAACGGCATATATTTAACCAAGAAATCACCTTCTCTCCCTCTCTACTCTCTTTTATCCCTTCCTCTCACCTTTATTTTGTGGATTTCCTCTATCATATTTGACACCTCTTCTATTCCCAATCAAAGATATTCCTTCTTAGTTTAAGATCTCATGCCCAACTCGCACCTTGTTTAATTAAAGGGTAACTCCACTTACACCCCCTCACCTTTCTGACAAAGGTGGGGGTGGGGGTCGGGGTAGAGTATGGGGTAATAAAAACAGGGTTAAAAGGATAAATTCGCATGTTTTTTTAACACTGCTTATGAGATGTTAGTGAAAGAGGGTGTAAGTGGCTTTTCAGAAACCACAGAGGGTGTTTCTGCCTTTGTCAGAAACGTGAAGGGGTATAAGTGGAAGGTAACAAGTTTACCCAAGTGTGAGGGATGTTACCTAAGCGTCCAGGTTTACATCAATTGCTACCACCTTGATAAGTGCGTAGCACTTGCACTTTTACGCCTATTACTTATGATTTTTAGTCCCTAAGCTATGCTTAAATAAATGAATTAATGCATTTCTAATGTTTTGCAGGTTCGGGAGCGTTCGAGA
>JAUPMG010000014.1:10327432-10338432 GCA_031762675.1 Pachysandra terminalis | reverse complement strand
AATACAACCATGGAAATGCCTTCCTGGGAGTAAGACCATGCTCCCAGCCAAATTTCAGACCCTGAAGCTCAATCTGTTTCTTCGGCTTACTTCTTGGCGCACCGAAGGGGTCGCCGAACAACAGAGGGACGTACTGCCTCGGGATAGGTCGCCGAGGGCAGCTTCGGTGCATCGAAGAGGTCCCCGAAACCCCCTTTAGGCTCGCCGAAGGGTTCGCCAAACAACATAATTGACCAAAGTAATATAATTTCTCATCTATTGAGACCTATTTGGACCAGGTCCCAAGGTCTCATTCCATTGGGCACACTTTGGTGCATTTCGGTGCGCCGAAGAGGGAGCGAGACCCCGCCCAAGAGATCCAGGTGTCCAATGGACCTGATTCCAAAGGGAGCATGTGTATCTCGTCTAATTGCACGTGTTTGACCTATATCCCGATCAGTTTGACCTTGTATGCAAAATATGACCCCCCAAATCGAAAGATCAGTTTTAGGAGATTTGGCTGACCAATGAGTGTTTTCTGGAAATGGTGTAAGCATGACTCCCGAACCCTCACATTAGCTTAGTGTCATCATAATACGCACGCGAGAATTCAAATGGGAGTTAAAGAGGTTGATTAAGCCTCCCGTTGTGAAGTTGTGTGTATCAAGGCCTTGTATAAAGAATTGAGATAAACAAGCCCTATGGGCAGGTCTTGTGTGCATTGGTGATTATTGTGAATTTAAATGAATGTTTACTTCTCGCATTCACTTTCTTTCCCATTGATGAATGCTTACAATACTAGGTCAATTTTATTGTTAGGTTGGGTAAGTGGGTAGAATTAGATGAATAGTGTTAATGCTAGTTAGTAGGATTTTATGATTGAATTCATAGTTAGTAGGATTGAATGTTTACATTCATAGAAGTTTGGTTATGGGATTGTGCCCATATGATTGAATGGTTGAATATATGCCTTGGGAAATGATGTGGATTGCCCAAGTATTGCAGGCGTCTGTAAGCTTGGAGGATGGTCTATGGGACCATGTTCTGTCAGGTGGCGAATATGTATGAATCTCTGAGGGATGACATCAGGTAGCTGGTGCACCCGGTTGGACCGATAGGGGGGATGACTTCAGGTAGCTGGAGCTCGTCGGGGCCATTGAAAAGAGAATTATGAGAAGAAAGGCTAAGCCAGTTGGGATCATACATAGTTTCGCATGTTGACTGCGTTTATCTTTCTGTACTGCATAGTTTGATATTAGTGTGAGTGCCTCTTGTGTGATGCACGTGGCCCAATTCTCATCCTTAAAAACAATGCATTTAGTGTAGGGTAGTTAGACTATAGAAAAATACCCCGTGAGGATGAGAGAGTACTTTACATGCTTTAATTATATTTGGATGCCACAATTGTACACCATAGCACATATCTATATATTATACTCTGTTCACAATCACACACAGCTCAAAATGCTAGAGCAAGAGAAAATACACTTCATTGTAAGTATACTCATTCTGGCTTTCAGCTTATGCTTGTTGTTTTTAATATTTTCAGGTTCTGGAGCGTAGACATAAAGAGAGAGACCGAAATGGGTAGAGCATTATGATAGAATGTATGTTTTAGTCTAGCCGTAGACTCATTACACTTAGAAATGGTAGATTTCAATTCTAAGCATTTTTATAGTTACTTATATCTTACTAGAATTGTTAGAACTTCCGCTTATGAATCTAATTTTGTTAGACACACCCGTAAAGATACGGGGTGAAGGTTGCACTTGAACTGGAAAACCTATGAAATCGGAAATTTCCTGTTCGGGTCGTGAGAGAGAGAGAGAGCATAGGAGCAGGCCACATGTTTATCGAGGGAAGATGTATATTCAAGCGAAGTTGTTTAAAGATAGCCATCCAAAGAAAAGATTACCTAATCATCCATAGTTGCCATCTAATTGAGATGAGGTAGGGGCCTCGTGGGGCTTCGCAACCTCTACAGCAAATGGCAAGCAGCAATCTATTCAACAAACCAATTATGGGGCGCCAAATGGATAGGATTTCCCATGAATAAATCATCGGTACCCCATGAATAATTTCATGAATAATAGTAGTAGATTCATTTCATAAATAATAGTAGTAGAAGCTAAAATAATATAAAGGCAAATGAGCACTTGAACCAAAAATAATGAAAAATTGCAAAATGGTTGGTGTGGTAGCCCATCTCATCTGTTAGCAACTTTTGAGTCGACCAAATCGCAAGTAACATTTGAATTGGAGGCTTATTGTTGCATAGAACCGGATCCTCTCAAGTTGTAATCACCTGTTAGTTGATTTGAAACTAAGTTAGAATGCCATATGTGGGATAAATTGTCACACCATTAGTAACGATGGAATGTTTTTATCCATCATTTTTGTGTTTAAAAATTTTAAATTTATTATAGATTAGCACTTTATACCATGTGTCGCATTTTAATTGATTTCAAATCAACTAACAGGTGATTATAACTGGAGAGGATCCGAATCCGATTATATATATATATAAAGAGAGAGAGAGAGAGAGAGAGAGAGAGAGAGAGAGCAGGCCACATGTTTGTCGAGGGAAGATGTATATTCAAGCGAAGTTGTTTAAAGATAGCCATCCAAAGGAAAGATTATCTAATCATCCATAGTTGCCATCTAATTGAGATGAGGTAGGGGTCTCGTGGGGCTTCGCAACCTCTACAACAAATGGCAAGCATCAATCTATTCAACAAACCAATTAGGGGGTGCCACATGGACAGGATATCCCATGAATAAGTCATTGGTACCCCCATGAATAAGCCACTGGTACCCCCTTCCCTAGGTATTTACCTTGGGTACCTCTCTTGGTACCCCACGTGACAGCATCTCAACGGTGTTGTATGGATTGTTGTAAGCATCTTATCCTTGTTATCTATTTAGAAGACATTGCATATAGGGATACCATCTAAGGATGACAATGGGGCGGGTTAAACGGGTAATCTGTTCCACCTCCCTGGTTTGGCTCAATCCTTCTCTAATCTCTCCCATTACCATCCACCCATGTTTAAAATATATATTTTATGTATATATATATATAAATAAACATAATAAAAAAATTAAAGATTTAACTTTAAAAAATATTTATTTTTAAAAAAAAATTGTTCCACTACCACCCAAATATTAGGAGTGGATTTGGAATTAGGAGACTCCTTTATGAGCAGGTTAGGGATTGTCAAAACCAGCCCGTTGCCATCCTACTCCCGTCCAATACTAGTGCTATTCATCATTGGGTTCCCTTAAATAGGTTCAAGGACCATGGAAGAGAACACGTATAAAAAAAATCAGTTCAACAAACTATTTTTAGTTAATTTCATTTTAATCTTTTCTAACAAAGAATTTTAATGTGAAAGCTCATATGAGTAGTGACTCTATACTGAAGTCATCAAGCGACGTGGCTACTTATCCAAGGACCATTTCATAAATCCTTAAGCACCATACCCTAGAGCATACGTTTTCTCTTCCTTTTTTTTTCTTTCTATTTTTTTTAATCATTTTTATTACTCGATACACATATTAACAACCAGTAGGAGACACACCACATAAAGAAGAGATAGCACACAAAAGTCACAAAGAAGGAAAAAGCACTTCTCACTGAACCAATGCCAACTCTTATAATGCTTCCACCAAAGCTATAAAGAAGAAAAAGCACTTCTCACTGAACCAATGCAAGCTCTTATATTGCTTCCATCCTTACAATGCGTTTGATAATCATGATGTTTGTTTTCTTGTCGACAGGGCCCCCCAAATTAGTGACCACTCAGTGCACTCACCAACTTTATACCGTAAAAACATGGAAGAAAAGAAAAGTATAAATCCCTTGCTTTCTATATATTTTCCCTTCTTCCTCTTTGTTTACTTTATTTACAACCTAAGCAATATGACGTTTAATGTGGACCTGGCTCAAAGAGAATTTAGTCTCATTCACTTACTGATAAGTCTGTAGCACTCACTTTTAGACTTATTATTTATAATTTTTAGTTCTAGAATTATGTTTAAGTAATTAAATTGATGCATTTCTAATATTTAACAAATTTGAGAGTGTTCAAGAGAATTTAAATTAAGATCGGATCGAATCAAGACCTCTTAAAAACGAATGGTGAGATAAAGAAAGAGATCAATTAATACAGTGTAACGCAATACATAATATCGGCCCAATCTTTTGAAGTCCGACACGTCGACAGAAGATCTTAACGTTTATCTGAGATTTGATATCTTGCATCCGAGTGTAATCAAGTATTTCATGGAATAGGAAGCCAACCACAAGACGAAGAAGCCACTTCTGATGAAAGTTTGTAGTGTCCACAAAGTTAACACTAAATGCTGAAGTGGTGGTGCCTTCTGATTGGATATAAGATGTCTTACTGTATCGCACATGGTAGTTTGTACCGTGCAACACTGGAAGTTGATGATGATACATGAAGACATAATGATGATGGTGACGATTCAAGTGTGAACACATAAAGGGTTACAACTTACAAGTAGGAACGGCAGGTAGGTTCAAATGCATACGGATGGGCGTTTTGCATACGGATCGCGATCTTTATCTCGGCATCTCATCTTCATCATCCTTGAGAAGCCAAGTCTCATTTTAGAGTTTCAAACCCTAGTCAAGTAATTTTTGGATTTTATCATTCTTATTTAAGGTTTTGATTTTTTTGTATGGAATAGATTGTATGATCTTGAGGATTGTTTTAATAACATTTGATTATAGGGTTTTATTTGATTTCTTGGAATGTATGTTACATCTCTTAGAATATATTTTGTTTGAAATTAATATACACACATATTTAATTCTTGTAATTTTAATTATGATGGTTGTGCAATGATATTTATTGGAATGGAAAATTGTTAACTAGATAGTCCATGCCTAGAGAAAACGAGTTGTCCTGCAATCCTAGTTTAGAGTAGTTTAGTGTATACAACTTGTGCCTATCGAAGATGGGTTATACTATAATACAATTCTCATTATCATTCTTGGAAATTGGTGAGACTTGTAGTCAAAACCCAATTTAACATACAAACTCATCAAAGTCCTAGGTCGGATTGATTGCTCAAAGTTAGGAGGTTAATGGTTAATTTGAACCCTAGACATTTTCCCTTTACTAAATTTTTCATTTTTAATTCATTGCATTTTAATTTTTTTAGTTATTTAATTCTTAGTTTTATTAAATCAACCAAACCCTGTTTTGGACTAATTAGTTGTCAAGTGACTTAAACAAGTCAATCATTTCAATCCCTTAGGTACGATAACCCTTGTACTTGTCGAACTACGATAGAACTCGTGCACTTGCAAGGTGTTTTCATTTTGAAACATCACCCCCCAAGAAAGCTTGAATCAATGTTTCATCGCTACAACAAACATCCTTCCAAAGCTCTATCCCATCCCTCCCGCCTTAATATCTCACTCATTTATTGAAAACCTCCAAAGCTTAACATATGACCCTCCACAACCCAACCTCATCTTTTCTAAATCTCTTAACCACTTAACCAAAAGAGCCATATTGAATGTAGTTAGACTTAAATCCAAATTCCTTTCGTCATTCTTTAAATATACTTGAGACCACTTTACTAGATAATATTCCTGTAACTCCTCACTCCCTGTCCACAAAAACGCCCTTTCATGCTTCTCTAATCTTCTAACTACCGAAACATACACTTCGTGCACATGGGTTAAGCCTTTACGTTAATACAATTACCATCTGTGTGTCAAAAAGAAAAGGAAAAAACAAAAAACACAGAAACAAGCATGAGCGCTCGAAGACTTCAGGATAAACTTCAAGAAAGAAAGCATCGTCTCCATTCAGTCTTGAGTTTTTTTTTCTCCACCTCTAGACGGTGTCATTATTCGCCCTTGTTTTCTTTTTGTCGATGAAGTATTTTTCCTTGCTCTTATCATCCTATATTCTTTCAGTATTACTTGCTTAACATGTATGTTTGAAGCTGGATGTTGGTCATCCAGCTGCCCATCTCATCCAAATAGCTGACAGATGGAAAGCTTCTACTTTTTCCAGACATGAGCTTCCTGCAGGCATTTTCTTCTAACACCTCAACTCATATTTCAAGTGTTTGCTGTGCTAAAGGGGCTTTAATATATATAAGGGATCCTTATATGAGGACTAGGAGTTGCTATATCTAATCAAAGTAACATAGACTAGGATTTAAAATATCGTATCGAGGTAATATATCGGTCAGGTAAAAAACAAATATATATTGAGATACATATCAAGTACGCGCAGATCTGACCGGTCCCAACCAATCCCCAAGTTTTGTCATGTCGATGTCGTCTGGCATGTCGCCAGGTGACATTAGCGACATAGTGTAAAAAAGGAAAAATGTAGAAAAAATATCAGGGAAATGTGAAAAAATCATGAATTTTTGTCCCAAACTTTAAACATATCTAATTAAGACTTAAATGCATCAAAAAATGCAAAAAAAAAAAAAAAAAAAAAATACCTACACATTAAAAATCATTAATTGAGGGGGTTAACTTCTACGCAGTCGGATCTGTAAGATGTAAAAAAAAATATTAAATCTAATTAAGTCAAACTAAAAGTGAACGTAAGTCGATCAAAAGATATATAAAACTAGAAATCAAGTGTCATATCTATGAGGGGGAAAGGAAAATATAAGGGAAATGATAGAGAAATCTGAAAAAAAAATGTGAAATTTTTAATAGGTTTTCTCCCAAATTTTAAACAACCCTAAGTAGTGTCTAAATACATAAAAAATAAATGCAAAAATAAATGTCCAACATTTTTTTTAAATTTTTTTTTAAAAAAATTCAAAAAAATAAAAATTTCCCCCACGTCACCGACATGTGGCCCATGTCAACAGAAATTTGAAATTTTTTTCTCCCATGTCGCCGAAATCAAGGTAAAGCGATTTACACCCTGATTTCGTGTCGCCCACCTCAAAACTTGTGACATGTCGCCCGCCATTTGTATTCCCTACAGATCCCAATCCAGACACGCAATACTGGCCGGTCCAAATCCGATACAAAAGTTGGAATAGCCCTTTAAAAAAAAAAAAATCGATCGGACCGATCCAGGTTGATACCTGTTGAACCACTCCCTTTATAAATTAAAAAAACAAAAACAAAAAAAAACTTTGGATCGGTTGGACCGGTCAGTCCATACCAGTATCAGTTGGACCGATCCAATCCGAAGCCACTTGATACAATAGTCGTATCACCGCTTGGGATCGGACTAGTCTTGGTTGATCTCGGTATGGACCAGATCGGTCCGATCCTTGAAACCAAGGATACATGTGAAAATACTGCAAAAACTATGGGTACAGTGATTATGCATGAAAAATGATGGATACTTAGAACAAGATTCATTTAGATGCGAATATAAGTTAAAAATATTATACATCATTATGCTTTTCATATTATGCGCCCATAAACCATATATATTAATGTAGAAATAAAACAGTACGCAAACAGACACATAGAAACTTAAACAAATAGCATTTAGATCTTTACTTGAAAGTCGTAGATTCATACAATAGAACTATAAAACACGTTTTAGGCATAAAAAGAATAATTTGGAATGGAAAAAAAAAAACACTCTTACAATGCATATCTCAAAAAGCTATGCATGAAGAGGAAAAAGACTCTTTAAACTCTAAATATTAGATATTTTAAATCAAACTAAGAAGATTTTGAGACGAAATTGACTATATTTTAATGAAGTTTGGTCTTTAGGTTAAGAGAGAGAGACTTGAACATCGAACTATTGGTTTGTTTTTCGCGCTTTAATTTGTAAAAAAGCAGAAGCATGACATATAACGAGCATATCGAGCATATCGGTCGAATACACTCGACATATTGTAGTAGCATATGAGTCAAATTGAACGTTACGGTCAATATGTCACATGTATCGAATTGTACCATGTAGAAATTAACGTATCTTAAAATACACTGGTGTATTAAGATACGTATCGACCATATCGACGGATGAGATAAGATATTTTGAACCATGATGACGATCTGTAACTGGTGAAACTCAGATAAGAACTACTTCGTCTACTGCTTAGAAATCTGGAACAAGTAAATAAAACAGCTGCTGATAATATGAGTGTTTCTACAGGACGCTATGGGTTTCCTTTTTCTTCTTTTCTTCTCCTTTTTCTGTGTGGCTGTGCCTGTGTGTGGAGGATGGACATATTCTCAAATTTCAAAGAAACCTTGAATGCAAGCTTCCAAATCCTTAAGCGACTCACATATCTAGTTAATAAGGACAAGTATGCAAGATGATCAAGTATGCTGTCCAAGTAAGAAATTGTCCAATACATCCTATCCCTAAAAAAACTCATTCTCTATGCAACTCCAAACCTCCATTGCTAATAATTTAAGAACATAAAGTCTGATAATCATGTATGTAAAAGGCAGAATAACATCTCTCTCCACATCCAGAGCCAATAAAATGTTACTTCACATCATAAGAACAAGAAGAAAATAACTACAAAACAAGGTAGGATTCCAATTTTACAGACACAACATACCATCATTAGAATAACTGTTTTAACTGTAAATATATACACATATCCATGAGATCCAACCAAAATACCTCAGATCCTTTGACAAAGTTTTGTTAGAAAACCCATGTTGCCAGACTAGAAATTGAATTCCCCCAGATGGCAAGGTGGCCGCACCGGAAAACGAGGAATCCGGCCAACTCCAAAAGGAGCAGGAACACGAAGAGTCGGAAAACGGTCGTGATCACCACCTATTATCATTCGATGAACCTCAAATGGATTAGGGTCACTTCCTAAAGGAAAAAAGCTAGTAAAAGGGAATCCTTCCCGCGTGAGAAACCCTTCCCGCAAGTTCGTCATCCTCTTCCTCTGCACCCAATTTCCAGCAAACCTCTCTTTCCAATTTCCTCCACCATATACTCTCTCCACATCACATTCTTTTCCAAACTCCTCCACAAATTTTGCCTTCCACAGATCATCATTTGAGGATAAATACTTCAGCTCTGAACAAACACACCCAACCTTTGCGATATCAACACATGGAAGGAACTCCAGAATTTTATGTTTAAGTTCAGTTGGAAGAAGCATGAAGCATGCCGGAGGTGCTAACCCAGTTTTCTCACAGAGATCAACAAGTAGTGGCAGAGCAAGTCTATCCTTCACAATTTTCCAGAATTCAAAAACCCCCCTTTCATGAGAAGATCCGTCTTTTCCGTTCAAAGCATCAGTAGAATCAAATTCACAGTTCGTCCAGAGAAAATTAATGGAGGGAACGAAACGGGTTTCGTTCAAGCAGACTCGATATGGAACAGAACCCTTTCCCTTTCCAGATAGAGATCCGTAAACAGTAACAAATTTTCCTAAATTTTGAAAAATCAAAACAACAGATTCAACCATTTCACGATCAGATTTCACAAGATCGGGGAGAGTATACCAGAAGCTCACCGTGAAAGCAGTTGAAGCCCAACCGTCCGGGAGACGAAACCCATCAATCTTCTTCCCTGTCGCAGGATCAAAGGCAACAAATCCAGATTCCAACATAACCGCATGGACTGCAATTATCAAGATCTTCCGATCACCCTCGACCTCGTCTTTGAAAACCTTCTTCAGGAAACGAGGTACAGAACACGTCTTTCTTATGGTTACAGATTTATCGATACCCATACCTTCCGAATCGATAAGGTGTTCATCGATCACCTCACGAAACCCTAGGGTTTCTTCTTGATGCGGATTCGAAGCAATGGTTGTTGAGGTTTCTTTACACGACATGTGTGAGTGTGATTCAACAATTTCCCGACTCTTTAGGTTTTTTTCCTCTTCGTGACTAAGATTACTTGCTTGAATCGGAGGATTTGATTGTGTCGGCGGAGCCCGAGTTAGGGTTTGTTCTGAGAAACCGTTAGGGTTGAGAGTATAGAAGATGAGATCACCGGAAGTGATGCCGAGAGATTGGAGGGATTCCTGAAGAGAAGAACAATGGAGCTCGTCTTTCCGGTTGAGAGAGAGGTGTAGGGTTTCAGGAGGAGATGAGAACTTCTGGGCAATGGCGTCTTTGAGATCTTGCAGAGAAGATGGAGATGGAGCTTGGATCTTCAGGGTTTCCGTGGATTCTATTGACCTGATCCTCAGCTTCATGGCGGTTTGATGAATTATTATGAGACGATAACCTAAGGATTTCAAAGTGATGCAGAGAAGAAGAACTTAGAAATGATGCGAGGTTAACGGATATATAGTCCCCCGCGTAGGCTACTCGGTTTATCGACCCGGAGCTTTCGGACAAGAAAGGTTATCCGTTATCCAAACTCCAACAAAGATGACTTTCACTTGGGCTTGCATTTGGGCCATGTTTGGCGTAGCTGAATGTGAAGGACTTTGTTAAAATGGGTTTGAATAAAAGCCCTTTGGTTAAAAATTTTACTTTGACCTTTTTTAAATCTGACAATTTCAGTCAGATACCCCTTGTTTATGAAATCCCAGTGTCCCCCTCTGGTTCACTGTCAGGTCTCAAATACCTCCTCACTAACATAACATCCAGTTCATTGAAGATGTAAGTTAAAATATATTTTTAATGACTAAATTACCCTTCATTGAATGAAGGCTAATGGGCATTGACAAAAATGCCCTTTTTTACTTTCTTAACTCTCATCTCACTGTTAGGTTTCCTTGCTCGGTGACGACACCTTCTTAATTGGTTTCCTTGCTCGGCGACGACAATCAAAGAGATTGAATACATAAAAACTTACATCAATGGACCATAATTACTCCACTCCAATGTTGGTCCAGAAATCCAACCCCGATCCGGTTCCCGGTCGGTTCGTGGTTTCTCGCTCTCGGTCTTGGGGCCGAAGCGTGCGCGAGCGTGCCAGAACTTTTGCAAGTTCACCTGTAAGACAGGTTAAGTGAGTCAAACTTCGTAATTTTATGGTTAAGGTAAATCGGTCGATGTGTGACCGATTGTAAGTCAGACGATTGTAAGGTTCCCGATCTCGGAGGACCAA
>JAUPMG010000014.1:10303977-10327332 GCA_031762675.1 Pachysandra terminalis | reverse complement strand
CTTTAAAGCTACATGCATTTAAATAACTAAAAGTAACGGAACACTAAAGATTTACAAGATAACTGAGTAACTAAAGATAAGACAGCCAGCTCATGTGCTGGTGCATGCATGGCTATGCATGTACGTATCAGCTACCTTCGTGGTGAGCATCAGCCATGGATGATTCTTCTGCTGAGTTAATCGAATGGTGTTGAAATTGGATACCCTAACAGAGAATGGAGAAGACGAAGTGAATTTCTCCCTTCAAATTTTTTTACGATTTGAATGCTCTCACTAAAGGGCATTTTTGTCATTTGCTAGTTCCGGTTCAACTATGGGTTGAATCACAGATTTAAAACCAAGGCTTTTTTCATCTTTTTATAAGAAAAACTAACGGGGTTTGTGTTTCTGTTAGTGTAGGGGGTATTTGAGACCTAACAATGAACTAGAGGAGGACAGTGGGATTTCAGAAACAATAGGGTATCTGACTAAAATTGTCAAGTTTAACAAGGGTCAAAGTGAAATTATCCCTACAAATTATTGTATTTGCTCATAAACCACGATACAATAATTGTATTATGAGGTTTTGCACCTGACCGGTAGAATCGATACTAGTTTGAACTGATCGGTGCAATCAGCCCAACCTTTTTTTTTTTTAATTTATAAATTGGACGATCCAGACTTGGACCAATCTAGTACCGACTGATCAATACCACTAGTCCAACGATCAGTACCGTCAATCCAACGACCGATCCGGCCAGTCCATTTTTTAATTTAAAATTTAAACATGCGCTCCACTTTATGTATTGGATTTGGACCGGACAGTACTATCGGTCAGTCCATTCAAACCAAGATCGACCGAAACCGGTCCGTACTCGAATTTGGACCAAATGGTACTATCGGTCCGGACTGGAATCGACCAAAACCAATCCGTATTGGGACTAGCCAGGACCGATTTGGTCCCAAGTCACGATAGAATAATAATTATATCGTGAGGTTTTGAACCAATCCAATACCAGTCTGAACCGATCGGTACAACCAATCCGATGATCAATATAACCAATAAAATCGGTCCGAGGTTTTTTCTTTTTTTTTTTTAAATTTAGAAATTGGACAGTCCAGACCGATCCGATATCAAACATACTTTTTGATTATAAACGTAGAAAAATAGAAAATAAATCTACTCTCAGTCATTACTTTTTAACTTTTAAAAAGTTGCTTTTCAAAAGTAAAAGCAAACGAACCCAACTCAAATTTAGATCATGGTTAACTACTTCCCGCAAGCAGTTTTTAGAAGTGTCACCATCTAGGAAGGGCTTCCTGTCCCTTGGGAAGCTATGCCATACGGGGCTACCAACCATTTATAGAAAAAGAATTGCAAACAGAAAAAACAGTCTTGGTTCTTTCTTTCTAACTAGTAAGGGATACCAACCATTTATAGCAAAGTCAATCCTAGTCCGAGCCTTTGCCCAGGTTGTAAACAAGCCATAAGTTCATTGATACTTGTGAAGAATATACATGGCAATTCAAGCTTATACACATTTACAGATCACCTCTGAAAAATGGTTGACTGAGGAATGAGCTGGAGAATGTCCCTCCCCCATTAGGGAAAAGTGTGAGGAAACAGATTGTGGCAAGGGCTAATCCCCACGCGTATCTATCGTCTCCCAAGGGGGTGATCTCGTCCTTTGCAGGTATTTCTTCTCCGCCTCGGAAGAAGGTAGTGAATAATCCCCACACCAAGCAGAGGACACTACCACTCAGGCCACCAATACCCAGCAGCAGTGATGTACCAAAAGATAGGAGCGTCGCGACGTTTCTTCCAAACAGAGCTTGAGCTATGCGGCCTCCTTCGAGTCTCCCACATGGCAACAGGTTCAAAGAAGTCACCACCATTCCTGCAAAGTTTGGATGTTCATAGAACAAAGCCTATTGATCAGATAGCGGGGATGATGTGCTTGACAAGTTTACATACAAATGCTCCTTAAGATTGAAGATCATTTGCAACAAAAATAGAAGGTTTTGAATACCCTCCAAAAAAAAAATTAGAAGGTTGAATAGACTCACCCAAAAGTCCAGCAAAAGCAAGGGGATCAACAGGAACACCTACCCCTTCTACCGCATAAGGCAATACGTTCCCAAGATCATCCGTGTATGGACCAATCACGAATTGAATGAAAGAGAGCAATGGGTTGTTATAGAAGAACTGAGGTCTTATATACCTGCATCAAAAGAAAAAGTGGGATGTTGCAGAAGGTATAAAATAACCTTGTTGATCGGGATCAAGCAATAATAATAAACACAGTAAAAACGAAGATCAAAACAATGCACAATGATATACGTGGTTCGGCAAAGCTTATGTCCACGGGAGAGAAGAAGTTTTCACTATGTCAAAAACGAATTAGGGTTATAACTTATACTCCTACCCAATATACCCTTCCTGAACCGTGGGGGGCTCCGCCCACAGCACCCCCAAACCCCATGGGGCCCCTCAAGTCCTTCCCCCTTAAATCTAGAGACTAGTGAATATGAGCCACCCACCATCCCTAACAAAACCATTTGAGTTTTTTGTAAGCTACTACATGAGTTGTTAACTTCCCCAAGTAATGAGATCAGGGAAGTTGTGGCATTCACTTTTTTCTAATAATGTAGTTGTTAACTGCCCAAAGTAATGAGATCAGGGAAGTTGTGGCATTCACTTTTTTCTAATTTATTTTGTTTTCCAAAGCAACAAAACACAGAGCAAATTCTACAACTGAAGTTAAATCTGAGTCACAGATCCTCACTGAAACTGAATGTAGATAAAGAATACTTAATGGAATTTTCATTTCAGAGACGGCATTATAAAAAACTTACAATGCATTGTCACCTCCATTAAAGCTGCCATCAGCCACGAAGGCAGTAACTGCAAGCACTAGTGATGTCAAGTAAGCACTACCTGTGCTTGCCACCGGAATATCAAAAAGAGCCTTTTTATTGGGCAGTAGTGACTCGTAGTCATTTATCACCCCTAAGCATCCTGTCCAATTTGATGGAATAAGGAAAGATGGACTCAGTTTAACACCATAACGAGCTGCTGTTACCCTTGTGGCTATCTGCAAGACGTAAGATAGTGTTAAGAAAGAAAGATAAACAGAGATGAAGAAGAAATCAGGCACACAAAAGACAGCGATTTAAGTGGTTCGGCAAATAGTGCCTACGTCCACGGATACACACCAAGTTCTACTATTTTCACGAGCTCAGAAAAAGTGTTACAAGGGCGGTCACGAAAAGTATGACAAATACCCTGTAGTTAGGGATAAACATAACAGTAAGTGAAATTACTATTATACCCTTCAATCTCCAGAGAATTGGAAATCAGTCTCCACATAACAATAGATAGAACCTTGAATACATGACAGTGACAAGAAGTGCCAGAATACTGTCAGAAACATGTATGGAACACTGTGTTCACAATAACCATGAATTTGATGAGCAGGCAAATGAGAACATACCTCGGAAACTCCCAAAATGGAAAGGAACCCACCAAAAAGTGGTACAACATCAGCTAGGTAGTCATCAAATGTGGCATCAGGCTTAAGGAAGAAGCCGCTCATCAGTGCAATTGTTCCAAAAGTTGCAACACATAAAACTATTGCGCTTACGTAGCCCCAAGGAGTGCTCAGCTTGGTTGATTCAAATTGGAGATCCATTTCGGATTTCGGTTGCACCATACATACCTGAAATATTACATCTCTCATTCATTAGATGGTAACATCTAAAGGGATCGTATTGTAAATATCAGTATCTTTAAAGGAGATACTTAACCAACTGAAAATTGGAACAAAAGTAACAAGCCAAGGTGATCATAGCATGCCCAACTAAGAATTAATAGACTGTTCAACTCACAGGACAACCTCTTAGATGGGGCAAAGCCCCAAAATGACACAAATTCGATTCTTCATGATCCCATATTTCAAAGCATAAGTCTCTTTTTAACACTTTGTTTTCTACATTCCAAGTTTCCGCTTGTATTGTGCTAGACCGAATATCTGATGTATACGTAGGCTAGTCAATGGCGAATCGTGACCCAAATCCGATCTGAATCTGAATCAGATTATACCGAATTTGGTAAGATATTTTTGATCCAAAATTCGATTAAGACCCGAATCCGAAAAACCCAATTATAATCGAATCAAATATGAATCTATATAAATCCAATTCGATTATATAATTAAAACTCATATTCCTTTTTGTATAGTGTGTCACATACTATCATTATCTATGAATAGTGTCTCACACAACAACATATCCATTCAATCACACACATTAGTTTTATACATTATATCTACATGATATCATTACTTGTGATACATACTAACATTACCTTGGAAAGAAAAAAAAAAACCTAGTTTCCAGCATTCTTCTCTTCGAGGCTTGGATTTTGCACATACATTAGTTGATATTCATAATCGTATTCAAATTCGAAAAGAATTTATGAAGATCCGTCGGATTCGAATTCAAATTCGGATCTAATAGATTTATTAACAAATCGAATTCGGATTCAGCAGAATCCACTTCGATTCCGATTCGTTTACAGGCATATGTATAGGATTGATATGAGTAGTAGGCTACCACATAGAGCCTAGAGGTCCATCCAAAAGATAATTCACAGTTCAACAATAAGCAAGTCATATTTATAAACTTGAGTCAAAGAAACAAAGAAATCTTGCTCAAAGGAATCAAAATATTGATAATTTTAGTCACTTCAATAATTAAAACACTCAGATGAAAATAGTTAATAAATTAATCTCCATCTTAAAACTCCTCTTGGATCCACTAAGTTCACAATGACTAACACCAATTACCTGTTTTGTTATGTCATCTTTTTTTTCTTCCATGAACCATAGAACAACCTCCCTACCAGCTGCTTCTGAGAGCTTTCTTTCCAATTTGGGCATGACTTCTTCAATGGGTTTCCTCAAATTTCCAATAAAAATCCCTCCATCTCCAAATCTTCGAACATCAGTGACAAAGAATGAATCAAACCCAAAACAGCTCCTTAACTGCAAAACCAAAATTTTATAACTTAACAGAAGAAGATAGAATTTTGGATTCTGTTTCTAAGAGGAGGAAACTCGCCTTGTTAATATCAAGAGCCTTGAAAGCTTCCTCTGCTTTCTCCAATCTTTCTTTCTCTCTTGCCAAGCTATCCCGAGCTACTCTGTTAAAAAGCCCCAAAACTGGATTACTACTCGCTTCTCTGTCGAGCTCCTTGAGCTTTCGATCGGCTCTCTTCTTCTCGAGCTTTATTGCCGCTTCGATCGATGGATTCCCCATGAAGTTCTTGAACTCTTCGTCTGCCTTCCAATCCACTTCCTGCTGCTTGGCTCTCTCTTCAGAATCATCTGAATCACTTTTATGGGCTGATTCGTCGTCGCTCGGCTTCTCAGAAACTACTGCAACAGAGGAAGATGAAGAGGGTTCTTTCTCTTGTTCGTCTTTAACTGAGAATTTGATTGGTTTTCTGGAATTGGGTTTATGAGACAAAGAGAATGAGAGATGGGTGTTCTTCCCAAATGGGTGTTTGGAGAAAGATGAAGAGATGGAAGCTGGGTTCTTCTTAAGAGACCATGAATAAGTAAGAGAGAGAGTTGCCATTGCAGAAGTAAAATGCAGTGAGACGGAAGAAAAATCATGGTGAGGTTGATGATGAAGAAGACTCTTTGAAGTGGGTTCAGAGATTAATCTAGAAAGTTGTAGACAGACAGGTGGATTGAGTCTCAGAGGCAGTGACAAATAGGAACCTATTGTGACTGATTGCATCCCATCTTTCTTCCCAATCACATAAAAGAAAAAAAACTTCTTGTTCTCAAATTGAGTTTTTTTCTTTTCTTTTTTTTTTGATGTGGCCTAGGGTTTAGAGATCCTACTGGACCTAAAGAAAGTCTAAACCAAGCCCATATATACTGGGCCTAGATATCACTGAGTTGGACCTATTTAATGATCTACAAGGCTTGGGCTCCTTTAAAAATGCAATGAGCTAGAACGGCCTATATGAAACTCTGATATAAATTTAAGGCCCGGTAAACGGAAAAAATAATAAGAATCAAAGCAATAATAGAGAGAACACAGCAACATTACACGGTAATGTGTTGAGCCTAGGTCCACTGAGGAGATGAGAACAATCCATCAAGGGTGTGTACAAATGGGCCGTGCTTGATGGCCGAGCACAATAAGGCTAGTGCCTTTCATCCCACGGGTTGGGCATGATATGACCCAATTATTTATCGACTTGTGCTGTGCTGGGCCCGTGCTTTTTCCTTATATTCTAGCCAAAACAATCGTGCCCAGCCCGTGTTGTACCATGGGCCATAAACCCAGACCCGATATGGTATTATAAGGCCTATCATGTCATGCTATGCCCGACCAAATCGTACCATGGGTACGACCCAAATCGTGTCGGCCCGACACGCATGGTCCAGCGCATACGTAGACCGAGGTTTTTATTCTACGGAATTGTAGATTTGACCAATCTGGGCCAATCCAGATATGGATCGGCGATCCAGGTCCGATCCAAAAGTTGGATCAACTGAACCGGTCGCCAGAACGGCGATACCGGTCAGTATTGGCTGATATTTGTTTGATCGTTAATTTTATAAATTAAAAAAAAATATTGTTGGATCAGTCAGATCCAATCACTGGACCGGTCTGGATTGGTATCAGTTGAACCGGCCCAATCCAAAGCCACTCGATACAAAAGTTGTATCGTGACTTGGGATCGGATCAGTCCAATACTTAAAACCCTGATATAGACGCCTACCACTCTCCTCTAAAAATTTGGAGTGCAAAAAAGAGAACTCTACCCAAAAAACACCTAAGTTTTGAGTCTCAAGATCAGGGACCCGACCGGTTGTATCATAGCTTGGGATCTGATCGATCTCAGTACGGACCGGACCAGTCCGATCCTTGACACCTTGCTAACCCGGTATAACGAAAATAACAAAAAAAAACCCTTGACAATTTCTTTTCTCGTATTTCTTAGGCCTGGTGTACAATACAAACCCGGTGATCAAACACCAAAATTGCAAAATACAATGCATCTTCTAAGTACAACATGATTTGCTTTCATTCTTTTAATTGCGAAGGAAAGTCCAGTAACGGCGCTTTGATTAACTTGTCTAATTAGTTGTAAGATACTTCTTTCGAGCCCCATGGTCCATGACAACTAAGAAAAACCTGCTCCTTTTTACCAACTATAGCCTTCACATGGATCTGATCAAAACTATGGACAATGGTTCCACCTAACACAGACTTGAGCCATTATGTCATGATACTCAGAATTTTGTATTCTTTGGTTAAACTCAAAATCTCATTAAACTTTTATGATAATCGTTTCTTAACTTTCAATCCCTTGATTCCACAAGAGTCGCAGTCTTTTTGACTTTTGACACACTCACTACTGTTATCTTGTATTATAGCTGTTTTAGTTGCTCTCCTTTAGAAATAAATGTCTTCTTGCTTCTCTGTCTAATTACTGTTGACTTCCCTTTCTTTTGTATCCTTCGAAAAAGATGGATTCCTTCATCATCTCTAAGCTGGAGACCAACTCAACAACTCATGACTACAATACACCATTCAACATCGTCATGTATTACTTTGTTATTGTTGTTATGTGGAGACCGATGTTATTGAGACATTCAAGAAGTACTAATGATCCAGCAATCGATTATGTCGGTCGATTAGAAGTATAATAGTAATTTCACTAATTGTTATGTTATGCTAATAAGACATTCAGTAATACTAATAATCCAACCATCGACTCGACCGGTCGATTGGGGATGTAATAGTAATTTCATTTATTGTTATGTTCAACCCTAACTTCAGGGTATTTATCATATTTTTTCACGGTTGTTCTTTGTTACACTTTTTTTGAACTTTGTAGAAGAGTAGAACCTAGTGTGTGTGATCCGTAGACATAAGTATTTATCATATTTTTTGTGGTTGTTCTTTGTAACACTTTTTTTTTTAACTTTGGAGAAGAGTAGAACTTGGTGTGTGATCCGTAGACATAGGTACTATTTGTCGAATCACGTAAATATTTGTCTTGTGTGTGCTTGATCTCTTCTTCATTTTGATTTCTTGCGCATCTTGTCTGTCTTTCTTTCGTGGAGAAAAAAAAAAAACTGATTGATGATATACCGTTAGAAGCAAGCATTCATGACATTGTCAATGTACTATTAGTAGATATGATGCCTTTAGTGTAGGCAAAACCTTTATGCTGAACGAGCTCTGCATCTACCCATTTAGGTAACTTTAAATAATATTAATGTCACTGAAAAATAAGCTAGATATCAAAGCAAACACCATACTCTTGTGTGTTTGTGTGCGCGCACACACGTTTGTGTTTTTAGACTTGTGATTGTTTAAACTAAAAAGCCATTTTAATCACGATGAAGTGCTTTGGTAGTTCTTGATTGTTCTGTTGTCCACACACAAGGACATGAGATTGCTTTTTAGCTTTAAGTGCTGAAGAACATCTTTGGTTTTTTAAGTGAGGTTTAAGATTTAAAAAAAAAAAAAAAAAGTAGATTTAACTAGAAATACTTTTACAAGGAACAAAAGGTTAAGAAAGTCTTATCAAATCTTAAAATATACCATATAAAGTCCTCATTTTGGAATCTATATCAACCCCTTTTTGAATAATGGAATGGGCATGTCTGTTACCTTTGAAGAAAGCTCTGATAGGGAAAAAGATGAATGGTAATGATGAAGTTTGTGTAGATTTGATGACCCAGATGATGATCATAGCTAGGAGATGAGATGAGAGACAGTGTGATCAAAGTAAAGACCAGTTTTGCATTATTGGAGAAAGCTTTTAGCTGGTTTTGTACTTAGCAGGACCAAAAAATATAAAAAGCAGAAGCTAATTATCCATGTTGGGTCACCCCCATACTGCAAACATCATTTCATGGAATTTAATCTTTAAAACTTCCAAAAATATTTTGCAAGATCTTCATCCAAAATGACCCAAATGATCAGTTTTAAAATTTTCAAATTCTGATTACACAAAGATAATTGGTCCCACCTTGACCTTCATTAATCACCAATTTCATCCACTTAAAATTCTCTCTTTGTTCTTTCTTGGTTCATGCAGAACTTTAAATTTTTACCAGCACAGTAGGTTATGCATCAGTCCAAGCAGCAAACACAGGCATATGCGGCGATGCTGCAATTGTAGGCCGGAGCTGAGCTGTTGGGATCCAAGAATTAACAGTAGTTGAAGGACTACTGAACTTAGATGCCGGTAGGGGCTTGGCGAAGAGCATTGAGAGGCCAGTTTTATCAGGGCTGCCTTCTCTTGAGCTGCTCAAGCTGGTCACTAACGACGATGCATTTGACAAATGTGCCCCCAGCTTCGCCGAATCATCCACCTGATCCTGTTGCTGTTGAGACGAGCCGATAAGATCATGTAGGGCCGCCGAGAAAGATTGGTTCCTGTAATTCCCAATACTCAATGGTTTCTGATTAAGTGGTTCAATAAAGAGATTCTGCTGCTGCTGGGAAGATGACTGATAGAAATCCATTTTCCAATCAGAACTACCCTCATGGCTGTTATGAGCAATGGGTTGGTGCTCGACGACAGCTTCACTACCGGAATCCATCTCTTTGTTTCGCTTAGCATCTTCTCTAGCAAGTAGTGTATTGCTCGCGATAATCCGTTCCACGTCGTATCTAGTACTGTCAAAGTTCGTGACGGCGTTCACCCCACGAAACTTTATTGCAGCTATATCATATGCTTCTGCTGCTTCTTCTTGAGTGCCTGAAAATTTTAGGTTTAGCGGGAAATCGAGTTCAAACTATGAAAATTGTTGTTTAACAAAAGGAATCTAACTCAAGAAATCCATATTCTCTTTTCTCTTTTCTTATCTGTTCTGAAACAACAGCCTTATAAAAAGTTCACTCTTACTGAAAATCAGTCATGTACAAAATCTCAAAGTGCGATGAGATGATGATCAGCCTTATAAAAAAGCATCACCAGTGACTGAAAATTTGGCCTTTCAATAGAGTTCTTTAAAGCGTATAGGAATCTCTTTAACATAATTGTTTTAGTTCTGGAAATTGGATCAAAAATAAGTAATTGTAGCATAATATTTAGTATAAACAAAATGGAATGCAGTCTAAGAATTATGATGTTAGAAGAACTTACTGAATGTCCCAAGATAAAGATCCTTGTTTCCGGCAACCCGGCCTATCCGGGCTTGCCATCTTCCATGTTGATGATGCCTGAAAAAGCAGAAATAGAGAGATTTCAGAAGAAACAACTTCTTGAAAATGTGTTCAATGCAATAGGAAGAACATAAGAAGACCTTGTAACTCCTCTGTACATCGAAGCTCCCCTCGAGAACCCGCTGCTTCTCCTTCTCAAGTGTGCAACATATTCCTGCCTGCTCATGTTCTTCATTTCCTCCAGTTCTTCTTGGTAGTTTTCCAACTGCAGCAATAGAAAAGGAATTGGATTTTAGCAAAAAATAAAAAATAAAAAATAAACAAAAGGGGATAAAATCTTACTGGGAAGTTAATATGAGTTGAAGGTCCCCAATACTTGAGAGCTGCTAGATCATAAGCTCTTGCAGCTTTCTCTTCCATATCATAACCTCCTGAAAACCAGATTTTAAAGTGACTTAATAAAGTAATCAAAACAGGATTATCTATCTATGATCAATGCTTCACTACTGTTAGAAAAAGAAGCTTACCCAGATAAACTGAGGAGGAGCATGATTTGAATGGAATATGGCAACCAACAAGAAAGAACAAGACAAATCAAAATCAGAAGCAGTCAGGCTAAGAACAAAAAGGAACAAAAAGCTGCAATTATGGAATCAAATGCTTCCAAAGATATACTGTCTATAGGGTTCTGCTCTTCTTTACTAACCTTGCCTCCCTTTCCTGGTCTGACCTTCTTTCTTGCAACTGTTATCCCATAGATGTGCTTCATATCTACCAGTCCATCGATGCCTGATTCAGATACATCCATTGGATTTAACTTAAATTCACAGATAAAAACAGGGGAAACAGAAGAAAAAACAAGAACCCAGAAGAAACCAAAAAAAAAAAAAAAATACAGAGATTATCACTAACCTTGTGACACCTCTATACTGTGATGTTCTCTGTCCAAATGTATCAATGGACTTCCTATGAACAGGCTGCTTCTGACCCATCTTGCCTGACCCTCTCTTCTTTGTTTCCATGGCAACACACTCAGTTGCAGAAGGTGAGATCTGCTGGGGAGCTGTAACACAGCTTGACTGTGAGCCAGGGCTCATGGACAAGCTTAGAGACTGTAAATCCCCATACCCCATTGCACCAACAGAACCAGAAACTCCTCCTTCATCACCCATGCAAGCATGATTGGTTGAATACTGCCTCTCAGCCCAGTTCTTCAAACCAGGGACTCCTCCTTCCACTGCCATTGGAGGGAGCTGAAGATTACATTCTGAAATCTGGGTTTGTTTAGACGACTCCTCTAATGGTGTCTGGTACATCTCATTGCCCATTAAACCAGAATAATACGGGTGGTGTTGGACTTGAATCTGTTGAAGGAGGTTCTGTGATTGGTGTCTGTTGGTCTGAGACTCGGTGTTTTGGTGGTAATAGATGCTGTCTAAGCTAAGAGCCATGACTTCTCCTCTGTCATTGCTTCCGTACTGATGAGCTCCCATGGCTGCTGCTGCACTACCTAAGAAGTTCTCAAGCTTTGGGGATGAATTTGGCACCATAGCTAAACATTAAAAAAAAAAAAAAAAAAGATTAGCAAAAAGGGTATAAAGGGTTAAGAAGCAAAGCTCAAAAAAAAATCATTAGAGTATGAACTAGAAGTAGAAGCAGACCTGTTTGTGACCTGTTGAGAGCTTCCATGATACAGAGAGACCCATCAGACTTGAGTGGCATTACAGATAAGTGAGAGTAGAAGCTATTGTTTTCTCCTTCAACTCCATAACAGATTCCAGAGTTGTGTAGGTGAGAGGGAGAATGAAAGTAAGGAACAGCAGTAGAACCAGTAGCAGAGGAAAACTGCTGCTGTTGATGATGATGTTGATGATGTTGAGGGTCAGAGGAGGAAGACTCCATCTTCATGTGAGAAGAGAGAGAGAAACCCAACCAGTTACTGTTGTTGTTGCTATTGCTATCATTATTCAAGGACTTCATCTTCTTCTTTCTCTTTCTCTTGATCTCCTTTCTTCAATTCCAGAGATTCTTGCTGCAAACCAACTCAATCAATCATTGAAGAAGAAATAAACTAATCATTTCAAAATCTCTTTGCATCCCTCCATTTGAAAACTGGGATTTTTGTTTTCTACCAGCAGAAGAAATCAATATCTCAACAAATCCTACTCTTGAATCTATGCAATCCCCAGAATCTCTCTCTAAAAGAGAACAAAACAAGTCTCTTTAAACTAAACAAAAAGAATTGAGTTTCCAGTGAACAATGCTGCTGGGTATCCCTCCTTCATTCCATATAGGGATCTGTGTATTTGAGAAAGTCTTGCTTACCTTCCACTCTCAACCTTTTCTCTTATAACACTTAAATCACACAAAAAAAAAGCCCAGATGTAATAATAATAATAATAATAAAAGACCAGAACCTGCACCAAGACATTCCAAGTTTCCAACTAATAAACTCAAATGGGGTTTACTGGAATCACATGACCCGGAAAACCCTCTATTTGTTTTTCTTTTTTTAGTAAAAAAAAGACACTTTAATTACTAACCAGGCTTGACTCTCTACTCTCTCTCTCTCTTGATAGATAGTTTAATCTACAAATCCAGTGTTTTGTGGTGTGGGGGAGGGTCAGATAACCAAAGCTGGGATGGTTTACTTTTTCATTTTACAGTCTGAAGGTCTCCATTGGATAGATTTGACGGGGAAGACAACTGTCCATCCAGTCACTTCATAACAGTACAGCTTCTGTACCACCTGCAACTCAAGGATCTAATTAAAACTATTGTTTTTTCCTTTCAACTTAAATACACTAGGCTCCCTCCAACCCAACTTGCTTTCAAAAATAACAACACATGCATGCATCAAAATAAATAAATAAAACAAGAAGGTTGTACCTTATTTGTTTTTTTCTACACAAATCGATATGATAAAAGGTAGAATAACAAAATTACTTTTTTAATGGTGTTTTTTTTTTTTTTTAACGAATCAATGTGGTAAAAAGTTGAATCTCATTGAATTGTAATAGCAAGATCATTTTATTATTTAAAAAATAAATAAATTATATCACTGAAATTGAAAAATAATCCAAATTAAAGAAAAATAATAGAAACTGGTTCTTCTGCTATTTAAAAAAAAAAAAAAAGTTACAATATTGTCATAAATCTCCCTCTTTGCTCTTGTGAGGTTCTTGACTTTAGTCAACAACTGCTTCCAGACAAAAAGTGGGACGTGGGTCTCTCTGATTACCTTGAAATTCCAGGCATGATGAGCAGAGGGTCCCTCAAGAACAAGCTTTTTTTTTCTTTTCTTTTTTCCTACTGTATTATCTTAAACCCATTACACACAAGCCTTAATTATTCTGCTATCAAACTTTCTTAGCTGTCTTAGTGATCTACCAATGGGGTCAGTCACTCTTATTCTCCTGTGTTCTCAACTTTTTTCTTTTTCTTTTTCATGCTAGTGCTATTTTTAGGGTTTTCACTATTATTTTTTTCTTTTTTCATGGTAGTATTGTTTATAGGCTAGGGTTTCACCTTTATTTTTCTTACGGGGTTTTGCATGCAAATGTGCATGAAGGTGTTCATAGAGACAGATTTTCTAGAATGAATGATTTGGTTTGAAAAGTGAGTGGAGTTTGGGAGGGAAAACTTACTGAGGAGAGAGACTAGTGAGAGAGGACTCTCTTTTGATTATAGTCATGATGAGTGAATCCACCAGGACTTGAGAGGCCAATGGGCTCTTCTTCCTTTCCCTAAAATAAGGCCTGACCCAACACATTTGCTTCCTTTCATTTTCACAAACCTTTTAGTGGGAAACAAAGAAGAGAGAAAGAGGGGTTGCTATTTGCTTAATGGGTAATGCACTAATGCTTCTTTTTCTCATATTTCTTTGTCTTCTGCCTCAAACAACTCTGACCCAATTTGAGACACCTGGTTAGCTTAAACATCGTTACCATTCATGTGCCATTTTGCCCTCTAGGATTGGGACATGCTACTCTGCAATCCATCAGTTGGTAGTTACTGTCCATTAAACTTCTACAATAATAATGAACTACAAATGCATTAGTTTGGTATTATTGCCTAAATATATTTACTTCTCTATAGTGGTGACATCAGACTTGGGATTGAAGAATTGTCACTTCAATCGATCCCGTGCACTTACCAAATACTGAGCTTCCTGTATGTGGAGACTGATGTTATTGAGACATTTGAGAAGTACTGATGATCCATCCATCGATTTTGTCAATCGAACTTAATACTAAATTCACAAGAGATCTTAGGGATAGATCCCCTGTATAAAGGGCTCGATGCTTGAGAGTAAAATAGTCTTTTCACAATCTGTTTTGTTTAGCCTAACTATACGGTATTTATTACTTTTAGTTACTACTCTTGTACCATTTTTTCTAGAGTTTGAGAAAATAGTGGAACTGAATGTGAATCTGTAGGCATCATTGTCGAACCATGTAAACTTGCTTTGTCTTGTAAGCCTGATTTGTTTTCTTCTTCTCTATTTATCTTTCTTTTTTTTAACACTTCTTGCATGATTAAGATTTTACCATTCATTTTCAAACCTGCAAACGGAGGTTTTTTTTTTTTTTTTAAATAGACAAGTCAGGGAAACAAAACAAGGGACCAGCATCTTTGCCACCCCACTAAAAGACAAAAAAACAAAAAATTAGTAAAAAAAAAAAAAAAAGGAGATTACAAGGGGCCAATTTGTTTTGTCATTTAATGATAATTTTTTAAAATAGTGTATATAGATTATATCGTAGAGCTAGTTACATGGTCAATTGTGTTGTCTTTTAGTGGGGGTTGCATGTAAAGGTGGAAGCATGCCATTGCACCATTGCGTTGCTTTTTAATATGCATCTAAACTGTAATTTTTACGATTTTTAATATGCTTGGAGTGAAATGATATTTAAAACATTCTTGTTATATATAATACAGCCAAAAAAATGGATATCAATGGAAAAATCTTAATCAAGATTACTAGTTTGTGGTTTGATGTTTATTTCATCAAAACACTCTTTGATTATTAGTTTATTACCTTTCAAAAAAACAAAGAAAAGGTTTATCTTTTTGATCCATCTCCCTTGTCCAAAAAGTGAAATGCCAAGAAGAAATAAACTTGTGAAACATACGAGAGCAAGGATCCTGATGTGACACATCAGAACTAATTGCCAAATGTGCTGACTTATATATATATATATGCTCTTTCATGTGATACCATTTGACATATCAAGTTTCAACTCTCAAATATTTAGGTCATCAATGGACCAAAAACAAAAGTCCTTTAACCAACATTACAAAAAATTTAAATGAATTTTTATGACTACTATTACACATAATGCAAGTAGTAATTAGGGTTTTCTTGTGATTTTTCCGACAGCACCAATCACATGATGCTGCGCTGGTTTAGGATTGATTGTGTCTTAGGGTTTTTAGATTAATAGGTTGCCGGTTTCATTGGTGTCTCGTGGCTTCTTGTGATTGATGCCGTCGAAAAAATCGAAATCGATTTGCATTCCTAATTGAGTTTAGATGGGTGAAAATATTGCCGAATGTGTCCAAAATAGCCCTTCTCATATCAAGCAAATTAAACCTGATTAGGAAGCCATCGACTCCCAAGTATTTTTTGGGAGCCAAAGGTATAATAGTAATTTCACTTATTGTTATGTTTAGCTCTAACTACAGGTATTTATCATATTTTTTCGTGATTGCTCCTTTGTTACACTTTTTTTTTAGCTATGGAGAATAGTAAAACGTGGTGTGTGTATGTAGATGTAGGCACGATTTGTCGAATCACGTAAATTTGTGTTTTGTTTATGCTTAATTTCTTCATCATCTTACTTATCTTTACAAATTTTACATTCCAAATTTGATTCAACGGGTCAGTGATTAACAAGTAGTTCATCAGTATATCGAATGGATTGATATGATTTGTCTCCAAGTAGATCAAGAATTTCAATTAAATTCCAATATTTATTTTTTCAACCATTTAGTAAAATTAACACTTACATACATTGAAATCAGATGCTTAGAGACATTCCAAGTAAGAGCTCTTCAGAGCTTCTTTATGTTAAATTTAGTAGAGAAGAAGAGATCTCTCACCCAAAGGGGTGACCAAGCAAGCATGTTAAACAATCCAGTCATGTGCCCAAACATTATTTGCTTTGGAGGCTTGGGACTCAAAACTTTTCTCACCACATGCCTTGCAAACACACCCGCGTCTGTGGACTTGCTGGTCTGAGACGCCTTGGCTCTATTAGCTATAGACTCCTTGAATTGACTGTACAGTTTCCAATCATAATTTTCCAAGCTCTTGATGTTTTTACCCACAATGCTCTAACGTATAGCTCCAGGAACCACCAGAACCACGTCGATACCAAACGGCCTAACCTCGACACGTAAAGTATTCGACACAGCGTGGACCGCAGCCTTGCTGGCACAGTAGGACCCGACCCAAGGGGTCGACACTATCCCCACCACACTCCCTATGTTCACTATACATCCGCTTCGCGCCGCAACCATGTGAGGTGCAACTTGTTGCACCACCATCAATTGCCCCAATGTGTTGATCTCCCAAGTCTTCCTGATCACGTCGAGCGGAAGCTCCTCCAAGGGCCCGGCACTTGCTACCCCAGCATTGTTGATGACCACGTTGATTCGACCACACTTGGCTATAACGGTGGACACGGCCGACGCCACGCTCTCATCCGATGTAACGTCTAGTTCTAGTGTGTCGACATTGTCGGATGATAGGTCCAACATGTCGGACATCCGTCCTGGCACGTCGGAGGCGAAGACGCGGCAGTTTCACTCCGCCAATGCCTTGCAGTACTCGAAGCCGATGCCGCCTTTGGCACAACCGGTGACTAGCACAACCTTTTGGTCACCCATTTGTTATGGTATCGACCCTGACCTTGTTGATCATTTATATGAAATAAATTGAAATGGAATTGAGAGGGTGGTCTGGTCTGTGTTATATATATCCGCCATGTTGTGCTTTCTTGTTTATAAATAAGCTTTAGGAATCAGAATATGCTGCTTCTTGTTGAAACAAGAAGGGCCGGCCACGTTGGAACAGAGCTCTACAAATTCATGATAATTTCAATCCAATTATATTATTTCTTTCTTATTTAATTCACCAGTCTAATCCATTAGGCTATTCCTTCTAGATAATCTTGAAAGATCAGTTTATATGAATTAATTATGGAGGATGAATGGTTTCAGTTATAGCTCAAATCTAGTTAATAATCCCTTGATCACCAAACAAGGTACTGGCAACACTTCTTGTTAGGTTAACAGCGTACCAATGGTGATGACTTATGAAATGGCTAACCAAGAGCTAAAAGGTACCTATGGCGACACCCCCATTGAGTTAACTATACTATCAATGTACACTGACAACAACACTTCAGCAATTAAGCATCTATGTGACACGACATGCTCATGGTGATGCTCAAGATGGGCAACCCGTGACTCATATGGTGCGCCTACAACACCATCACCCAAGAATGGGTAAACAAGAGTGAAACCGTTTTATTGTCAAACGTCTGTACAAATATTCTATTAATCAAGTATTCAAGATCTCACGTCCTCTAAGAGAAAGCCCTAGGGGGACGTGCTAGAAGACGAGAAAGCCTTCACCGAAATCACCAGAGACAACAACACAAGCGTGACACAGTCCACATGTAAACAACATGAACAGAGGGACTTGAGAGATATAAAGTTAGAATGGGAATGAGGTACTCCAAACTTAAGGTGTGGTATACACTATGCCTATTACTGTGCTTAGGCAATGACAATGGGTGTAATTTTATTTCATATCTTTTGATTGGTCCACTTAAGAGACAGGAGAAATCACCCATGACTACTTCTAGTGCACTTCTCGAAAAAAAAAACACAGGAGGGACAACCGAAGCCTAAGAGTATTAAAACGTTAACTTTTACGTATGGACATGAAACTCTTGGAAATCTAAATCACAATTCTTTGATCTTATTTTCTTGTTATGTAGAAGGCAGGATACGGTTGAGCAATCGACTTAAGCTTCTGTTAAATCGACTTTCACAAACTAACCCTATACAATAAGTTAATAAACAATTATATAGTGTAGAAAACAAAGAAGCACAAATGCAACAAGTTGCTGTCCTACTATCATTAATAGAATGGCCTGTTGTTTTAGTACAGGCTCGTTTTTGGTCACACATGTGGAGTTGAAATGTGACAATTCAATTACATGTTCAGATACTCTCTCTCTCTCTCTCTCTCTCTCTCTCTCTCTCTCTCTCTCTCTGTTACTTGCATAGTCATTTTCAATATAAGCTGAAGAACATTAAGCTGTTCCCTTCCGAAGCCTGCGATGCTGATTGGGCAAAGCTAACTACAGGATCCCATGAGGTGTAGATGTAGTGCAGCAGATCATCAGTAATGTAAGGAATCATCATCGAATTGGGACTGTATGAGTTGAAGAATCTGAGATGAGAATCTCCTAAACCCCAAAAGTAGCCTGATTAGATCACCATGCCATCTGATCAAAATCCATTAATTTGGATACTAGTGAAGAACACCATCATGTCTCATATCATCAAATCTTTTGTTTCTACCTGTTTTCGGTACCCTTTTCAGAATTCATCTTGCCCCTTCATTTTATTGGTCCTTTGCTTGATAAAAGTTTCTGTTTGTTTCTGTCAGATGATCTTTTGAAATATTTTATTCCATCCGACCCGATTAAGGCAAATTTTGAAAGAAAAAAATAAATAAATTTGGTGCTGCTTATGTGACACTGTCCCGGAGGGAAGATCAACGGAAGTTTGGCGCTGATCATAAACATTATAAGCATAAGCTCTCGGATCTTGGGTCTCTACTGAGACCCGATAAACATTCCCGGACCCATTTTCTAAACCTTTTTATGTCACCGGTTTCACGGGTTCGAATCCATCATCTTCTCCGGGATTTTAATGACTTATCCGAAATAAATAAATAAAAGGCTTATTCAAACACCAAAGCCCATGGTAAACATTGGAAATCATTTTTATTCATATGTTGGTTATTTATCAAAAAAAAAAAATATCATTCTTAAATTTATTTTTGTTAACGAAAAAAAAAGGAAAAAAAATGGGGGGAAGGATGATGTCGAGAGTTTCACGTGAGGCATAAAAATCCAAAGAAAATCTAAACAAGATCGTAGCAAGAGGCAATAGTATCCAATCCAAAAAGTAGACTGCGGATAGCAACCTAACAGAAAGCGACAATAGATCTGTGAAGACTGTTTCTGATAACTCTCTGTTTGCCTGCGAAAATAGTTCCATAGCCTCTTTATTTAGCCCTTTTTCAGTTCTTAGTTCTAGAAAGATAGCTCCTACGTACATGACATTCCAATGAGCAAGAGAGAGAGAGAGTCTCACATGAGTATACTTTCCTCACCATTAACGTAAAAAACCCTTCATTAAAGCTTCCTTCCCTGCTACTAGTCCTCTGCACCTCTAAACCCCATCACTCTCCCTTTACCTTCCTCCCCTAATCTCTCTATCTCCTCCATGAATAAAATATCACAGTTCAATGCTAACATGTCATGTCATATTCATCTTGGACTCTCTCTCTCTCTCTCTCTCTCTCTGGTCACTTCAATTTCTAGGGGTCTTTTTTTTTGTTCTTTTGTCTGGAATTGGTTTCTTTCCCCATTTGACCATGAGATGGACTGAGCAAGGGCAACTTCTTGCCTCCTTCCTTTATGTAGGATCACCCATAGATTTTCCACAACAAATAGAGAAAGAACTCAAGAAATACAAGTAAAGCATAACAGCACCAGCCCCGTATATAAAAAAACAATCCCACACCAATCACTAAAAAATATCCGAATTCTTAAAAAGTCTCTAGAGAGAATGCAAGAAGGAATTAATTCATGTTACAAATTCTTTCAAAAAATAACAAATCAGATGATGTTGCATGAATACTCAGAGAGAAGTTCTGGACCCACAAAGGAGATTTATATAGCATATATATCCAAAAGGTGATCTGATCGGATGGTAATAACTATCAGCTCAACACATACTCATTCAAGATCAGAAAACGCTTAATCAGATGCCCAGGAAAAATGGTCAAGAGATTAGTGGTTACCGTCTGATCGCAGGAAGTTCTGGCTTGCCACAGAAATCGGTTCGATAGGATTAATCAAATTGTAGGTCCATTCTATCCATGTGTTCCACATCTGCAATACAGTGAATCCTTGCTGATTTACTTCTTCATCACATCTTATTAACAAGGCAGATCTTAAGAGGACAAGGCACTGCCTCAGTTGCATTCCCTTTCAAATCCAAGGATAAATGCATGGTGATCTAGCTGGTTAGCACAACTCGACTAACATCGTCAAACTACATGCAGAAAAAGAGCGATTACAAGGAATTGTTGAATAAATATCTTTATGAGACAAGAAAGCATTTACATATTTCCTGGACTCATATTATGACTTACATTCCTTTTCGAGTTGTTACCCATTGGCAACTAAGATAGATCGACCAATGTTTGCTGCAGATTACTTGAATTCAACAAGTAGAAATTTTTGAAAATACACAAGGAAATGAATTCACCTGGCTGAACTAAGATTGCTTAAGATTTAAAGCATCGTGTAATGTTGTTGCAAAGGGATCATACCAACAGTCCACCGAACCCTATATAAAATACACAAAATAGGATATTAGATGTTTTATGGAGACAGCATGTATTGTCATTTGTAACTTTGGCTTGATGTAAGTTCCAAACATAATGTAAAGTATTGGCCGATCCCGAGTCGAATCCGTCGATACAACTCAGGATCGGCTTGGAACGAGCTACAATCCAAAGCTGATCCCTAACTAACAGTACTAGGACCTGAAAGATGTGGATACCTTAATGCTTCAATTTAATAAACACACAAAGCTATAGAAACCCTACCATGAAAGCAGCCCTTTAAGTGACCACTCTGGTAATTTGAAAATGAGTCCTAGCGTCTATGGCATATGGACGTCAAAAATGCGTTTCTCTATGATCTCTCTACACCGTTCCCCTGCCTTCAGTCTTCCCTGCATTCACTCCACACGAATGAAATTCCACATTCAATCAAACCAACCATTCCAAGCCAAGCCCAAAGTCTCCGGCAGCACTTCCAAACCAAGGAACTTGGGCAATTAAAAGATTTCTTGGGGATTGAAGTTGCTTAATCTAAGGAGTGAGTGAGTTTGTCACAACGTTCTAAGACTATTGAGTCATCTGATAATAACATAATATACTACACAATTGCTTGGATGTAGTCGAGCGAAAAGAGTTGCTTGTCTGTATTTCAGATTTCTAACAAGTTGATTGAGTAGAAATTTCTTACCTCAAAAGGTTCAAACGGGCTTCCACACCTGTAATCATCGCTCTTATTGCCTCTATCTTTGGGAAGAACAGAGGATGACAGTGCTCTCCATCCAATAAGATAGCAGCACTTGCTGCACTTCTCACAGTTCCCAACATAAGGCTCGCTGGCTGAATGTGCCCTGATGCTGCTGGTCTTATAATCAATCCCAACTGCCAAGAGACGGATGGAAAACAGAAGCAATATATTGACCAGTACATGGGTCAGTGTTCATGGGAGCACTGTCTTAAGACGGATGATGTATAACAACATAAAAAGGGAGGAAAAAAAATAGATGCAAAAATGGCATACTCCCAAATTCTTACATCATTTTTTTTTTTTTTTTGATTGGTAAAGTGTAATTATAAATTATATGTTTGTAAAGTCGTTACAAGTGGCTCTTCACTGTTCACAAACAGTATACACAAGCCTCCCAACAATACGTCAAAGACTATTCCTCTCCCATTGATTGTCAATGTCGACTCAAAGCTTATGGTAGATTGGTTTAAATCCAAATCAAAACCTCCTTGGCATCTCAGATAATATATTAGAGATCTTCTTAATTTCAGTTCGATCTGAATTTGTCAGTTTAACATGTGTACAGAGAATCAAATGGTCTGGCTGATCGTCTTGCCAAACTCAGAGCTAAGACTGGAAAGAACAGAAGTTTCTCATCAGAATGGGACCATGTTAGAAATGAACTGAATTCAGATAGACTGGGTTCGGTCGCTTCAGATTGTTTTCATAAATTGGTTTGTGGAATTGATTGTATACAGTCTTTTGTTTAGGGGTAAGGTTTAAAGCAGCCAATTTTTTTTGAAACACTAAAAATATTGTGATTGTTAAACAAAAAAAAAAAATGCATATCACTATTCCAAATCCCTCTCTCTCGGATTCACATGCAGTCCATATACAAGAGCTCATAATATAAACATGACATGCTATAGTAAATACCCCATGCCTATATTAACCAAAAAAATAAAATAAAATGCCCATGCCTATTCCTCAAATCAAGTCTCAGAGAGAGACAAAACCACATTGTATATTATTTGAGATGCTCATTTCATAAAATTTTAGACCAGTCAAACAAACTGTAATCCACTTTTAACTACATAGATTATAGCTCGAATTTTTTCTATAATCACTTTCATAACAATGTTGTAGAATGTGCACAAGCCAATTAACCCAACAATACATCAAATCCTATGCTAATGCACAACTTCAACGTCAACGAAATTACAAAACCCACCAGAATCCTCCATCCTCTTCACTATGACCGTCAAGGGAAGAAACCACCTAAAACACATCCTGTCAAACCAATTCAATGTTTCAAACAAAAAATCAAACAAAACCCATTTGCTCAAAACTCGATAGAAAAAAGAATAACCATACCAGAAATGAAAGAATCACTGTGTGCAAGGTTTGATTCTTATATCAATACAGGAAACCCATGACCAAATCTTCTAATTGCAGAGATCAAAAGTAAATCCAAAACACCCCCGCGAGCAAGAAGAGCGAATAACTTGTTCTGTTGCAATCATCAATCAACCCATACTTGTGGGAGTTTTTTTTTAATATAGGCTTCCTATAGAACAATTTGGGTGTCGGTTTAGAGAAGAGAGGAGGGGTTCGAATCTGTGAATGGAAGAAGAGAAGACGAGAAGGAAAATCTCCAGCCGGTGTGCCGGACACATCCAGGGATGACATGGTGTCGAGTTTTAAAAAGGGAAAATTAGGGTGTAGGGTAACTTTTTAAGAATAATGCCAGAAAACTCATTTGAAAAGTCTTGGTTTCAAA
>JAUPMG010000014.1:10286690-10302289 GCA_031762675.1 Pachysandra terminalis | reverse complement strand
TGCAACCCAGACTCAACCCACACTTGTGGATTTTTTTTTTTTTTTTTAATATAGGCTTCCTATAGAACAATTTGGGTGTCAGTTTAGAGAAGAGAGGAGGGGTTCGGATCTGTGAATGGAAGAAGAGAAGACGAAAAGGAAAATCTCCAGCCGGAGTGCCGGACACAGCCAGGGATGACAGCGTGTCGGGTTTTAAAAACCCAGTTTCGATCCTATACGCCAGTATTATATAAGGAAGAAAATCGTCTGCCATATTACGCTTCTACTATACAGGGAATGGAAGAAAATCGTCTGCCATATTTGGCTCCAATTGTTTTTTACGGTATTAACCATGGGGTGCCTTGTCTACGAGGTATTACCGGTTAAGGTGGAAGACGGTTAAGGTAGAAAGCCGGTTTGAGGATGATACGTGTGTTAGGGTTTTAGAAATGATGGGTTACCCTTTCTAGTGTTGCTTATGTGGCATTGTTTGATTGGTATTGCAAGAAATATTGCATCAAATATAGCAAAAAAGCAAAAAAAAGTTGAATCCGGATCCTCTCAAGTTACGATCACCTATTGGTTGATTTGAAACCAATAAAAATGTAACACGTGGAATAAAAACTTAATTAAAATAAATTACGAATTTCAGAGCACAAAAATGGAGAACAAAATTATTTTATTATTAATAAGATGTGATATTTTATCTACGTGTCATATTCTAATTGGTTTTAAATCAGCTAACATTTGATTCTAACTTGAGAGGATCACGTTCCAAAAAAAGTTATGTCGAGCGGTACCCCACTCAATTATTTTCTGTCACGTAGCATTCTAAAACCCTAAAAGACAAATTAACTCAAAACCAACTTCTACCTTAGGGTCTGTTTGGCACACATGAATTCAAAGATACAAGAGAATTAGAATACATGTGCATTATAAATCTTATGATTTCAAACTCATGTATTGAAATTCTGTTGTTTGGTTGACAAGTTACTTATAGTCTAATATATGCATAGCTAGTGTATATTTTTTTAACTACTTTATATTTAACTCGTGACATTAAAAATAGGGATGGCAGCAAGTTCGGTACCAAAAAAATACATTATCAAATTAAAAAAAAAAAATTGACCAAAAAAATTTGATCGACAGGATCTGTCGCCGAACCGGGGGACCAATCATCGGACCAGTGGGACCGACAGTCAGACAGGCGGATCTACTATCAAAGTGGCCGCCGAACCGACAGGATCGACCGTCAGACTGACAACTTTGGTCAATGGTCCAAATCGAAACCAATCTGGTGGGTTACCCTTTTAAACCACCCCAACAAAATGCTTAGTTTACGTGGGAATTATAATAAACACTCCCCCAGAGTGTGAATTATAATTCTCATGAATTGTGAGAATTAGGTGCCCTTGTTTTCCCACATGAATTTTAATTCTCGTGAGAATTGGTCGTCAAAATACAAGATGAAATTCACACCTACCAATTCCAATTCTCACCCTGAATTCCTGTGATCCAAACGAACCCTTAACTGAAATAATTTGTGCCACTAGAATACATGGCAGAAAATAATTGGGTGGGGTATTACCCACCCAAGCATAATTTTTTTTTCCAAATATCACATACGATTTGCTATATAACTAGAAGAGTGGTCCACTCAAACCCACTATGTTATAAGCAAGCCATGATCGGGTGGGTACGTTAAGCTAGGGGTGCAACTCTGTTCGGGGTGACATAAACCCAAGACCAAATCGACACCGGTGGAAGTTAACTCAAAATTGAACCAAACTGAATTGAGAACCAAACTTCTTAACCTAAAAATCAAATCGAATCAATATAGAAAACCCAAAGCAACCCAACCCAAATCAGTTTGGTTTGGGTCAAGTTAGGTCGGATTAATACAATATCTTTTTAAAATTATATTATATATGTATAATATCATATTTTATGTATCATATATAATTAATAGGAAAGTTCCTTAGTCAACCGTTATTTTAGGAACTACTTCAGCATATTATGGGATTATGTTTCATTTATTTGTATATCTTGTATATTTTCCTATCTTTAGGTGTGTTATTACCCGATCTCTTATTCTTTCCCTGTATAGGTTTTCTTATGTATAAATCAGGAATCACAAAGAATGATCAATATAATTTACATCTTCTTAGAACTCAATTCATCTTTCTCTTGTTATGGTATCAGAGCATAAACTGCTCTAACGAGTGAAAGTCCTTGGGTCCTCCTCTCGTCAATCCATAATCAACACAATGACTGAAGAAACATCTGAGATCTCACCTTCAACGCAGCCATTCACCACTGTCTTGTATGTGCTGAATCACAGCACTCTAATCTCATTTAATACAGTCGCTCAGCTTCCAGTGAAACTGACTCAGGAAAACTGTACTTCGTGGAAAGCTCAATGGGACGCCTTGCTGTTTGCTATGCTTTGCTCGTCTACATCGATGGAACCAAGCCATGCCCGTAAAAAACAATCACTATTAACGGCAAGGCAGCATCTAACCCAGAATACATACTCTGGATGCGGCGAGATAAACTCTTGTTCCATGGAATCATCTCATCACTGTCCGAACAAGTCCTGCCAAGAGCTTGACTGAAACGTGGATTCGTCTTGCAAAACTATATGCTAATGCATCTTTTTCTCGCACCATGGGACTGACTGAACGCCTCATCAACATCAGTAGTGGTACTCAATCCGTGGCTGACTATCTTGGCACAATTCGTGGTATTGTAGATGACTTAGCCATGATTGATCAACCTGTATCGAACTTGCATCTGGTCAACCATGCTCTCAATAGTCTCAGTACTGAGCTCAAGGAGATCGTCGCCGCAGTGAGAGCACGAGATACTATCATCAACTTTGAAGAACTTCATGACAAACTCGTTGATTACGAGTCTTATCTCAAGCGTGAAGAGAGTCGCAACAATGGCTCCATTATTGCCAATGCCGCACGGTTCTCTCAGCCCGAGAATGGAAATCAAGGAAAGAAAAATAACCATTCGTATCACAACAATCAGTTCTTTGGTAATGGTCAAGGCGAGCGCCAAAACAACCAATGGATCAATCCCAACAACAACAGCAACACCGAAAATAACAACTTCAACAAGAACCCCTATGCCAATGTCATCTGTCAGTTTTGTGACAAAAGAGGCCATACTGCTCGTGTTTGTCCACTGCCAAATGACTAATGCAGCAACCCACGGCTAATCCCACTACAACAAGTCGAGGAGGGTCGGCTTCAAACTGGTTACTTGATTCAGGAGCATCTCATCATGTCACAACTGATTTCAACAATCTCTCCCATCGCCAACCTTACGAAGGACCTAATGATATCATCATTGGTGACGGTACAGGTTTGAGTATCACTCACACTGGCTCATCTAAACTCTCAACTCCCTCTAGCACTTTTTCCCTTTCAAATGTCTTATGCGTTCCCTCTATGCATTAGAATCTAATTTTTGTTTCACAGTTTTGTAAGACAAATCAAACATCTATTGATTTTTTCCCTTCCTCCTTTTGTGTGAAGGATCTAGCTACGAGGGCACTTCTCGCACTAGGGCAGAGCAGGAATAATGTCTATGAATGGCCAAGCCTGAGCGATTCCGAGTTAATGGTCAAAAGAGCCCATGTTGGTGTTATGACTTCTATTGATCGTTGGCATGATCGACTCGGTCACCCATCTTCTAAAGTTCTTAGTCATGCCCTTTCTTCCTTTAAATTGCCAGTTCAATCGAGTCAATCTAAGTTTACTTTTTGTGATTCATGTCAGTGTAATAAAATCATAGTTTACCTTTCGGTGTTTCTACTTTAAAAAGTCGTGGACCATTAGATCTTCTTTACACAGATGTATGGGGGCCATCCCCAATTCGTTCAATGGATGGTTATTCATACTATGTTATTTTTGTTGATCTTTTTACAAAGTACTCTTGGTTGTTTCCATTAGCACATAAATATGATGTTTTCTCTCTTTTTCCAAAGTATAAGGCAATGGTTGAGAAATTTTTCCAAACACCCATTAAGACAGTTTACTCTTATGGTGGCAAAGAATATCAGGGTCTCAAAACAATGTTTGAAAATTCTAGTATTCAACATCTAATTTCACCACCTTATATTCGCCAAACGTCGCCATCGTCATATAGTTGAAACTGGTCTCACTTTGCTTCATCGTGCTTCCCTACCATTGTCACTTTGGTCATTTGCTTTTAAAACAGTTGTTTATCTCATTAATCGGCTCCCTACATCCATTTTGGGTCACAAATCACCCTTCGAGAGACTATTTCATACTCCATCAAATTTTCTCAAATTATGAATTTTTGGTTGTCTATGCTACCCTTGGCTTCGTCCCTACATAAACCATAAGCTTGACCAGCATTCCAAATCTTGTGTTTTCCTCGGGTATTCCAATACTCACAATTCCTACATTTGTTTTGAACCTATTAGTCACAAATTTTACCTTTCGAGACATGTCCAATTTGTTGAAGATTTCTTCCCCTCCTTACCCACCCTTTCCCCTTCTGATAAGATAAATGATCACACGCTCACTAAATGGGCCTCTCTATCTCCTTCCCTTCAATCTCTTCATTCCGAAAATATTGTTTCCATAAACACTCCTAGTCATAATAATCCATCCAATCTCCAAAATATCTCAACCTCCACAAACCACTCTCTGCCCGCTCCCCCCATATCGCAACCTTCCTTAAATTCTCGGCCAGATTCTTTATCCTCCTCCTCCCATCAGTTACGTGATTCTCCTTATCACTCCCCCTCATCCTGCGATTTTCAAAGCGCAACGCCAACGGGATCTTCTTCATCTCCTACTCCGAGGCTTTCTACTCCAATATCTCAATCCAAGTCTTTAACACCAATATCGGGCGTCCCATTAATTGAAAATCTCAATATGGCAAATTCCCCCATGGACATTGGACCTTCTCTCTCCTCAAGCGAGAGTGCTCCCAACCCTAGTCCAAGCACCGACCAACCTCCATTATTACCTCCCAATCCCACAGATCCCTCAAACACTCACTCCATGGCCACTCGCTCAAAGAACAACGTTTTTAAACCACTCACCAAATTTTCTTATCCTGCCACCAAAGTATCCCATTCCTCAAACACTTGAACCAACCACTATTACCCAAGCCATTAAAGATCCCAAATGGAGAGATGCTATGTGTGAGGAACTCAATGTCCTTATCCAGAATCATACCAGGGAGTTGGTCCCTCGCAAAACCGCTGAGAATGTTATTGGGTGCCAGTGGGTTCTCCGTGTCAAACGGCATCTCGATGGCAATGTTGCTCATTACAAGGCTCGACTTGTCGCTAAAGGCTTCCATTAACATTCTGGCCTCAATTATCATGAGACTTTAAGTCCTTTGATCAAGCCGACAACCATTCGCCTTGTGCTCTTAATTGTTCTTTCCCGTGGTTGGCTTGTTCATCAACTTGATGTGAACATTGCCTTCTTACACGACCATCTTACGGATGAGGTTTGTATTGACGATACTCGACCTGCTCACATCCGCCGCTTACACAAATCGCTCTATGTGTTGAAACAAGCACCACGTGCCTGGTTCCATGAACTGAAGACTTTCATCCTCTCACTTGGATTTGTCAGTTCCAAGTCGGACACCTCGCTTTTTGTTTACTCAAACAACTCTCACCAAGTTTATTTTCTTGTGTATGTAGACGATTTGTTGATTACCGGCAGCTCTCCCAAACTAGTCCAAGCAATTATTGCCTCTCTTGCTCGCCGCTTCTCTATTAAGGATTTAGGCCCTCTTCATTATTTCCTCGGCATTGAGAGTCATTCCTACCTCTGATGGTCTCTTCCTTTCTCAGCACAAATATATTCAGGATCTTCTTCAACGTTTCCATCTTTATGGCATGAAGGACACTGTCACACCACTTAGTACCACCACCACCACCTTGCAGCTTATTGATAATTCACCACCAGCCGATACCACTCAGTTCCGCAGCCTCATAAGCGGCATGCAATACGTCTCCCTCACACGTCCGGATGTTGCTTATGCCGTGAACAAACTTGCACAGTTCATGCATCGTCCTACACAAATTCATTGGATAGCTGCTAAAGGGTTGCTTCGGTACCTGAAACATACAATTCACCATGGTCTTGTCTTACGGCGTTCACGGCCACTTCATCTTGTTGTTTACTCTGATGCTGTCGGCAATCGTGATGACCGGACCTCCATTTCTGCCTATGTTATTTTCCTTGGCTCGAATCCTGTCTCTTGGTGCTCTAAAAAGTAACGGACAATTGCTCGATCCTCTAATGAAGCTGAGTATTACTTTGTTGCCTCAACTGCTGCTAAGGTTACTTGGATTAAAAATCTACTCACTGAACTTGGCTTCTCTTCGCCTGTTGTCCCACGACTTTTTGTGATAACATTGGTGCCACCTACTTATGTGCCAATCCCACTTTCCACTCTCGCATGAAAAATCTTGCTCTCGACTATCATTTTGTTCAGGATCAAGTTGCTGCTGGGTCTCTCCAAGTTGGTGCCACCCACGACCAACTTGCTGACCTTCTCACCAAGCCATTGGCTAAGGCTCGCTTCTCTCTACTTCGATCCAAGATCGGTGTCTCTGATGGAAGCACCGCCTTGCGGGGGCATAATAGAAAAGTTCCTTAGTCAACCGCTATTTAGGAACTACTTCAGCAGATTATGGGATTATGGGAATATGTTTCATTTATTTGTATATCTTGTATATTTTCCTATCTTTAGGTGCGTTATTACCCGATCTCTTATTCTTTCCCTGTATAGGTTTTCTTGTGTATAAATCATATATCACAAAGAATGATCAGTATAATTTACATCTTCCTAGAACTCGATTCATTTTCGTCTTGTTAATAATATATGTCACATATAGTAAAATCGGTTCGGTTTTCAGTTTTAACCAACCCAAGTTGCACCCCTAGTCTTAACCCAACATACTACTAAGTCAAAAGTTTGCAATTTTATAACCCGACCCACCCGCACTTATATGGATTCGGATTGGGGTTTATTGCAAACAATTGGTTGTGGATCAACTCATTTATAAACTACAAATTATTTCAGGTTGGACTTCTTGACCCATTGTTATATCTAAGCAGATTGGGCTCGGCTTTGTGTTTCTCAACTGGTTTAGCAAACAAGTGGGTTAGTTGCTCATTTAGAGGCGGAGCTAGGATTTTATTGAAGGGACAAGATTTGACAAAAACAATCGGTTTTTGGGTTGATAAAATTAATATTATTTTTGACAAAAAGAAGACAAAATTAATGTAATTTATATATCATGCATATACATATATATAATATATTTCGGTTTTTTGATTCGGTTTGGTTAAGTCGAAGTCTTAATTGTAGACCAAACCAAATTAATTCAGTTTTTTATTTTCAAAATTATATCCAAACCAAAATAAAAATAAAACACAACCCAAACTGACTTTTTCGGTTCTTATACATATATTTTTAGCCGACCGAACACAATCTAGACCAAACCAAGAATGCATATCGAGTTGGGTTTTAGAGAGTTTGGTTCTACATCCAGTTCAGTTTTGTTTTGAATTGTCTATTAACCTTGGTTTGGTTTTGAGTTGATGTAATTGGATATGAGTTGCTGTCAACTCGAACCAAACCGAGTCGCACCCTAATAAGGAAGTTGGGAACCACAGATCATATTCAAAGAGAAAAAAAAAAAATCATGACAAGGCATTATATTCGTAAAGTGTGCTTCAATAATTAGGGGATTGATACTATTTACTATTAGGTTCCTTACTTTTGCTATAATGACGTGTTCAAGAAGAATAATTTCTCAATCAAAGCAAAAGATTGTCATTGGAATCCCTGTGATCAGTTGCTGTTCTCATCTCACCTTCCATTCCTTAATTTTGAAATTAACCCAATAGAAAGAAAAGCTACAGCTCTCTCTCTTTCTTTTTGACAAAACTCTCTCTCTCTCTCCATCTCTTCCTCCCCCTCTCTCTTTGATCGAACATATAGGCTGTGTTTCGAACCTTGGATTTCAGAATTAAAGAAAAAAAGTAAACAAGAAAGAGAAAAGAAAAAAGTATATCATTTCAACTGTTTGATTTAATTGAAAAAATTTAAGAAAAAATTATATAGAAAATGTTTTCTCTTATTTGGTTGTATAAAGACAATCAAAATGAAATTAGACGATTTTTTATATAACTATTGACGCCAAGGTTGCTTAAGACGCAAAAAGTCGACCACCACCACTACTACCCCATCATACATACTACTTTTAAAAGTTGAACGAATTTCTCAAGTGTTTGTTTTTTACAATGCTTTTTTGGCTGTTAATTGTTTTAATTTACTCTTTTGTCCTTGGTAATAAAAATCGTATAATAACCACAATGGTCGGCATTACACCTTTTGTATCCATTGTTAGATACAAAAGTATCAAACCTGATATACCATTGTCTAGGAGCCTCTTTTAACTTATACAAACTCTTATTGAGTTTTCATATCATGTTCTCCTTACCCGTTACCATGTACCCTTATGGTTGTTATATGTAGATTTCGTCATTTAGGTTATCATGAAGAAATGTTGTCTTTACATCTAGTTGCTCTAGGTGTAAGACCTCTGCTGCCACAATACTTGGAACAGATTTAATGGTAATCATTCTCACAACATAAGAGAAATTTCATAGAAATTGATACCTGAATATTTTTTGAAAACCCTTCATAACCAGTCTGGCCTTGTATCTTTTAGACCCATCATTCTCCTCTTTAAGTCTATAAACCCATTTGTTCTATAAGGCTCTATTTCCTTTGGGCAACTTAACCAAATCCAATGTTTTGTTTGATGAGAGAGAGTCCAACTCATCACACATTGTAGCTCCCACTCATTCATTGCATTTTCCTGCATTTCTTCATTAAAATATTCAGGTTCATCATTTTCAGTTAGTAGCAGAGAGTTAAGTGAAGACAAATATTGAGCTGGAGTCTTTCTTTTGGTGATCCTAGATGACCTCCTTAAAGGAAGAGAGGCCTCAGTATGTGAAACTTGAGTAGAGGAAGTATGAACTTCTACCTCACTGTTTTCATCTAGTGGTTTCAATACACCCCTTAATGTATCTTCATCAGGTTCTTCATATTTCTCATCTGTTGGACTTTCTACAGAAATATCTTTTGTTTTTTTTCTTATACATAAGATTTTCATTAAATATGACATCCCTGCTTCTAATGACTTTTCGATTTTTTAAATCCCAAAATCGATAACCAAAGTCATTAATGCCATACAATACATTTCCTAGATTTAGGTTCTAGTTTGTTTCTTTCATCTACATTAATATAAACATAAGAAGTATAGTCGAATACCCTCAAGTGTGTTAGGTTTACCTCTTTTTCAATCCAAGTCTCTTATGGCAGTCCAAAGTTCAAAGCAACTGAAGGTCCTTTGTTAATCAAGTATGTTGCGTTATTGACTGCATCTGCCCAAAAAGATTTAGGCAACCCAGCATCTATCCTCGTGCTTCTGGCATGCTTAGTAATTGTTCTGTTCATTCGCTCAACACCCCATTTTATTGTAGTGTCTTAGGAATCGTTTTCAGTCTTCTAATCCCATTCAAAGAACACCAGTCCTCAAACTCATTATTGCAATACTTTCCACCATTATCCGACTTGAGGCTTTTCAATTTTAAACCTGTTTCATTCTCAACACGTTATTTCCACTTTCTAAATACATCAAAAACATCTGATTCCTGTTTTAGAAATTAAACCTATAATTTTCTGGTAATGTCATAAATGAAAGTGACAAAATAACGAGAACCACTTTCAATCCAAGTAGTTTGCCTGTTTTCATTCCCTTGTCACTCATATGCCCGAGTTTGCGGTCCCAAGTGTTTGCATTCGTTTCCTAAAGATGCAATTGAAATTGAATCGTTAGTCCCAAATACAATGTATAGTGTGCCATCTTTCTTACCTTGTGTTATCACAATAGCACCCCTGGTCATCTTCCATGAATCATCACAGAAAGTGGTGGTTATTCCCACTCGTGCCAACTACCCAACAAAAATTAATTTTTTCTTTAATTGAGGCATATATCTAACGTTCTTCAATTGTAAGGTAGCACCATTTTGCAAATCACATAAACAAACAATCGTGTAATCACACAAGCATATCAAACAAGTATGTTATACATCCAACATATAATTGCAAACATGTGAATCCCCGTTTTCTTCTATATGTTCTCTACACCCTAGGTAACCTAACTTAGAGCTCTGATACCAATCTGTCACGCCCCCGATCTAGTTGCACGGATCAGGAGGTGCGACCTTCGGGTTCCCAACCGAGGAACACGGAACACCGAACCAAAACAACAATAAAAGTAACTATTACCTTTATAAGACCAATCAGAGTGCAGAAACAATGTCTAACGTCCAAGTTACATCAGTGAATCTAATGGCTTCCAAAGAGCCTACAACCAAAATCAAATATAACTAATAAACTATTCCAGCAACTAAACAAGTAAAGCAAAACTTCTATGATCTATCAAGACAGAAATCCAAGTCCATGTCCATCTATGCTAACGTCAACCTTATCCTGCAACATGAAACGTCGCGTGAGCTTCAAATGCCCAGTAAGAAACAATCCCGACAACCATTCTCATGGAACAACTTTAGTCTATGCAAACGCAACATATTATAGTAATTATCATGGAGATTATACAATCGCATGCTATCACATTAGAACATAATAATATCATGAAATAACATGGAATTCAGAGAATATATATATTCAGCAAACTATCATACCAACTCCTAGTATCATAACCATATACTAACATAGCCCTACTATGTGAGTCAGCAATAATCACAAACTCCAAAAATATCAACAAATCCATAACCATACAATGCCAACAATATAAACTCCACAATATCAACAACAAACAATGAGATGAATGAATGCAATGCACATGATATGAATAAATACGCAATATGCTCGATACCAATGATGTCATGCACATGGTATGAATGCATGTATAATGCAAGTTCCTAGCCGATGATCAACCGGTGCCAAGTATCGCATACTTGGTGCTGCTAGCATGAACCGATCACAAACAATCACAACTCCCACATGTACGTCATGGTTTTTGCAGGACTTTCAACCTACCTGGCCTCAATTCCCGTAACTATATACAAGCATTTAGGAATTAACACTTAGGGAGGCCTTCGACAAGGACGGATGCCCACAAGCATTTAGGGATTCCAACCTAGGAAGGCTTTCAAAAAGGACGGTTACCCACAACCACGTATTCACAATTCAATCCGTAGCTGCCCGATTGTCCGGACGAGCCACCAAACAATCCAATAGGATTACTGGTAATAATATCCTTCGGAAGCTACCCATGCATTTATACACACGAGTAATCCTTAGGACACCATGACAAGCATCCTTTCCAACATACATGCATAACCAATCATAATGCACATGTACAATCCATCTTAATCATATCATTCACGCGTAATCACTCACAAACATATCCAACATGCACAATCTATCACAATTATATCAAACACAACGTATCATGTCTTAACAAGGTCCAATCATGCCATTTTATGGTCCATATCTAAGTCTCAATCATTATATTAGGTATAGGTCACAATCTCAAGTCCAATGGTCCAATCCCAAAGCCTTGTCCAGAAAACAGACCTAGGGGTTCATCGATATTCTCACCGGTATACCTGTAGGTGCCGATGGCTCTATTTCAACTAAAATATGGTCCTTGTGGGTAACCTCAGTGGGGTTGTGGTGGTGTGCAAACGTCCAATCCTAATTTCTTGCCAGCTCTAATTATGTACAGAAAAAATATAACTTTTATGTAAATATAAATTTCGTTAAAATGTTTTGTGTAAAATGTATGTTATTAATCACATTCATAGCAAGCACCAGTTGGCGAGGGCTGATTTTTTTTTGTTTTTTTTTTTTTGTTTTGAATCCAATGGTGATAATGGATCGGGTTTAAGAGGGGTCCAACTAGTTTCAAATGGAAAAAATACCCGTATTATACAAAATTATTTTTGGGTCTTATCGGCTTCGGTTCCAACTGTCACTGTTAACCATAATCGAACCCGTAGATGCTTTGTTTTTTACGAAGGTGCCACTGCATTCAGTGGTAAGGGCGACTGCCTGGTGGGGATGTCCCTGTTCTTGGGATCGATTCCTTCACCTTGTGGGTGTGTGAGTTAATTAATCTTTCCGATAAAGCCTTCGTACAATAAAAAAAGATACTTTATTTTTGACAGCCACTCGAAGAGTTCTCAATATTTGCCACATACATGTATATATTTATTTTATAAAAGTGTTTACTTCCTTTACCTCAAGGCTACGTTTGGCCGGGATTATATAAGTGCTTATTTCAGCTTATTCACTTTTTAAAATTAAAAATGTATTTGGTAATGCTTAATGGGTAAGTCCTTGTCACTTATTAGAGAAGCTATTTCTAAACTTTAGTAATATTTTCATAATATCTATTTTACTCCTAAACTTTTATAAGCACTTAAATAAATGTAGTTATCAAATGCGAGAAGCTATTTCTAAACTTTAGTAATATTTTTATAATATCTATTTTATCCCTAAATTTTCATAAGTACTTAAATAAATGTATATACCAAACACTATTTTCTTCAAGTAGGCAACTTATTGTTGTTGTGGATAAGTGCTCTCATTGAGTCACTTATCCAAAAGTACAAAGCAAACCAAATGCAGCCTAAAATTATTTGATTCTCATGCTGATAATCTCATTTTGAATACCTTGAGTTGAATAAAATAACTACACCTCACAAATATTACACATGATCCATGATATAAATGAATATAAATAGAAATTAATTTTCTTTTAGGTTGCGCTTGGTATGGCTTTTTAGAAGTACTTTTTTGCTAATTCGTTGCTTTCAAAAATTTGCTTCTTTGCTTCCAGAAAAATAGAAGGAAAAATTAGAAAAATGAAAGTTTTTAAAAATTAATTAAACCATCGCCACATCCCTGCCACCACCCCACTACAACCACCCCACCACCACCACCACCCCACTACCACCACCACCAATTATAGAGAAGTATAAATTAAAATAATAATATAATATCAAAAAAGCAATTTATTAGCTTACTGTTACTAAACATGTTTTTTTGTTTTTTAACAGTATAACAAAGGTTTACCAAACAGTTTTGCTTCATGAAAAATAATCTTTTCAAAAGTAAAGAATTTACTTGTGCTTTCTTGCTTCAGACAGCAAGAAAGCATAAACATTACTAAACGCACAGCAAGAAAGCATAAGCATTACTAAACGCAGCCTTAATCTTTTCATTTAGTTTGGACCAACCTAAACTCAGCTCAAACTCAACAAATTAAATTCGAACAAATTAAATTCGGACCGAGTTCGGGGGAATTGGATTTAAGCAAATTGATTATCTTGTAAATAAAGTGATCAATGACAAACTTGTGAATACACATTTTCTATTATAAATTATTTTGGAATGTTATTATCATATTTTAAAAGGATATAAGCTTGCAAAGCATGTGTGGCTATGGAAATATATGAAAATAATTATAAACAAAAAATAAAATTTGATGAAAACCAATTTCAACACATAATCAAATATTTATTATAGATTGAAACTATTTTGTTAGTACCAAACATATCAAGAAGCTTTCAAAATTAGTTCCGATAATGAATTTAGGAAATTGGTTTCTAGAATAAATTATCAGAATGACAAGGACACGAGGCCTTAAATAAGCGAAAGGGTAGAAATTATAAAACAGTCCTCAGATCATTAATATATTTTACGGATATCAGCACTTTCTTTTTGGAAGTTTCTATAGAGCGTTGATGGAGGGATGTGTATGCAACAATTAAAAAACCTAAACATAGGCTAATTGAATATCATCAAATTAAGAGGTCTCAATGCAAGTTTCAGATATAACGACGGTTTAAGTGGAATTTATCTTATATAATAAAGGGGTATAGAAACTAAAAAGGGTATGAGTTTCCGAAAAAATACAGAGGTTTAGTATTTTCCGATCGGGGTTTTAGAAAACCCTATTTTGGTTATCGTTAGGTTTTGGGTTTTTACGAATTTTCCGTTCGCTCTCCATGGACTCCGACAGAGGAAAGGTTTTCGTCGGTGGTATTTCTTTTGAAACCAATGAAGATGCTTTGAAAGATCACTTCTTGAAGTATGGAGAAGTTGTGGAATCTGTAATCATGAGAGATAGAAGTACCGGAAGTGCCAGAGGTTTTGGTTTTGTTCTCTTCTCAGATCCATCTGCCGCCAATCAAGCCCTGCAAGAAAATCACATTATACTCGGAAGAACGGTTAGTTTTGAAATCCAATTCTCAATCTTGCCTGTAATTATATTTTGATCAAGATTGTAGGTTTTACATCTTATTATGAACTTTTCTTTTCTGGCTTTCTTTCTTTCTTTTCTTTTCTTTTCTTTTCTTTCTTTTCTTCATTATTGTATCATGATTTAAATAGGTAGAAGTAAAAAAAGCAGTACCCAGAGGTGAACGACACCAAAATCAACACCAACAACAACCCCATCAACAGCAGAATAAAGGGTCAAGTAAAAATAGTAGTAATGGCAGTAGTAATAACAACAACCAGTTTAGGACAAAGAAGATTTTTGTAGGGGGCTTATCTGCTAACCTAACCGAGGAAGAGTTCAAGAGATACTTTGAGAAATTTGGTAGAATTACAGATGTGGTTGTGATGTATGACAGTACAACTAACAGGCCAAGGGGATTTGGGTTTATCACTTTTGATTCGGAGGAAGCTGTGGAGAGTGTGATGCAGAAGAGCTTCCATGAGTTGAACGATAAGTTTGTGGAGGTCAAGAAGGCGGTTCCGAAGGATGGGAATAGCAGTTTGAACAGCAACAACAATCATAACAGTTATAACATGAGAGTGGGTGGTGGAAGAGGGTCTCTGTTTGGCAGTTATCAAGGTGTTGTTTACCCAAATTATGGTCCAAGATATAGATTTTTCCCCGGTTATTCGATTCCATCGATATCAAGTTATGGTGGCAGTGGAGGGTATTTTTATGGACCAGGCATGTATGGGGGAGGGTACCCTGTTGGAGGGTATGGTGGAGTTGGTTATGGGGTGTCTCCAATTGCAGCCCCATGGGGTCCTTGGAATAGTGTGGGGATGGGTGGTGCTAGACGGAGTCCATCTCCTTATGAAAATTCTGCTATGTATTATATTGGACACGTGAATGATGGGGTTGGTGGGATAATGGGGATGGCCACTGGTGGTTATCGTGGGATTGCAGGTCCTGTTGCAAATGGAAATTGGAATTATGGTGTTGGTAGTTATGCGCAACCATCTGGTACAATACCTACGCAGACGGATGTTGGCAAGTTGGAAGGCGATTCTTCAAATTTGGGAGGGAGTCATGGTGCTGATGCCAGCCAATAGAATTAGAAAGGACATTATAGATGATTTATGGCTTACCCGGTTGGCAATTCAGTCGGCTTCATTGTATGCTTGCCTCAGCATTAGAGGTTAGTAAATTATATATGTGCTTAATGTTGAATGGTTAGTAATTTCTTTGAAGGTAATGCCATTGTCTATCAGCCTCC
>JAUPMG010000014.1:10246160-10257088 GCA_031762675.1 Pachysandra terminalis | reverse complement strand
GCTACCTCCCAGTACCAATCAATTTCTCAAATGCATGCACCTATTATACCTGCTGGGGGACAGCCTTGGTTATCGTCTGGAATTCAGAGTGCATCTCCTGTCACCCTTGGACAGCAGAGTGGCCAACATCCTTCTGTTACATCTGGTTCTGTTCAAGTAAGAGTCATCTCTCATTTCTTTGGTTCATTCTTGCTTTATCTGGGTCTTCTGTGCTTGGTAAATGTTTACCTCCACAAATGTGTAATCAGTGTTGGTTGTTTACATTTTTTACTTATTGCTATCTCAGGCGAATACTGTTCAATCTAACCCTGGTCAACAGTCCTCCGATTGGCAAGAGCATGCATCTGCAGACGGGAGAAGGTATTATTAGTTCTAATTGGTTTTTTAAGTGCTTATCATGATACACACAACAGACACGGGTGTTTAGCCATTCGTTTGTAACCTCATGTGCTTATCATGACACACGCGAAAAACACTGTGGGTTAGTCATTTTGAGTGTTCGTTTACTGCGATTTGTGGGTTGGTTTTTGAATAATCTTTTGTGTTTGATATTTCTAGATACTATTATAACAAAAAGACAAGGCAATCTAGTTGGGAGAAGCCTTTAGAATTGATGACACCAATTGAGGTGAGTCGTGTTCTTCACTGGTTGCTCTTCATATAATCAAACAAACTTCATATGTTATTGCGTGTGAATCGTATATTGAAATGCTTTGAAATATTTAGATATTTTAGTTACTTCAATGACCCAAAAAAAGGAAAAGAAGAAGAAGAAGAAATGGTCTGATATCTGTAGAAACTGAATAACCTTTTGTGGTTGCTGATAATTGTAACTGTGCTTAAATTGATCAAAATTGTTTTATGCGTATTCTCTGTTTGTTTGCATGTCCTTCCACTGGTTTGTAGATGTCATGGCAAGTCAGGAGAATAAAACGACTGCTCTATATGGTCAATTTTGAAGGCGGGGTTTCACTTTCTCAAGGCAGGCAATCATTGCTATTTACCTTTTATTTTATCATGTTGGGACATCTTTTGTATGAAATTGGTGGTTGGATTAGATTTATGATGGATGGCAATAGCTGCTGTTCTGTTTGTGCATTTTTTGACCTTTTGGGAGGAGACTGGCTGGTTATCCATATCCAGGCAATAGTTGCCTGGCTTTGTGAATTTTTGTCCTCCTTTCATTCTTGTTCTTCTTTTTTTTTTCCACCCCTCTTTGTTCTTTCGGTTCTTTGATTCTGCAAGTGCTATGGTCTATTATTCTTACTGCAATGCTCTTGTGCAACTCAATAGGCAGGATTCGGGACACCCATAGTCATATCATATATGCAGTTGCATCATAGATATCATTGTGGTTGTGCATGTCATTTTTTGAGAGTATCTAATTGTAATTGGAATGCTTTTGTTGCTGCAATTTAATTTCAGCTCTAAAAATATGGAATGCTTTTTGTTGACTTCATCTGTCATGATTCTTTTATCTTTCCTTGGTGAATTTATCTTCTGATGCTTAAATTTGAATCCCTTTAATTTCCTATTTATGACCGCTTCACTTTAGTTTTTAAGGGTGCTGACAGGTGCAAGTTGTGCTACTCAATTGAGAGGTATGAAATGCTATGGGTCTATGCTGTTCTCTGTAAGACTGTAATTACTGAGTAACAGGTGTTTGTTGGTTCTGTTATTATTTGTACTTCATCAATTGTATAAGTATTTTTATTCCACTTTCTGTCGGTTTTTTGTGAAATAAGATAGTGTATATGTCCCAATGCTGATAACTTCTCGCCACTATCTTGGTTCTATTGTCAATGGCTCAACACTTGATCTTTTATTTTATTTTACTAGAAGGATGATACCATTGTTTTGCTGTTGTCTTATATCAACCCGAAATTTATGGAACTGGGATGCATTTTTGTAACTAATGTGATCAGGTTTATGATGTTTGAGTTTTATTTGCATGTGCCATGTGATGTCATCTACTGCATTATGTGGAGGTGTTTCCAGTCGATGGCATTTTTTATGTACCATTGAGTTATGTTGCAGTTAAAGTACAACCAGCTTCTGCAATTTAGGCTTCAACGTTTTATCCCGTCTTTCGTTTTTTTTTACTCTTTTATTATGCAAGAGGAGTATGTCCTCACTATTTCATTCTTTTTCCTTTCGTTTTTATTTTCTTTTTTTTTTCCTTTCTGTTCTCTTATTACTTCCAATTTGTAACTATACATCTTTTTTTTTTATGTTTTCTTTTTCTGTTTTTGAAGGCATCATAAAGCTTAATTTTTTTTGATGTGCAGAATCTTTGAGTTCATTGAATGAACAGTTTCTAGTTCTACATTTTATGCAGTTGGAAAAACAAGCGGAACTAATGTTATTGGCCATTTCTTATTGTCCGTAGAAATACTTGCATTTATTTTTGTATTCTTTTGGTTATGGAGTGCTGGTTTTTCAATCACGAGGCTTTTTCTTCATTCAATTGAATCCATATTGTAATGTTTATTCTGTTATCATTTTTTTCCTTAGACATCTCCAAGACTGGAAGCAATTTTTTTAGAGACTTTCTGTGTGGAAATCAGTGTGGTTGTATTTCTTGCTTGTCATTTTGCTACTGAGTATCTCTCTCTCTCTCTCGCTCTCTCTCCCATTTCATGAGCTGTTGCACTTTTCGGGATACTAGATATTGTTGAAGATATTCATCTGAATCTTTACTGGTAGTCGGTGTTCCTGTCTTGCTTGAATAATCAGTGATGGTCTGCTGAATATCTGTACCAGTTTCTTGTTGATGGCCTACAGGTCTTTTGGTGTCTAAAACTTTGAAAGATGCCACGCTCAATTTTTTTACCCATTATAGTCCACACAACACTCGATAAAAAGTCTGCATCCATAAATCTTATATTTGGATATATGACTTAAATCTCCCACACCAGATATAACTTAAAGCTGCCTGCCCTTTGTGATATTTGGATTATTCTGTTGCAGTTAGGGGAAGTAGTTACTGGTATGGAGCTTTCATTTATTTTTTTCCACACTGAAAACTCAGTCAATTCGCAATATATTCTACACTAATTTGGGTTATTATGTCAGGCACCTTTATACGGTTTCTTTTATTTGTCAACTGGTCACAGATGATGTTAGTCAACAGTAATTTCATGAAGTTGGGAAGAGTTTATTATTTCCTGGACACCATAATCATATATTGGTGAAGTTTGAAGTTAATCTTAGAGTTTAACAGTTTTGGTTGCATGGAGGCGTAGGGAATGTGCAATTTTTCTCATAGCCTTCCTCCGGAGCAATGCTTTCTCGACTGTTTATCATCGTGTCAGTATCTGGGCCACTTATGAGGCTCATATTAGGTATTAGGCCTTGACATTACTGCACCTAAACATGATATGAAATGCACTATATTAACCCTTGAAGGGTAGGTGTGGGTAAGTTATGAGGTACAAAAATACATGTGTGGTGTTAATCCTTACACATAATTTATTTACTGATAAAAAAAAATCACACATTGAGATGCAAATATGCAATTACACTTTACCAAACTAGATGAAAATCTGTACATTGTTGTCTTCATGGTTTGAAAGGGGTTGGTGGAATTTACCTTTTTTACTACCTTCTTGTGCTTCAATCTCTTTGTAGTGAGTTTGCGACTCTAGTGTATTTTCAGGAATTGTTTCGAATTTATCAGCATACCTACCGGGCATATTTCTGGCTAAATGACGTTTGGATTTTCTTGATGGGTGTTTTTATTTCTGATGCAATGATGAGAGGAGGAAGGCTTTTAATTTTCTTTGCATGTAACTATGAACTCAGAGTGTCTTCAACCACAAAGCTTGAAGCTATGCAGTATACCATCACTGGATGGAGTTGCCATCAGGATGAGCCATTCACATTTGGTGTTGTTATAATTGGGTGGATGTTTTTTTGTTCGCGACTACTTTAATGTGTTGCATCCGGTTGGTTTTAGCATTACCTCACTGTTTGATTATTTACGAATTATGGTTGTACCCTTAGCTAATTCTAGAATAATAGAAATGCATCTACCTCCATCTCCTCCCTTCTTTACTTTTTCTTAGGCTAATAAGATACCTTATTCAGTTATGGGTTGTAATATGGAGGGTCATGAAATTGTATAATTTTCTGCTACCGCTTTTTTCAATTTGGCTTCACTTTTTGTTAACAGTTAGCCTGCAAGGTGATTCACATGCCTATTTGTAATCTAAATTATGTATATCTGCAGTTGCTAGAAAACATGCTTCACCATTTTATTCATATGAAAGAATTGTAACTGATCTTCAATGTAAATTGTTTTTTGATTCTTTATTTCTTTTTCCTTTTCATTTATTCGTGCACTTGTCCTGTGATAACGCATGCAGGTGCTGTTATGTTTTAGAATGTCTGTCAATCTGTATTTTTCATGTGATCTTTTACTCCTTGCTTTTCTTAAAGAATGTTTTTGTTTATTGCTTATAAACTTATTTATACTGCTTGACTAATGATCACATTGACTAGTTTGTTTTCTCAAACTATCTTTCTTGAAATTTACTGTATTGGCACTATTCTGTCCATTTATTGGGTTTTGTTACTGTTAACAGAGGGCAGATGCATCCACTGACTGGAAGGAATTTACCACTCCGGAGGGGAGGAAGTGAGTTGTTACTTCTATCGTGGTTCATCTATATATCCTTTTCTCAAATGTTTTGTTTTTAGCCTTTGTGGTTTGTTACTAGTCTTGATATATAAATGTTGATAAATTTTTGCAGGTATTTCTACAACAAAGTTACCAAACAATCTAAATGGACAATACCTGATGATTTAAAGGTTATTTTTTTTCTTCCATTTTTTCCCAAGCGTTATTATTTGTTCGTTACCGTATTTCCTTTGGTCTATTATTTTCTGTAATCTTATTTTTACCTTATTTGCATTTAGTTGGCTCGCGAACAAGCAGAAAAGGCAGCTACTCGGGGAACACAATTGGAAACAACCATGACTTCTCATACCTCACCTGCTGTCACTGTTTCTTCAGTAGAAATGCCATCTGCTGCAGCTATACCAGTTGGTTCTACGTCATCCTCCACAACATCTGGAATAGCTTCTAGCCCAGTACCGGTGACTCCTGTTGTTGCTGTTAATCCACTTCCTCTGGTGGCTTCTGGATCGTCAGCTGTTTCAGTTGTACCTTCTGCTATGACAACAAATTTAGTTGGAGTTAACTCCCCTGTGGCAACTGTCAATCCTTTACCCGCTACTGTTTCGGGAAGTGCTGGAGTTCCTGTTGCTCCAGTGAATACAATTACGGCCTCAACGTAAGGGCATCTTTCTCTTATTTATTTGTTTTTTTTTTTTGCTTTTGGTTATTGTTATTATCAGCTTTTGAGGAAATTATGTTTAGATGGTTTGGGCATGTAAAAAGAAGATCTAGGACGAGTCTGTGAGAAGGTGCATATTGATAGTTCTAAAAGGGAGACAGGAAGACCAAATAGAGCATGGATGGAGTTGGTCAGAAATCATTTCACACACATAATCTGACTGAAGATATTGTTTTTGACAGATTGGGATGGCGAATCGGATTTTGTGGCCAACCCCAACTAGTTGGGATAAGGCATTTTGTTGTATTATTATTATTTGCTCGTGCTTGTGATTTTGCAACAAGTTGATAATTTGAATGCCTTTCCTTATATTATTAATGCAGGAGCAGCTTAGAGAACATTTCTCCTCAAGGTGGTACAAATTCTGGGGATGGAGCTTCTGCACAGGATATAGAGGTATTGATAGTATTATTTTTTAGCCGAGTTGAATCATTCATGCAAGTCTTAAACCGTAGATACCTGGATATGCTTTTAGCGTTGATGTGGTATATGTTTTTTAGGAAGCAAGGAAAGGCATGGCAGTTGCTGGAAAAATCAATGTTACTCCACTTGAGGAGAAGATAGTTGATGATGAACCCTTAGTTTACGCAACTAAGCAGGTACTAGCCGAGTAGTTGCCTTAAGCAGTTTGTTCATTGTCGTACTTATTGGGAATTCCATTTCTTTTTCTTTTTTTGTACTTTTAGGAGGCAAAGACAGCATTTAAGGCGCTCTTGGAATCCACAAATGTCGAGTCTGACTGGACTTGGGAACAGGTAGGTTGATTATCTTCATTTTTTTATATATTTATATTTTTTTAAGTTAGAAATTTTATTACTTCTAATCTTGGTTATTTCTATTATTTGTAATTGTTTGATATTGTCGTTGAAATTTAATTCTTAGGCCATGAGAGTGATAATTAATGACAAGAGATATGGCGCTTTAAAAACACTTGGGGAGCGGAAGCAAGCATTTAATGAGGTGAACTTTTCATGAGTGTGTTTTATGATGAGTTGCTTTATTTTATTTTATCTGGTTATTTATTTTGGCTTGTACCATGCATCAATGTCACACTTCTGCTTGTTTCTTAATTTTTCTATAGAAGTGTACAGTGATTTTACTAAATTCCTGGTTTTTATGTATTTATATATTGGTATTTGTTTTTATATTTTAGTATTTGGGCCAAAGGAAGAAACAGGAGTCTGAGGAGAGGCGCGTCAAACAGAAAAAAGCACGAGAAGAATTCACAAAAATGTTAGAAGTAAGTTATATGAAGTTCATATAGGTGCTGTGATTATCTGTTATGGATATGCTGTTTAATTGTGATTTAATTTAATTACAGGAATCTAAAGAGCTCACATCTTCCACAAGATTTAGGTGCATGCCACTCCCTATATCCATAGCCTTAAATCAGCTATTTTTTTAGTGCTTTCTGATGCCGGGATGCCGGGAAACTTATAATGTAGATGTGCTAACTAAATTTATTGTGCGATATTCAGCAAAGCTATAACCATGTTTGAAGATGATGAAAGGTTCAAGGCTGTGGAGCGAGCGAGAGACCGTGAGGATCTCTATGAAAATTACATGGTGGAGCTTCAGAAAAAGGTAAGTTTGACTTTTCCAATGGTTATAATTTGTGTGTTATATTTCTATTCCGTATGAATTTATTAAAGCTAAAAGAATCCGTTTTTTACTTTTATATTTGTTCTTTTTTTTGCTTTGCAATTAGGAATACGTATATAGAAATTTTCTCCAAAAAAGTTATTTAAGAAACAAATTTGGACTATGTTAACGCGCGCGTGCGGGGGGTGGTATGCTATTCACTCCAAAAAAGTTTTGATTTTTAAGATATTAAGATACCTTAAAAATTAATAAATATTTTTTATATGTACAAGCAATTGTCTGAATTTAAAAAGAAGAAAAATTGAACATGTGACGTGCTACCATTTTACAGGAACTTACAAGCTTACAAAGATCGATCACCATCAGAATATGCAATGAATCAGTTAATCAATTGCCGTTTTCTATATAGTTGGATTTTGTACACAAATTCTGTTATGCTGACACAGACTTTGAAAAACTACTGTTATGAGTTAAATTTATATTTATTTTTATATTCAATTTCATGAAATCCATCCCTTTCCTATGGCCTTCCGTTTTGGATATTTTACTTGCACATTATCAGACTCTTAACTATCACCAGTCATTCGTTGTTGTTTAACATGCTCTATTCATCATAATCAGTTACCTGTAATTTTGTCTTCAATGGGGGTTATGCTTAAGACTCCCTTTAATACGTTCATTTTTTTTTCTTTTCTTGTAATTTTACCATACATTATAAGATTCATAACATATTCATCTTGATTACACTCATCCTTTTAATATGTCGCTTCTTAGTTGACAAATATTCTGTTTCATAAAGCATAGTCAGTCTTACAATAGTTATATAAAATTTTACGTTGTTTAATTGGAATTAACTATTGATATCCCACTCAAAAGTACATATCCATTGTATCTACATAGTTCTGGTTCTTTTGAGGTTCATCTTCATTAGTCTCATTTCTTTTGAATAGTCAGGTCAAGGTGCCCAAAATGGATGCTTCTGATCTCTATTGATCATCCATCATTGCTGTTCCTTCACCTTATTTTTGTTTTTATTAATCTTGGATTCCATACGCTCTCTCTCTTTCTGTCCTGTTTTTATAATTGTTTGAGTCTTGGTTTGACTTATTTGAAAATCGTTAAATTTTAATGTTCCTATTGGTCAACAAATACTGTGCCAATTGCAATACCACGCACCAAGATCCTTTTATCTGGTATGGATTGTCAATTCATCCGCAACCACAATAAATGTTATGATTTGCTTTTTGAAGCTTGTTGTAAGCCTATTATTTTTGACAGATTGGGATGGCGGACCTGGATTTGTGTTTCCGACCTGAACTAGTTGGGATAATGGACTCTGTTGTCACACTAGTTTGCACTGTTAGTTCATATGCACAAGTCTTTTCTTCCCAGTACCCTAGATGAAGTATCAAGGCATTCTATTGTGTTCTTTATGTAAACCAGATGGCTGGCAGAAGCCATGTAATTAACATAAATAGATCACGATATTATGGGGAAAATGTTTACTTAAAGCATTTTAATCCACACATATGTACATTTCTACTGGTCTCTGCATCTTTTGACATCCTCATTCTTTTACCTCATTTTTTTTCTTATATATTTTTCTTTGAAATAACTGAAATAAGAAAACTATCGACCACAATTCATGCTATTAAAACTCATTCCCATCTTTTAGCTTATCTTAAAGCTTAGATTGAATGCTTGAGAAATGTTTTATGTGCCTTTTAGGATAAATGGCCTGCCCCTTAAACAGAGATTCTTTTAATGTGGTTATTAATGCTGGATTGTATTCAATTTAAAAAATGCTTATTGATATCTACACTATGTCTTGTCCTATTAAAAAGTTTTGTTGGCAAGGGGTAAAAGATACTTTTTTCTTTCCTTTTTCTTTTTCCCGTTTGGTTGTTTTGATCTGTTTTTGGATAGTAGTGCGGACAGATGTAAACTTTTAGTTTTATATTATTTGAAAATCAACATTTACTTGTCTCAAAACAAAAAAACAGTATACGTTGGGCTGCAGGGTAGTGCTGACAGATATAAACTTTTAGTTTTATATTATTTGAAATATAATGTATACTTTTAGTTTACATTATATTTCAATGAACTTTCTTTTCACTTGCCATATTCCAAGACCATAATGAGCAAAGAATCAGGAACTCGTATTTAATATATATATATATATATATATATATATATATATATTTTAAATTTATCTTCTGTGACCATCTTCCTCTTTTTTTACAGTTCCTTTTTCTTTTCCTCGTTTTTCTTCATAAATGTTGCCTAAGAGTCCGACCCATCCTGTTTGAATCTCATGGGCATAATTGGTATTACAATTTTTTCTTGCTTTTCTTTGAAAGACATGTTTCTTGCTTGTTGAACTTTCTATACAGAAGTTACATGCAAGCAGGCTTTCTGGTGTTATATGTAGTGTACCGTAATCTTTCTCATTGAGTTTTCTATGTTCAAAAGACTGATTATCTTTATCATATTCATTTACATATGTTGGCATAACATAATTTGAATTATGTGCCTTGTTTTTCATTGTTATGAAAGTCTTAAAAGTTTGAACATCGTTCAGCTTGTGCTCTAACTGTTCATGCGATGGGATTTTGATACAGGAACGAGCAAGGGCACTGGAGGAGCATAAGCGGAATATAATGGAGTACAAGCAGTTTTTGGAATCTTGTGATTTTATTAAGGTAAACGTGTTTAAGTGCTGGTTTGTTGTATTTATACTTTCTCTTGACTTAATGTTATCATTGTTGAACTTGAACTTACATTTACCTTTTATTGGCAGGCAAACAGCCAGTGGCGGAAAGTTCAAGATCGCTTAGAAGATGATGAGAGATGTTCACGGCTTGAAAAAATCGACCGCTTGGAAATTTTTCAGGTAAATTCCTCATTTTACTATTCTGTTATCTCAGGAACTTCATGCTGATAAATGATAATGTGCATGTTATTGTAGGAATATATACGTGATCTAGAGAAGGAAGAGGAGGAGCAGAGAAAGATTCATAAGGTGCTGAATGGAGTACTGTTTTTGGCATTAATTGCTTTAAAATAACCATTCCAGGAATATATTCCTTTTCTTATCTTTCCATGTTCCAAAAAATGCAGGAACAATTGAGGAGAGCAGAGCGAAAAAATCGTGATGAGTTCAGAAAGTTGATGGAAGGACATGTTTCTGATGGCATCCTTACGGCTAAAACTCACTGGAGGGACTACTGTATGAAGGTAAACTCTGTTCCATTTTACTGTGGAATAAGTTTGCTAGGGTGCTTTTCAGATAAGTTAGGTCTGAACTTTGTGTTCGAGTATTTCTTAACAAATTTTCTCATGTATATTCCATTAATTACGGTTTCTAGGTTAAAGATTTACCAGCGTATCTGGCAGTGTCGTCAAACACCTCTGGTTCAACACCAAAGGATTTATTTGAAGATGTTGCTGAAGAACTAGATAAGCAGGTGAGTGTTTTAAATTCACTGTTCTTTTCATACATTGGCTACCAAAATCCCTTTATCATCAATAATACAACACAAATCAAAACATGCGATTGTTAGAACCTAGTAGAAATGTTTTTATTTGCATTATTACGTGAAAAAATATTAAGAAAGCAAACAAGAAGGTTTCTCTTTTTTGGATCTTATTTATACGTGTAGATTTAGGGGGTGTTAAATTGATGATGATATTCTATGTTGACCTTTTTTTAATCAGTGCGACCAGGTGCCTGATCAAATTTGGATAGGGAGAGTGTTTTGCTTCTTATATGCATTAATTATCATAGTTGCCTGGGGAATCCATGTTTTTTGATGCTGTGTAATAAATGTCTATAGAGGTTGAGGCTACCAATTTATGTGTATATCTGTGTTTCAATTTTTAAGTATTCATTGTGATGTGTCAATAATAATTAACCACTCGCAATAGGACGAATCCTTGTAGGATAGGGCTATTTTGAGGGTGTCG
>JAUPMG010000014.1:10221983-10241414 GCA_031762675.1 Pachysandra terminalis | reverse complement strand
AAAGTCCATATCCTGGAATCAGAAAGACTCATCAATAATCACATTTTTAAGGAACGAAAACAGAGATGCTATCTCGTCGATATAAATTCCAAGAAAGACTAGATGTGGACCATCTTAGGACCTCACAGACTAAAGACTCTTTATTAACAGATAGACGGAAAATTCTAGGGAATCTAGAAGCCAAAGTGGACTCCCCCCACCAAAGGTCTAACAAAAAATGAATGGATGATCCCGACCCAACAGAAAATCTCACGAACTTGTTAAAAATATGAAATAATCCAGCAATTACCTTCCAGGGGCTAGCCGATCGGGTCTTTGTATCGTGATTAATGTCCCATCCATTAGCATGGATACCATATTTGCTTGCAATGATTGATCTCTACAGCGCCTTTCTCTCCTCACTGAATCTCCAGAGCCACTTGCCCAATAAAGCCTTGTTTCTAGATTGGATGTTTCCCAAATTAAGACCCCTCTCTTCCTTAGGCTTGCATACCTCGGCCCATTTAGCTAAATGATCTTTCTTTTTTCCTCCCCCACCACCTTCCCAAAGGAAATCTCTCTGCAACTTCTCAATCCTATCACCTACTGATTTCGGCATCTTGAATATGGACATGGCGTAAGTTGGGAGATTCCCTAATGAATCCTGGATTAGAGTAATTCTCCCTCCAAATGAAAGGTAGTTCCTCTTCCAGGTGCCCAATTTCCTCTCCATTTTCTCAATTATGGGATTCCATAATTGTGTCCTTCTATGAGTGTCGTTCACTTCCACCCCAAGGTATTTCATAGGCCACTCCCCTACCTTACACCCCAACAACTCCTCGCATTCCTCTCTAAGGTGCTCCCCCACATTAATGCCATACAACTTGCTTTTCTCCAAACACCTTGAGCCCTGTAATCTTTTCAAAGCATCTGAGAATACTCTTCGTCCAAAACACAGTATTCCTAGAAGCCTCTAGGAATAGAATAGTATCGTCAGCAAATTGCAAATGGGAGATTGGAACCTTATTTTGACCTATGGCATAATTTCAAATCTTCCCCAAATCCTCGGCTTTCCCAAGGAAACAACTCAATAAGTCATTCACTAAGGTGAACAAATAAGGGGATAATGGGTCCCCTTGGCGTAAACCCCTAGAGGCATGCATGATTTCTCTGTTATATAGCTGGGTTTTATTCTGAAAAAGTTTTGGGATATTCCCTTTTCAGATTTTTGTAAATAAATTGGGTGCTTATAGAATATGTGATTAGTGAATTGTGGGCTGGTTGGCGTTTATGGCCTAGTGTATGCTTGTGTACAGTTGACTACGGCCTTTTTTACATGATAGAACAATATAATTATAATTTTATTGATTTGAAAAAAAAGAGAGATTTGTGTGATAAACCCTGATTAATTTGGATAAAGAATTTTTTTGATGTTTTTTTAATGTATAATGAAAGAATATTATTTAAAAGAAGAAGGGAGTGTGGGCATAAAAACCAGCCTAGATTAGCAAGGAGCCAACCAAGTAGATATAACCAAAAAAAAAAAACAAAAAAGACCACATCCCTAGTAAAAAAGCACAACTAATGAAATAATTGTACAAAGACAATAAAGACGACTACAGAAATATAATTCAAGGCTGATGTGAGTCATCTACTCAATCATGTCCTCTGTGGGACTGACCCGAAAGCGTCTCTTTATTCATGCTGATGTTAGCTAGCCAGTCTGCACAGGTATTAGCTGATCATGGCACCTTAACTAAAGAGATAGCCATCTGTGGTGCTAACTATTTGGTTAAACGACGTTGATGTGCCAATCTTCATGAAGAACTCTGCTATAGTTCTCACATCCAGTGCTTGTGCTTTCTTAAGCCCCATCTCGATGGCCAATAACTCAGCTATATAGAAACTGCCCTTCTGATGGGGGCCTGAATCGACATGGACGATCTGTCCCTGGTAGTCTCTAAACACACCGCTAATACATGATGGCCCAGGAGTGCCCATCAAAATTCAGCTTCATTATTCCTCTTAAGTGAGGCCTACCACCTAGGAATTTTGTTGGTGTTGATTGTTTAGTGGTTCAACTCCCTGCGTCTTCACTTGATTGTCTTTTACCTTCTTTTGTTTTAATGGCAGTATCATGAAGACAAGACCAGAATAAAAGATGCTATAAAGTTGGAGAAGGTAAGTTCTTATTTATCATCATCATTATTATTATTGTTATCATTAGTTATTTATTTGATCTCTACATTTCAAATTTTTGTAGGTTTATCTTATGCCTTATTTTTTCTTTTTTTTTTCCCCAAAGATTACGATGGCATCAAAATGGACTCTTGAGGACTTCAAAGCTGCTATTTCAGAAGCTATTAGCTCCCCATCAATATCTAATATTAACTTAAAGGTAATACCTTCCTTCAATTTTATCAATTACTACTCCTTTGTTTTGTGTGTTGTTTATCTCCAGAAGAAACTTTTACTGCTAGGCAATCACCAAACTGTTTTTAATTTTTTAGCATAATCTGTCACTCGTTCTTAATTAGAGGGAGGTGAACATGGACCTGTTTTCTCTTACTTGTAGGGCTTAGGTGGATTGTTGCCTATGCTCTTGTTTTTACCTGAAGCTAGTAGAGTCCCTTTCATAATACTGCATCAGAATGTTTTTTGTTTACTGGCAAAGATCTATTCATAGTCAAAACTACTATGCTAGTTGAGCTGCTATGCTTTTGAAGCTTAGGTGCATTGCCAGGTATTAGGCGAATGTCCAGCGAATAATGTTTCCTCAAAGTCGTAATTTTTCTAAAGTATCTTTTATGTCCAAGGGACTTGAAAGTGCTCCTGATTTCAAGATTCATAATAGCCAGGTGGTACTTGATTCCCTTGGGACATTTTGTGCCCATATAACAATTTTTCTGCTTATAAATAGTCCGTAGTTCCATATTCCTATAAGTAATCTCTAGTTCCCATATTCCAAGAAAACCTTGACCATTAGTCTCTAGTTATCCTTGTTATCCCCTCCAACTTCCAACAGAGAATCCTTGGAAGTGCAATGTTTTTAAAGGTTTGAGGTTTACGACTCGAGGCACGTGTCAAGGTGGGAAGGGTTAAGAAGAATGGCTTGAGGCGTACATCCCATGATATTCATGGCTTCAGGTTTGAATCTCACATGAAGCTCATGCCTCACATCTTGAGGCTGGACTTGTATTTGAGGATTACGCCTGTTGTTACAATGGGTAAAATTAGGAATGTTGTCATGAACTATTGACAGAATTGTTTACCTGTATGCTTTGAACTTGAAGGGCGTTTGTAGTATTTTTAACATTCTTGATCCTGTATTTCAAACTAAGATATCCCCAATAGATGTGAAGGGATTTGAAATGAAAAATTTACTGTATGCTTTTTGACTCGTTACCATCTCTCACGATTGAAATTTGTAATGTGGAATGATGACTAACTTCTGTTAATCAATATATGTATGAACTAAAAAGGTAATCTTTAATAGCAGTAGCTCCTTGCCCGAATTTTATTTTAGTCCCTCCTTGTCTATGTTGGTATGCATTATATTTTCTGCTTGTTAATTCAATAAAAAGTACATGTTCACGAGGCTTGTGCCCGATGCTCTGAGCCTTACACCTAATGCTTCAGTTATATGAAATACCTTGCCACATGCTTCAGCATTTGAAAGTATTGGAGGAGCGTAATGTGTTTTCGGTTGTATGATTTTCACTAGGCAAAGCGAATTTTAGCTCATGAAGTGATTGTTATTAGTTCAGATAATGTTAGCACTCGCTTCTCCAGTCTTTTACATATCATGCACAAGTACAATTAGGCCATATAAATTGAAGCAGATCTTTATGGGATGAAGTTATTCGGAGATGCATCTATGCAGTATTGTGGTAGGATTTGATTGTATAGGTTCTGTAAGACTGTGCAACTTATTGCACTCTGGAAATGACTATGTTTTGGGACTTTCTTTTTCAGTGGATTCTATTGATACATATGGTGTTGCTTAAATAAGATCTTTTGGATGCTTATTGTGATATCAGAATTTGATAAGCGAGATTTATAGGAGAAGGCAAAAGTAACTTTTATGTCAAAGGCACTCGAAACACTTTTCTTGTGACTCAATGGTTGGTGGAAGATATTTTAGCACAAACAATAGTAGAGGTGAAGCTACAGTAAGAATTGAAAAGCAAACGATTCCTAAAAGCAATCAATTTCATTATCTAGGATAAATTATCCATAAAGAGGGAAATATTGTTGAGGATGTTGCTCATAGAATGAGAGCTGGATGGCTTTGGTGGAAAAGTTCTTCTAGTGTGTTATGCGATCAACGTGTTCCACTCAAATTGAAAGGAAAATTTTATAGGACAGCCTTTAGGCCTGCTATGATGTATGGATCAGAGTGTTGGGTAACGATGAAGCAACATATGCATAGAATGAACGTTGCTGAGATGTGAATGTTGAGATGGATGTGTGGGAAGACTAGGAAAGATAAGGTGAGGAATGAACATATTTGAAGTTGTTTGGGTGTGGCTCAATTAGGAAATACGATAAAGGAACGTAGGTTAAGATAGTTTGGGCATGTAAAGCGAAGACCTAGGGAAGCAGCTGTGAGATGTCAGAGAAATCATTGAAGGTTCTAAGAGGGGGAGAGGAATACCCAAAAGTTCTTGGATGGAGTCAATCAAAGTGGATTTGCATATACGTAATGTGATTGAAGATATGGTTTTTGACATATTGGGATGGAGGAACACGATTCTTGTTACCGACCCCAACTATTTGGGATACGGCATATGATGACAATGATGATATGAATATCAACAAACGGGGTTTGTAAGTGCCTATGGCCAAGCATAAGACAAAACTAGCTTGCAAACTGAAATTGCTCAGGAACTGTTATTTTGTTTCCATGAACACTTCGTGGGCTGCTTTTGGAACCCCTATAATCCATTTTGAAAAGAATAAACATGCCCCTCTGCCTAGAAATAATTTATTCCTTGCACTCCCTTACCAAATTCTTTTTTGTCGCACAAATATCTTCACAATTAAGTACTTCCAGCTAATTGCTTAGGGTCCGTTTGGCGTAGCTTCCTAAGGGCCAGAAAGCCCTTCCTAGGCCTAAAAGGGCTTCTTACCTAGTACTTGGGTGTTTGGTGACATCTTTTAGAAGTCCTTTAAGCACAAGGGCCTCTTTAAAAAGTCGGTTTTAGAGATGTTGGGGGATACCGGCTTCTGAAAATTGCGTTTGTGGGAAGTCATGGATCACTGAAGTGATATTTTTATAAATACAATTTTACCCCCTTTAAAGTTTTGTAATGACTTGTATCTCTTTATCCCTATCCTGAGATTACGCAGGACCTCAAAACCATCGCCACCTCCATCTCAAGCTTCACTCTTCCTTCTATTTCGCAACCGGTGGTGGTGTTGACAAGCACCACGAACCCTTCACGTTCGATCCCCTTGTTACTGACATCGAACGACGCCGTGAAGACAAGGAATGGGAAAAACAGTATTTTGAGCATGCCCACAAGGAATTCGTTGAAGCCCCGGGAGTCGAGGCCCAGCTAGAGTGGGAGGATTTCATGGACGCGGAGGATTACATGAACGATGAAGAGCGGTTTAATGTTACCAATCAGTTGGTACTGCTATTTCCGAGAATTGATGTTGATGGGTATGTGAGCGAAGCCGAGATGACCGAGTGGAATTTGAGGCAGTCGGAGAAGGAGGTGATGCATAGAACTGAGAGGGATATGGAGCTTCACGATAAGAATCGTGACAGGTTTGTTTCGTTTGCGAAGTATGAGCAACCAAGTTGGGTTTGTAATTCAGGTCAGTTCTCGCTGGTGTCAATTTGTTTGTGTTGATGGGTTTTGCTGATTTTGAAATCATTCGATGAAATTAGCAATACCCAAGAGTATTCATTCGGTAAGAGGGCAATTTATAAGATAGTAACAATTACTACATATGCTATGTGTAAGAGAATATTAAACAGTAATAAAGCTTTAAAAAGAAAAAAAAATGATTCTCAAGTAACAAAGCATGATGAAAACATTGAAGGCAACAAAGAATGTTGAAAACATTGAAAACAAGTTGAGAGCCGTGTTTGGAATATTAATTATTAAGTTTTTGAAGTGTAGATATTGTATAATTGAAGACAAAAGTGGAGAAACAATTGTTGCATTTGATTAGCCTTATTCTGGGTCTATAGATGTGTAGGAGTTATAGTTAGATGAAATAGTAGTGACTTTGAGAGTTCTTTTGTGAGTTTTAATCAAGTGTTGTTGTAAGCATGGTTTTAAATTTTGATTTCGCCAGCATTTCGCCAAGGGGGGCCTGGTGAAATTTCGCCCAAATTTTGCCATATTTCGCCCAAAAGTCACCGAAATGGGGAAATATCGCCATGTTGCCAAACCTGAAAATGGCGACATTTCGCTAGCATGCCGTGGCATGCCGGCGAAATTTAAAACCTTGGTTGTAAGTATTGAAATGTTCTTGTGAATGTTCAACATTTCTAAGCATTTGAAGTATTGTTATTTCTAAGTGTTTGAATTAAGTTAAAGAATCCCTTTGAGTTCTTTTTGAAAAGAGGAAGAATCTTTATCATAAGTTTTCTTTCTTTCATCTTTATTCATATATATGATTTGTACTTCTTTCCCTTATACAAGGCTAAGAAATAATCAGATTTTTTCATTTTATAAAATATTTTCCTTTTTATTCTATAATCTTGACATTATAAAAATGAATAGAGCAATATCTAGGAGGTAATGATGAAAAATTATACTTGTCACAATGTAAAGGGGTATAAATGTAAGAAGTATATTATTTTTGTAGTGAAAGTGCTTTTAAACTTTTAATGCCAAACACCTTCAGTGTAATTACAGTACTTCTCTGTTTAAAGGCAGTTCCATAACCAAACACTATCTTCTCTTTGGAAGCAGTTTTACGAAGCTCTTCTTAGAAAGGGCTTTCCAAAGAAGCCCTTCCTCCCGTGAGAAGCTATGCCAAACGGAACCTTAGCTTGGTAGGGGCAAGGTTTTAAATGGAGATTTCTATCATGAATATCTTATCTTTAAAATCAGAAAATTTGAGGATATTTCGGGTAAAGTTTCTTGCACTCGCAATATTTGCTTTAAAAAAAAGAATTAGAGGCTTTCATAATGAGAGTGATATCAATTGATGTTATCGAACTTTGAATTGAATCGAAACTTGCAAGGGACCACTTGGAATTGAGTCGTAAATCGCAAGTTTCATAGCAATTTTAGTAGTAGGGTTCGGGGTTTAGATATAGGGATTTTCCCGACAATGTTTTTTGGTTAGTACAAGTAACTATGTTTCTTTATGTATATTTAGTCATTTTAGAGTAATGGCTTTATATAAAGAATAATTATACGTAAATGGAAGTTCTTCAGGAAAAAAAGGAACTGGCATTTTTTTAATAGTGTTCTGGTGATGATTTGTTTGAATCTTATGATTAAACTTGATTCGTAAGATTCAGTGTATGGATCATACAATTTAAACATAAACCAATTTTTTATAATTCTTGAGATGCATGGAGGCACATGTTAGTGTTTATCATTTGGCCTCAGTATTCGATGTTTTTGGCTTTCTTTGATGTTGTAATTATTATTATGTGCACCCACTTTTAATGTATTATGCATGTCTATGCGAGTCATGTCCAAAAGATTGGGGACTATGTTTATCGCTCAGTCTCGTTGTTGTAACTAACACTTGTGTCCATATAAGCAAGTCATAGGTACTGAGTACATTCCATGTAAGCAGGTCATAGTTACTGAGTACTTTTTTGTTCGTATGTTTTTTCTCTCAGTGATTATTCAATGTGGTTTCTACCTATTTGCAGCTTGTTTTTGATGAATTGCTGGAAAGAATCAAGGAGAAGGAGGAGAAAGAAGCAAAAAAGCGTCAACGCCTTGCTGATGACTTCTCTGATCTTTTGTATTCCATAAAAGTATGGCAGAACTGTGTTATAAACTGTTGTATTGACATAATCGTTTTTTGATGGTTAGCATCGAATACCATTTTGTTGAAATAAATCTATATCATTGCTGTTTTGCGTCGTTATAGGAAATAACTGCATCTTCTAACTGGGAGGATGGCAAATCTCTTTTTGAGGATAGTCAAGAGTACAGGTAAGTAATACTTGTTAACTTTTGATTTTTTGTTATTTGCATATCAATTTTAATAACTGGTATTATTTTTCTTTCTTCCTTGATATTTCATTGTTGGGACGAGGCATTTTTTTCTTGTTTGATACATCATTGAGGGAAACATAAATCGTCGTCATTTGATATATTTTATTGTTGGAAACTTATGTATAGATCCATTGCGGAAGAGAGCTTCAAGAAGGAGATCTTCGAAGAATACATTGCACACTTGCAAGAAAAGGCAAGAGAAAAGGAACGAAAAAGAGAAGAAGAAAAGGTAGTTAATTTTTTTTTTCAACATATCCTAGTAGATAGTATCTTTTTGGTGGTAAAATGGTTCATGTAAATATCAATATTCCTTTCATCACTTTGATTATCAAGTAGTTGCATATTTTCAGTCTTTATTCACTGTGCTTGTGAAATGCTTATCTTCCCAAGTGGCATTAACTATTGGCCGATACCATTACGCATCGGCCAATTTGTATTAATTTTTAGGCAGGCCAATACGAACCTAATGGTAAGGGTATTGGCCGATACATGTGAAAGTTCCTCAATTTTTTATTGGTATTGTCCATGTATCGGTTTTGGAAGTGCCGCTACCCAATATGAAATCAATACTTTAAACCTTGGCGGATTCTCTATCCACCCCTTTTCCATCCAATTGGTTTGTATTCCTTATAGGATACAAGGATGGTCAGAAGTCCTTTGTTTATGCAATCTGATCTCTCTTTTGATTTATCTTGACAAAATCTTAGTGCTTCATTGCTAAGTTTGTAGAAAGCGGGATTGTTTTGTTTCTTGGATTATCTGCAAAGGGGATTGCAGGATAGTTGACAATGCTACTAAGGTTGTCAGCAGAAGATATGGAATCATTTCTAATGCCCTTTAAGTCCCATGAGTCATGTCGGTTCTTCTACTTTTCCCCGAACTAGATAGTTGATGGAGTCCTGCTGTATGGTGTAGAAGGGTTAATTTTACTGCAGTTTGTGGCCCTTAGCTGTTAGTTGAAGCTTATGGAATCTGATTAATAATTGCATCTTAGTCAAGTGGTATGGAGTATCACTTTGGGACCACCTATTAGGGTTAGTATTTTATCTGCGACCTATTGTTTAGAATGGAATTCTGGTAATGCTTTTTTGGGTATGAATATTTTGGTCAATGATCTTCACTAGTTTCTTTTCTAGAATTTGCTTGTTTCTTCTTCTTCCTGTTTCTTTCCTTATAGTACACAAATACAGAGGCTGCTAAATGGTATGCTTTGTATTTTATAATGATTGGAGCCATACTTTTTCAACTAATATTTAATTTGCAGGCAAAAAAAGAAAAAGAGAGAGAAGAGAAAGAAAAGAGGAAGGAGAAAGAAAGAAAGGAAAAAGAGAGAGAACGTGAAAAGGAGAAGGGGAAAGAACGGTCTAAGAGGGATGATCCAGAGGGTGAAAATGTCGACGTAACTGACAGTTACAGCTTGAAGGAGGACAAAAAAAGGGAAAAAGACCGGGACCGGAAACACCGGAAGCGACACCAGAGTGCTATGGAGGATGTAAGCTCTGATAAAGATGAGAAAGAGGAGTCTAAGAAATCCCGCAGACATAGCAGTGACCGGAAAAAATCAAGGAAGGTATACTGATTTGTATTTAAAAATGGAAATTTCCGGTGCATCGCTTTTTTTACTTTTTGGAAATCGCTAAAGATTTGACTTTTCGTGGGATACCTTGTGCAGCATGCACATACACCTGAATCGGATGGTGAAAGTAGGCATAAGAGACATAAGAGAGACCACAGGGATGGTTCCCGTAGAAATGGTGCTTATGAAGAGCTTGAAGATGGGGAACTTGGGGAGGATGGGGAAATCCGGTAGCTCCCTTTATCCTACTGCCCTTATAGACCTTTCTGTTATTCTCTTGTTAACCTTTTTTTTGCATTGGCAAGATAATACTGTTCACTGGCTGAGTTTATTATAATTTGCTATTTTCGTGCATAAGATTTTGTTCTGTGTAAATCTTGTTTCTTTTTTTTCTTTTTTTTTTCTTTTATATGCAATGTGGAGGTTTCCTATAGTTTTGATTTTTCATTGGCCGTACAGAGTGTGTTGATCAAAAAAAAAATTGGCTGTACAGAGTGTATTGGTATCAGCTTCAGAATTGCATGTTCTGGTAGAAGTCAGTTGTCTTCATCAATAGACCATAAAAAGTTTGTGCTCGTATTTTTTAATGTTGTATTTATCTATGGTTGATAGCATAATTTCGAGCAACATCATTCACAAAGTGTGCAACTTACGTAATAACCAAGAAGCACATATTGTATCTAGGAAAAATGTATAATATCTTATGATGTGTAACAATTCAGCTGGCCCAGTTCATTTAATTGTATGTTTATGCCCATACTTGTTTGTTAGGTCATACTCATGGATTCTCTAGTAAACCTAATTATTAAGTCTTATTTGGGATTTATTATTATTTGTTAAGTGTTTGAGTAGGAAAGCACTTAGAATTATGATTATTTATGAAATTCTTGTGAAAGTTTATTAGGATAATATTTCTTGTTTTAGAAGCTATTTTGGATGTATTTTTGTGTTTTTAGGTCTCTTCAAGTATATATATTAGATTAGAACTCTTTTATATGATTAGGGTTTAGGAATAAGTCTATTTGAAGGGTCTATTATGAGTGTAATGGGAGATGACGAAAATTGAATAGAATTTTGCACATTATGTTTTTTGAGATGTGATTCCTCTACCCGAAGAGCTTCATGCTGTCCTACATCTTAACTACAATCTGCTCTCCTTCTGTCATTTATTGCCATTGAACACAGTTGGTGTTACTGCATCTCCTGGTACTTGAAACATTGCTTGGTTAGATTCTGTCTTTTGGGTTATAATTTTAGCTGAAAGGATGTATCTGTTCCCAGTTGTCATTGGTTGAAAGCTCAGTATAATGATAGTCATAATATCTTTCATCATATTTGGCTATTGTGGCTTAAGAATATCTTGACAAGTTCAGTTATGAAAGACCTTGGATTATTTTTCTTTTCCTTCTTTTTGCCCTTTTGTAATTCTGGGTAATCTGGTGTTCGAGGCCTGATCTTATGGATGCCATGGGCATGGCCCGTTTCATTTACTTGGCTACCTAAATCGTAGCACTTCTTAGATACCCCTATTGGTCAAACTTCCTTAAGAGGGGTGAATATTTTACTCATTTCACTTATCAGCATGATTCACTTCCCTGAACCTCTACCCTTCTGTAGGAAAGATTTTACTTTTTATTGAATCTGTTTACAACTTTACGTCAATGCTTGAAGATTGTGAGGAAGTGTGTTGTGTTGATGATAAGAAAAAATAATGTTTTATGACAGTAGTGAATAGATCAATAGCAAAAGGCATTCTCTAAGTTACACCATGACAGTACTTTTCTTCTTTTTTTGGTAATCAGACAATACTTTTCTTCAGTACTATTGGAAATGTAAGGGGAGAAGGATTTGACAACCAAAATAAAGCTTGTTGGAAACTGACTAGAACAGAAAGTGTTTAAGTAGGGAAAAAAATCAGTGAATAGATCAACAGAAAAAGACAATTCACTACGTTACACTATGACGCTACTTGTCTTCAGTCTTGTTGATAATGTAAGAGTAAGGATTTGACAACCAAAATAGAGTTTGTTGGAAACTGACTGGAACAAAAAGTGATTAGTATGGGAAAACAAATCTAGACCTTAATGAGATGATTCACATAATTACAACCAGTACTTTAATCATTTCATTGATTATGAACGTTCACTATTGAAGATAATTCTAAGTACTTAAAAACTTTTACCGTCTCAAATTGGTTTAGATGAGCCAAGGTTTCATTGGAGTTGTATCAACAATACTAAAGTCATCTCCTAATGTTTATTGTGAATAAGCCCAAGGGTTGTTAGGATTTGCCATGTGAACAACTTGTTGTCTTGCGAAATGTTTGATTTTATCAATTATGAACAGAAAATCATTTCTATATTATCTCTTACTACTATTTTCAATATTCATCCTTGGGTTTTTGCTCATGTGTGCTTTTTCTTAGGTCCAGGTCATGACAAACTTTTCCCTCGGTGAAATGTTTGTTTTTATGCAACTTTTACTCCAAAAAGTTTGTAATTGCCACCAGTCTGAGTTACTAAGGTATCTTGTGAAACTTTTTTATTTCTTCCAATTTTGATGTTACATTGTTTTGAAGTACAGTCCTCTTTCTTTTACTCCAAAAAGTTTGTAATTGCCACCAGTCTGAGTTACTAAGCTATCTTGTGAAACTTTTTTATTTCTTCCAATTTTGATGTTACATTGTTTTGAAGTACAGTCCTCTTTCTTTTACTCCAAAAAGTTTGTAATTGCCACCAGTCTGAGTTACTAAGCTATCTTGATGTTACATTCTTTTGAAGTACATCCTCTTTCTACTTAAGATCGTAATCTGAATGACAATATTCTATCATCTTCCCAAAGTAATCCTTTTATTTTGACCGGTCCTTTTAGCAATAGTTTTGTCGACCATTATTATTGAATTAGAAAATCAACAAGATCATAATCTGTATGTTAATGTTTTTCTCATCTTCAATAATTTTTACCAAAGTTTGTAATCTGCATAACCATTGGTCACTGACTTGAACTTATTTATGTTAAACTTGAAGGAAGAAATAAAATGATTGTTTCCATGCCTTGGCTTGATTCAAAAAGATACGCCTTTATACTTGGTGAGCTATCTGTAGTTATATCTCATCAAATGCAGTGCAGCTTCTGAGTTTATTTGACAAAAAATGCTGAAAGTGATGGCTTTGCAATTGTTTTGAAGTGGCGGATGATATGAAATGAACTTGCATTGGAACATGACCATTTATTTCCTTTCCTCTTTTGGTTCGGTATAATTTTCATGGTCAAATCAACTGGGTTGTATCTAGTATCTTTTTATGCTCTCCGATTTCGTTGTGTAGATGTATTGGCAAATTGTCCACTCGCTTTCCCACTTGTGGTGGGCTGTTCTCTTATTGTTGCTTTCTTGTTGGCTAACAACCCCTTCTTTATGTAAAGAGTTATATCCAGGCCGGAAACATGAAAATTGGTGGTTAACAGAAGAGGGGGGAAAAATGGTGAAAATATTGTCTAATGCCGGCCGTCACGTGTTTGGCTACTGACACCAGTCAAGCGTCAGAGTACTTTGTAACCCTTGGTAGTGAAAACTTTGATGTTGCTAGTTGAAGAGTTTGAAATGTTGATGGATGTGGCTATCAAGCAATTAGCATCGTTTGATCTGTGCTAATTGCTATGGTAGGCTACATCCTATTGTTGATTATATAGTTTTCTCCATGCAAGAGTAAAAGTTGAATTGATGGACTACTGGGGGCTTTAGGGCCCAATTTGGTAGTTCGTCCTTACTGGGTTAAAGCTTCTTCGATGTAGTTGCGGAAGCTTTCTTATGGGGCAACAGAGCAAACTATCCTAACAATATTACAGCTTTGGTGAAAGGATATATTAATTTGAAAAGCTATTCTCACTCTCTCACCTATTCAAATCTTGGGCTGGCCCATACCACATGCATGTGCCACAGGTGCAACATTTTTATACTAAATGCAAGGAAGTGGTGGCCTGTTATCCTCTTTATCTTCTCCATCTCTTTTATGTAGGTGGCTGAGACATCCATATCTGCATTTTAATCCTCCTATCTTTTTGGCCCTCTACACCACAATTATGGAGGAAAAAGAGTGAATAACACATTAAAGTTCACATGTATGCAACTCCATTAAAGATGAAAAAGAAAGAAAAAGTAAATGTTTTTCTCAAAGTCTTTATCTTGTGTTCAGTGGAAAAAAGTCAATAATTTGTTTGACAATCTCGTTCATGATATCTTCTAAGATGGTGTCGTCCATCTCTATACTAATCTCCCTGATTTGTGGCTGGAAATCACTCCATTCCTCAGTTGAAGCAGAGAGATCCGAAACTATCAGTTGGGTTGTGCTTGTTAATTCTGCAGATTGTCTTCCCCATGTGCTTATCTGATCACAGATTATTTTACCAATCTGCTCAGCCCCTACGAGTTCTTTCACGTAATGCCTTCTTCTTCTTCCCTTCCTTTCATGGATCTCTATGGCCTCCGTCATGCAGTCAAACAGAAGTTGTTTTGTTTGTTGCAATACCCTTTTGGTTTTGAAGTAGTACTGATTAGAAGAAGAAACTCCATTACTACCCTGCTTCTCTCTCTGTGATTGTACAAGTAGTTCACTCATGGATGCTGAGAATATGGAGTCTTCTGTAACTAATTTCCTAGGTGCATTGAAGATGGAAGTTGATGGAATCACTTCTTCTTGGCCTTTTCTTCGATGGTTCTGCACTGTTTTATAGAAAAAAAAAAAACCCATTGAAGGAAGATCTATAATAACCAGAAGGAAGAACAGATACAAGTACCAAAATTTATTTCTTAACAAAAGACACCGACTGTTCTTTTGGACTGGAGAACCTTCATCAGACGATGACGTTAGTTCTTCTAGTACTGAAACAGGGCTGAGTTGCTTACTGTCTTCCATGCATTCCCAATGAAGTTTTATATCTGTTGCAGCCTGTTAGCTTTGTGAGTAGGAGAAAGAACTCGATGAATCCACCACAGAGAAGTAAAGTATAAATGATTTGAGAAAACATTTTAGAATGGGCAATGATGAGAAGCAAAAACCATTTCTACCTGTTCCCTCAGATTACTTAGTTTCAGGGCCCGGATAGTATGATCTTGTTTTGAAGATGGAGATTGTTCTTCCGGGTTGCTCTCGGAACAGGATTCGAACACTGTCATGCTGCTTGCTGAGGAAAATCGATCCGATTCTGCAACTGGGTCAGTAGCCATTCCTCCCATCTCAGGAAGACTAATAACACCTTCTCTGTTAGGTAGTTTCTGTGTTTCATTAGAGGAACCAAGCTTGTTAAGAACAGTTGTCAGGATCTTTGGATAGTTTGGGATCCTCCTCCTTCTGCTTGGGTCAAATCTCTTGCAGCACTTACTTGAATTACCAGGGCAACAGGCACTTGCAGCACCATCCGAATTCAAGTGTTTCTTGTGGAATCCTCTTTCCAGAAGGTAGATATCTAGCATGAAAGGCTCTTGTTGCTCTTGGAGTAGCTCTTTGAGCCGTTTCCCCTGGGCTTGATTAGATGCAGAGGAAGCCATTAAACCTGTTGAGTTGAAGGAGCTGTAAGTGATGAAATGAAGGTGTGGTGTACAGCTTTAAGCAATAGAGAGAAATGATGGGGTAAAGGATTAATTCTTTTGGACAGACAAAGCATATCTGTCAGTTTGGGACTGAACAAGAGAGAGATTTGAAGATTTAAACAAAACTGTGTATGAGAGGGGGTCATTGGATTAAATAAAATTTTATTTTTTAGTTGGAAGGCAAAGTCACCTTGAGTCTTGGCAATCTTGTAATTGATTGGGAACAGCCAGCAGTTTAAACCATAGAATCTAAAGATTGTTTGGAATTATTTAGTTTCTCTCACACACAAAAAAAACTTACATAAACCAACGAAGGTTGGCTTGAGTGGAAAGGGCTATGGTCGCTTAAGCAAGAGGTCTCGGATTCATGCCCTTGTGGATGAAGCAAACTTTTTTGGGAGAGATCTCCGCCTTGGCGCCCGACCGTACCTCGGAGGATTAGTCCTGGGCAAAAGCAGGGGATACCTTGGGAAACCAAAAAGAAAAAACAAAAAAACAAAAAAACTTACATAAGAAAATAACATTTCTTTTATGGTCCCCTAAAATTTTGTCTTGTGGTGAAAGAGCTCCCATAACTACAAAACTGTTGGAAACAGAAGCAAATTGAATATTCTACTTCTGTATGAGTGGTGGTTTGGTTGCAGCATCATCCATTCTAGCTTTCAAATTTTTTTCCTTCGTTTTTTTTCTGTTAATTCTATTTACACCTCTCATATTTTTGACAGCTACAGACACACTCTTTTTGTTTTTTGATATTTCACTTACAATCCTGTGAGGGACATCGGTTGAACGGCGTTAACACTTAACATAGTATGTTAATTTGCCTTTTTAACCTTATTTTAATAATTATATTTAAATAAAAAAAATTATATTTATTTAAATAAAATTGCCCTTCTATCATTTTGACTTGTGAGTAATGTTAATAAAGTAATAAAAATATAATTAAAATTGTGCTGAGTAGGTTTTGGGATTGTTTTTTTATTTTTTATTTTCAAGTATTTGACTTTAGTATAAGGGCAATAGAATCCATAAATTAAAAAAAAAAAAAAATCTAGCGACATCAACACTTGGTGATAACACGGAAAGTTAGCGGAGGGGTGGTTTCTACAATATAATACAAAATCTCAAGGGACATAAGTGAGATATCAGAAAATGCAGAGGTGTGTTTGCAATTGTTAGAAATGTATGAGGGAGGAATGTAAGTAGAATTAACCCCCCCTTTGTTTTTGTTCTTCAAAGATATTGGGAAGACGATGACTTTTATGCAATTTTCCTTCTTATTACTTAATTCATAAAATCTAATGGTTGAAACCCATAATCTCTCTCCCATGTCCCTTTAACCATGGACACTAAATGGATTTTAATAACCTATGTGGTTTGCTTTGTATTAGAATGTATCCATGTGCGTGGGGTCCTAAATTAAGCATTGCTTTTGTATTAGAGTAGTGGCTGTGAGTCATTGATAGAGAGTTCTAATGAAAACTAATTGATGATATAACACTTTTTTTTAGGATTTGTGGGGTATCCTACGCAGAGTTTAGGGAGTCCTAACCAATAGGGTATATGTAATGGGGAATATAAAGTCGACCTTTTCTCTTTGTTTTTAGTTTCATTCCCTTTATCTGTTTCCTCAATAATTGTAAGGAGCAAACAAGTGCCCCTTTAGGTTTGGAAAAGATAAAAAGATAACAAAATTGGTGTTGTAATCTTGATGTAATTTCTTTTAGGATAAATTATATTCCCTTTAGGATTGGCATAATGGCAACAAGTACCCCCTCAAATCTTAATCATTAAAAGCTTCTCTCTTATAGTTGGAAAGTATGTTACAACAAACCCTCACTCTTTGTAACGGTTTATTTGTTTTTTTTTTTTTTTGCTTACAGTAGCATATTTTAAGGATGTAAATATCCTTATATATTTTGTTTAATGATTTTAAGAACAAAATGGATTCTTATATGGAGGAAGAAAGAAGTTTCGTAACATTGAAAATTGCAAAACTCCAATTATTTCTATCGGTTTTGCATATTTAGAAGTAACGATTGATAGAGTTGTATTATAGTCAAATGATCAGTTTCTGTTAGAAATTGTTAAATCCCTCTAGTTTAGTCCAATAGGACAACAAGGATATTGATTGTAATGGCCAAAGTTTGAGGGTACTTGTTGTCATTATGCCAAATCTAACGGGGTGTCAATATAATTTACCCTTTAACCTTGTAAGGTACGATTGTTTTTTTTTAAATCTATTTTCTAACCGAAATTACAGATAACAAGCCAAGGTAGACCCTATTTATGTTTGTCTCAGTCACCTGATCCGCTTCTTTCTTTCACTTCACTCGTAGTTTATTTCTCAGATAAGATTGTGTTACAGTATAGAGTTGACTTACTTTTTTTAGCACTTCACTTTTTCGCTAATTCGATTGTTCAAAAAAAGATTCACAGAGAAGAGAGATATTGATATTTTTTTTGTTTACCCATTTCATTTGTTAATCGAAGTGGTGGAATACGATTGAAGTGCATAAGAGGGGTTGTATTATTAGTCATCGGCATTCATTAAAGATAATTTAGTCTAACCCTAAACTATCTTAAAATCTTTACCCTTAATCACAATACATCTTAAACTCCCAAGCCTCAAACCACTCTTACCCATAAAAAACAAGAACGGCCGGTGATAGGCCATGCGAATGGATACGTGGCCCAATAACCAGCCGTTGCGTCTAAATTTCTATTAACAAGTGGTGCACTGTTCTAAAGTTCAAAGAATTTTTTATTCTCTTTAAACCAGTTTTTGCCGGCAACCGATTAGTGGAGTACACGTGACAAGGGCCTGACCATAACTGTCCGTTGCTCGGCATTTCTCTTCATATAGTAAACAAGGATCAGACAGATACACGATACACAAAATAAGGAAATGTCAATTCAATGCCTAAATTATTAGCAGTAAAGTATATCACCATGTAGAACAATGCGTGTAGTATTTAAAGTGATGTGTAATAAGGAAAAAAAAAACTGAATAAAATTATAATAAAGAGAAATTTCAAATATAACCAATATAGAGTTTATTCGTGTCTAGTTTAATTATAAACTTCATTAAAGATAATAATAATAATAATAAAAGAAAAGAGTTCTGAACTTATGCTTCGGACCGACAAATTTGGATGTTATTATCATGGAATTAGCATCCAAACTGTTAAGAAAAAAAGATAAACGAGACGAAGAAAAAATCAAGCACACACAAGATACATATTTATGTGGTTCAACAAATTGTGCCTATGTCCATGGATAGACATCAAGTTTTACTATTCTTCAAAGCTTAGGAAAAGTGTTACAATGAGCAGCCATGAAAAATATGATAAATACCTTATAGTTAGGATCAGACATAATAGTGAGTAAAATTACTACTATACCTTTAGACTCCTAGAAAATTCAAGTTAGGGTTTTACCCGGATCATCAGTACTTGTCGAATGCCTCAATAGCATACAACACAAACAACATAAACAAATTTTGAAAGGATATTACGTGCTATACAAAAATATAGAGGGTTGATTCGAGGCAACTAAAGGAAAGTCATTCTTGGGGGAACTGATTGCAATCCAATCCCAAAGGTACATAAACAATATGCCCTTCAAATTCATAGATTAAGATCCCAAGGAGTTATTTGTTTACAGTGGAGACACTATCAGGGAGGGATTTGCATGTATTTTGATTCTAAATTATATTAAGGTGTAGTCAGTTTAATTCCCAATTCAAGTTCAGATTCACATTATTCGCCTATCGTTATTTTACCTGTTGTATAATTACAATATAAATCTAAATAATTATTTGGTTCATAGTGTTGATCAAGCGGGCTAATTTAATCCCCACCTTACACGCGACGCTTGATTATGAGCGCGAGTATGTGTTTTGGGTATAGCTGCATACACTGAATCATTTCAAAAGCTGAAATGGCTGTACAACCGTCCCTGTCACGTACCAGCTGTCAGTAGTTGCGTACGATGATTACACCGTTTTGGTGAAAAACAAGATTTGAAACGGCAGGATATCTGACCGTTCTTATTACCAATTAATGCGATAGCTTCTCAAG
>JAUPMG010000014.1:10208232-10220315 GCA_031762675.1 Pachysandra terminalis | reverse complement strand
CGAAATAGTAATCATTATGTATTTCGAGAAAACATCTCGAAATAACCAAGTTATTATCTCGAAATCATTGATATTCTGAAATGCCTTTCAGGATAATCATGTGACTTTTAAATTACTCTTTGAAATAGTCATTCGAAATTGCTATTTCAGAATCGTTTCTTTAAGATGATTAGTATTTCGACTTATCTTTTAAAGATACTACATTTCTATTTCGAAGTTATCCTTCGAAATAATAACTCGAAATAGATAATATGACACTTCGAAGTCATAATGTCATGAGTAGTATTTTGTTAAGGAATATTCTTTGACATTCAGCCATTCTTCGAAGACTCTAATCTCGAAGTAGTTTATTCAAAATAGGGAAAAATAAATCTTAGACTTTCAGAAATGGAGGGACAGAGAGATAAGTCCTATCAAGATCCTCGAAGATCCTGTAGCATTAAAGGGCTTGAATCAATACAGAACAATAGTATAGCATTACTTTTATAACGTTATACTCATTAACTTAACCAAACGTTGTGAAAGCATTTATTGAAACGTTACATATTGAATTAGACGTTTTGGATATTATTCAAATCAAAACGCCTGTTCAGTCAAACGTATTCAAATCTGTTTATGAAACGTTGCAAACGGTTAGATAATGAGTCTAAAGCTATAAAAGGTGGATAAGGCATCAGAAAGGGGGATCGAACCTCTGAGCATTTGTGGACATTCTCTGAGAATTGCAGAGATTTTGTCTGATAGAACTCTCTTCTCTGATTGTTAAGTTATGTATCGTCTTTCTGATTATTACTGACTGTTCTTACCTTTTTTCATCCCTATTTTATTCCACAAGGAAACCTTGCATTAGAACGGTCAATTTCTTGATTTAGGCCAGTGCAAGCAAGTTTGAATTCTTTGTTGCTCAAACCAATTTGTTTATTTGGCATTCTTTTTGTCAATTTACCGGTTTGTGCATCACCAGTACTCATAGTGTTAAGTATTGGCAGATCCCGAGTCGGATTGGCCGATACACTTGGGATTGGCTCGAGACGATTCAGGATCCCAAGCCGATCCCAAAAATTGCTAAAGTTCACTGACTCGGTTTTGGACGAGTCAGATCAGACGATCCAACATGGATCGTCCGACACCCCTAAAAAATTATATGATTTAAAAAATAAAATAAATTTGGGCCATGTTTGGTTCGGCCTATCCAACTCGGTGGACGATCCCCAATCCGATACCGAGTTTAAACACTATGTTGGTACTTGTAGGGTTTACTGCAGGAATGCTCTGTTACATGCTGTTGATTAAATATGAGCTTGGCTGGATTTCGATAGCTCTGAGTTTCCATACCTAAATGCTCGGAAAAGTCATTTGAGGAAAAAATGAAGAAAAGAAATAGATCAGAAAGTTGTCCTAGGCACGGAGGAGAATGAAGTCCAATCCAGATCTATACACCCCTTGGTCTTATTTCAACAACTGAATGATGTAGTGAATTCAAATCTTTGGGAGTATTTTTTAAACTTTGGAGTTCTTTTGCAGTCAGCACTTAAACAAGATGTAGAATTCTTATTCAGTACTATCACCACTGTAGTGGTGCTAGGGTATTTGAATCATAGACCAAGTATTGTAGGGGAGCAATTATAGAACCATTTGGTTCATTCCTTGTAGCATCATTAGATTGTGGCCACATTCATTTTCGTCATTGAGAAGTTGTGTAAACACCATAAATGAAATTCTTCTCACTTAACACTTAAATTCTAGTTATAGTTCTAATATACCTGTTAATAGTTGCAAGCTTTTATGAACGATTAAGATCCTATAAGTTGGGGAATTCGACCATCTTCTGGAAGAGTGGTTTAGATTGTCGCAAAAAATGTTGGCATGCGTTCTGGGTTTTGGTTTTCTGATATGTTAAGTGATCTAAAGAGTTCATCATAATGCATATGACTAGAAGACCTGTAGTCAACTTTTCCTTTTTTTGGTTTTATTGCTCTGTTTGTTTCACAGGGAAATTCCAGGAAAATTATTTCGAAATCTCAGAATTTTTGAAGAATTTTCAAGTGATTGTTTTGAGGAAATCCCAAACTTTTGGAAATAGTCATTAAGTGATTAGCCATTGAAGGGACAGGAACTCAGTTATGATTGTTTGGGAGCTTAAGATGGGTGACTGCAGTATAGAAAAAAGTGGGTGACTAAGATAAGGACCTTACTTGGAACTGGAGGTCCCAGGTTAGCTCAACTGGTAGGCTATCCGGCTCAGGAACTGGAGGTCCTAGGTTCGAGTCCCCGGGCTTACCTGATATATGGTCTTTGTTGGTGGAGTCATGTATTCAGGGTTGGGGGTTCCATGTCACCAAAAAAATAAAAAGAAAATGATTCATATTATGCTTGCCCTATTCAGTTTCGGTGCAGCAAGTGAATTTGAGCAAAATTTTATATTTTTAATAGACAGAGAAGATGTAATTGATAGCAAGGATGTGGTGGATCTTCTCAACTCTTTGATACGCTTTACCAGGCCTTCCACATCGACTGTGGATCAAATGGTGAAGTGCTTCTAAGAATGTTTACTGGATGCTTGGAAAGCAAGCATTTAAAACCACTTTGGAAGGATTTTACTTCAGGTCCATGTGAGAGAATGATAATTAGATATTTTAAGATATTTAGGTTAGTGATAATTTTCATTTTGAGGCCTGTGGGTTGCATTCAGTTGTGATGAATGCATCCCATATGCCGTCTTTGAGCTTCTAATAACACGGTTGCTCCAGCTTTCTTGGTGTTTATAATTTGAAAAAAAATAAATTGTAAACCTCTTGAATTTATGAGGGGCATTATCTGTTTAGGTGAGATCATTTGATCTGGACTTTGGTGTGCATTGACACTGGCAGATAGACCCCCCCTGTGTTTTCTGAAATGTCAACACCCCTTCCAGCCAAAATAATTGATAAAAGACGATTTTACCTTTAAACACAAAATGACCTTTACCACTCCACCACCACCACCCTCACTCCACCGCCACTACCACCACCACCGCCACTACCACCACCACCTAAGTGTGCAAGGGATGCACACTTAGGTGGTGGTGGTGGTAGTGGAGTGGTGGTGGTTGTGGGGTGGTGGTGATGGTGGTAGTGGTGGTGGTGGTAGTGGTAGTGGTGGTGATGGTGGTGATAGTGGCGGTGGTGGGGTGATGGTGGTGGTGGTGGTGGTGGTTGCGGGGGGATGGTGGTGGTGAGGTGGTGGGGTGAGGGTGAGGGTGAGGGTGGGGTGGTGAGGTGTTAAAAGTCATTTTGTGTTTTAAAGGGTAAAATCGTCTTATTATTAATTATTTTGACTGGAAGGGAGTATTTTAAGTTCAAAACTCAAGGGGTGTTAATGCCATTTCAGAAAACACAAGGGACCTATCTGCCAGTGTCAGAAAACTGAGGGGCTGTAAGTACAAGTTACCCTTTTTTTTTTTTTTCTCTTTTTTCAAAATAAAGAACATAAGCAATATATGATTCAGACCGCATCTCTACGTGGGAGTCTGAATACCAGGCCGGCCGCGGGATTGGCTTGTCAAAACCCTGTTGAACCATTTATCCATCAAAATATAATTAAGATCGCCAATTTACCCTTCAACAACTATAGCTAAAATATGAAAGAAGTCGGATAAGACAACTGTTATTACAAAACCTCCCTCTCAATGAGATTGGCAATTCCAGTTAGGTCCGTAAACGAGCAGAGCCTTGTTTTGCTTAGCTCGGTTCAGGCTCGTAAATCTCTAGCAAGGTTTAGGCTAATTAAGAAAATTTAGGCTGGTTGAGTCTCAGCTCGCAAAAAGATTGGCTTATAAAAAGCTTGACTTGTAAAAAAGCTTAGATTAGTATAGATGCATTAATATTATAAATGATAATTATTATTATATGTAATATAATATGTTAACATATGTGTTTAATATTAATAAATAATATAAGATATAGGAATACGAACGTATAATTTCATATACAAATTGAGCCGAGCTTTAACCAAGCCGAGTCTACTTAAGCTCGGCTCAAGCTCATTAAGATAATGAGCTTCAAGCTTAGGTTCGGCTCACAAACCTAATTATAGAGCTGAAGCTCGGCTCGTTGACAACCCTAATTCCAACTAAGCAATACGAGTGTAACCAATGGAAAAACTTTTGAACTTCAATATGGCTTGTTAGAATGGCAACAAGTATTCCCTCAAACCTTGGCAACTACAACCAATACCCTTCTTTGGTCAAACTAGAGGGGTTATCTATAACAGAAATCAGAAACTGATCATTTGATCGTAATAGCTCTCTATCAATTTTAAGTATGCTAAAAGGATAGCAAAGTAAATTATTAATTTATCCCATAATAGACAACTGTTTTTTTTTTTTTGAAAGTTTTCACAATTTTTATTGTTACAAAGCTTCTTTCTTCTTGCACATAAGCACCTATTTTACTCTTAATATCATTAAACTAGATATATAAAGGTATTTTCGTCCTTAAAATAAAATATGTTATAACCAAAAAGCAAATATTCCGTAAAGGAAGGGGTTTGTTGTAACATACTTTCAAACCATAGTGGGAGGTGTTCGTGATGGCCAAAGTTTGAGGATACTTATTGTCATTATGCCAAACCCAAGGGTATGCGATTGTAATTTAACTTAAAAACAATTAAGCAACTAATCAATCAATTCAAGAATGATCAGGAAGCATAGTCAGACATGATACTTGGAACAAACAATAAATAAATCAATCAATCATTCCACAATATACAAAATGTCTGCATTAAAAACATTGAAATAAAGATTCATAGGAAATAGCCCAGTTAACCCTGTACACAATGAAGGCTATCCCCATAATCCATAATAGATATACCAATATCTTAGAACCTTTAACTAGCATACCAGCTTCATGACAAATTTACAGGTGATACAGATTTCCTAATAATATTGAACTGAGTTTCAATCGCTCATCAACCTTCTAAAACTCAGCAGTGACGGATATTTACAGGTTGATTCCATGTCTTGTTTTATTTTGTGAACTGCGGATATCACCAGATCATCCTATGAGTTCAACACATGAATGCATTGCTTTACCATGAGACAAAGGATATTGTAACAAATTGATACACAATAATGCTAGCTATTTAGTATTGTGGTTAGATAAGATGAGACCTGTGAATTCCTGCTGCGAGAAGCCTCGTAGTACAATCGCTAGAATACTCCCCCGTCATTTCTATTGAGATACGGAGATTACCAAGATATGCCAAGAAATTACCAACACTTCAGTCCTTGCCTCAGATCTCCATGAAATGAATTAGCTTTATAAGAAGAATCTCTACAATTTAAGTTGGCATCAAAACCCTCGAGCCGTTGAAGATATACAAGCATAATGCCAGACATATAATAGTAATAGCTGCAGATTTAGCACCAAACTCCTCGTGAACCACATTAAGACTTCTTTTCAAAGCATCCGACAGTTTCCACAACATAAACTCCATGAAAGATCTAAATGTCTCAAAGGTTACCCTCCCAGTCAAATCAAGAACAAACCTCCTATTGCTTGGAACTGCCAATGTAGACGACAACTGACCAACCCAACCTCTGTCCTTGATCCCATCAAATGAGCCTCTCGATTTCAGATCAATTGGTAATGCCACCTCTTCTTGCTCAAAAGTACCATTTCTTACTGTAATTGAACCTTCTTCTTGTTCAAGAACCAAAGAAGAACGCGAATTGGGGCTCAGCTTTGATCCATTCAACACCTGGTGAGATGTTTTGATTAGGGTTTCCACAGCACCGTTACAGACGGAAACCAATACTTCTTTCACTTTTGTTTCATGCTTAGGGTTGGTTAGGCCGGAGAAGATTTCGTCGAAAGTGTTGATCTCCATTGTCTTGTCAAGATAAGCTGCAACTGCTGTGCTCACAAACAGTTGGATGCAATCAGCTATAACCTTCCTGCACTTATCGCTACTGATCACATTTAACCATCTTGGAACTGAATCCGAGTCTGATCCTAGACAATTGGCATTTGTATGATTATTTGGATTTGAATCTCCAGAAGATTGAGCATTTGAGTGGAAGGCCAAGACTAAGTTCTTGGCAAAGCTACCAACAACAACAGAAGCAAAACCAGATCCAGCTGTAGAGAAAAGCTTATCCATAATCTGATCGGAAGAACTCGAATTGGATTGAGTTTCATCCTCATTCCGTGTCTCAGACCTATAACCTTCCAAAATTCCAATAGTCAGAGCCCGTGTAACCCTAATCGACGACTCAGAAAACTCTTCCGACCTAGCAATTTTGGAAATCTGCTTCAAACTGGCGGGAATTTGGTCCGAATCGGACAGCAGAAACTCCTTCAACTCCTTGGAGACGATTCCAATCGTCTCTGTTGATTCAGAAACCACTTCCGCGAGTGAAATTAGCGCTCCAACGAGCTTAAACAACCTCTTCCTCTTCTTCGCGATCGAAGGTAAGTGATAAACTTTATAAACGCCGTAACCGGAGAAACCAAACGCTGCGAGTAGAAAAATCCAATTTTTCCTTCTCCGGGGGAAATCCAAACCATTCCTCGCCAGTTGTAGCTCCATGTATGAGAAAAACTGAACATAAACCCTAGGGCTTTCGTTGTAATCGGGTGGTACAAAGGCGTGGATGGAGATGAACCATCTGACAAACTAGGGCTTCAATCATCGAAAACGCTAAAGATTGTTTGATTCTCGAGGATTGCAGTGTTTAAAATTAATGACGAACAGGTAAAAATCACTGACATTTATATGTGGGAGACTACAAGAAGCTCAAGAAAGAAGCTGAGGATATGAACAGATGCCGTTAGAGATCGTCGCCGGGGAAGCTGTTGTATTTTACTGTCGTCCGTTGTTGTTGTTGTCGTCCTTTAGGCCTTGGTTTGTTGGAAACAGAAATTTAAATTGATCTATTTAACGATTTCGGATAACTTGTTAGATTTTACCTAAATTAAACTCAAAACGTTATAACAACGTGAATCTTCTCTTTGGTGGAAAAAGTGTTCCTGTTGTGCTAAATAATGATTGTGTTTGTTTCGACGTAAAAGGTTTTTACGTAACAAATATTTTATTTATGATATACAGTGTTTACAGAAAAATTAGAATTTTTAGATGTCTAATTGAAAATTAGAAAATAAAATGAAAAATCAATAGTTTTTGATTCCACATAAAAAAAACATTTTATGATATACAATGTTTTCAGAAAAAAAAAAATTAGAATTTTTAGATGTGCAATTGGAAATTAGAAAATAAAGTTAAAAAAATCAGCAGTTTTCACTTTTTTTTTTTTTTTATGTTTGGAATACATGAAATAATTACAAAAAATGATATGTAACTTGCTATCATCTGTTTTGGTCAATCTGAACCCACTAAAATATTTGATAGGTTCGAATGGCTTGGCGGTTAAGATTGGATTTTTATCATCCATTTGATAGTGCTCTGGTGGTAATATTGTTGTTATGGTTAATACGTTGTAGTGGTGGTGCCATCGTTACTAAAAAAAACGGTGGTAGTGCTGATGGCAATTTGATGGTATTGTTGTTGTTGGAGCTGATGGTTGTTTTGTCAGTGCCAATAGTAGTAGTATTGCCACCAATAAAAGTGGAGATAATAGTGATGTTACTGCTGAAAATGATCGCAGCGAATTTATAAGTGATATTCATATTGTAAGTAATGGTATAACACTAACGAAAGTGACAGTAGCAATGATAATGTGGTAGATGGTGATAAACATGTTGTAAGTGATGGTGAACCACCATCAAAAGTAGTCGTGGTGATGTCACTAAAGGTGGTTATACATATTGGTGATAATTTTCATAAAACGAAACAAAAGGAATGAACTTGAATAATGTTGATTCTGCTCAACCTTGATTCTCCATAAAATTATATACAAAAATTTTAAAAATATTTAATTTTTAAAAAATTATTTTATTTTAAAGAATAAAATACATGTAGACATAATTTTACATTGAACCAAACACTTGAAAAATATATTTTTTTTATTGAAAATATTTTCCGTAGTTTTAGTTTTCAGTATGGAAGTGGCAATAAACTCACTTGCCATCTTTTTCGGGGTTAATTTGAACATTTTCATAATCTTGTTTTTAAAACAAAACAAATTACTGTTTCAGTTTCGTAGCAGTCCGTAGTCGGAGGTGCAATGCAAGCCCTAGTTCTCCGACCTCGTTTTTCGCGGCTTCTGAGCTGTCGATTGCGGCAATGTCCAAGTTTCCGAGCCTTCTCATCTGCAGATTATGAGAACCAATCCCGCGGTGGTCTCCCTCGTTTCTATTCCGGCGAGCTTCCTCATTGCAAGGCAATACCTATCCTCTATCCATTTGTTTCTCTCAGTAACTGGTTTAATGGTTTATTCTTTTCGCAATATGAGAAACTATTAGTGATATGGCCTCCTTCTCGTTTCCATTGCTGCTAAAGTAACCCTCAAACAGATATCTATTTAAAACTGGTTTTCTTTACAATTTTCTACTTGCAAACAAAAATCAATGGAGGAATCACGTTATAAATCAGAGTGAATTCCAGTGAACCGTTAAAGAATTGCTCAAATACTTGAACTTGATGACCATACTGGTATGCTTGCCTCAGACTACATCAAGTTGTGCCGACATCATCGTGACCAATCCCTGCCCAACCCTCCAATAGGCGAGAGAGGGTTGGATGTCCTTAAGCAGAAGCTCTTTTATATTTTCCATTGCTGTTTTAAGTTATATATTTTCGTACATAGATGTAGTTGTAGCATTGACCACCTAATTTTGGAACGAGTTTTTTTTTTTTTTTTTTTTCCTTTTTTGTTTCTTGATTTTGTATAAAGTAGTCACATTGTTCATGTGATGTATTGATAATTTATTTTATTTATTCTGAAGTTCTTCTATACCAAAGTTTCTTCTACAACTGTAGATCTTCATTGTACAGCATTTTGAGTCAGCCGTATTGTTTCATTTACTTGAACTTATTCTGTTGATCTTGTATCCGTGCCGTGGTGTTTATTCCTTATATGTGATCGGTAGATATGGTGATGAATCCAAGTGATGGAAATGATATGGAAACGATTTCCCTTTTGCTTATCGTTGCTCAAATGTTGGAAAAGGAATGCCAAATTCTAATGCAGGTCAGGTCTAATTATTATTATTATTATTAATTTTTTTTTATTTGTAACATTTCCAATACCCAACTATCTATTAACTACTAGAGAAGAAAATTCTAAACACAGAACAAACCTCATTGTTTAGAGTGAATTTTGTTCTTAAAGAATTGCTAAACTCAATGCCCTCTGCTAGTGGCTTATGCATTCAAGAATCAACCTGGACTTGAACGGAATCTTTTCTCCTATAAAAGGATTTTTACTACCCATAGAAAAAAATAAAGGAAAGAAAAGAGAGAAATGCATTCCTTGCACCTTCATCAGGAGTTATGAATCTTATTTTTTGCCTTTTTCTAACAGAACAAAATAGGGAGTGACAGGTAAGAAGCATGTATTTTGCGAATTGAGAGTAAGCTTTAGCTTTTACTTGGTGAGGCAAACTCAATAATTATAGGGATTGAGGCCATTTAATATGGACGTTCCACACTCATTGTTGGTGTCTTAATGATAAGCATTTGGGTCTCTTTATACTTAGAGGAACACCAGAAAATAAGTCATGGAATTTACCAAGAGGATGATATTTTTTTAGAAGTTTCATGAAAATGATATTCCTTTTCTGGTAACTGTGGACTCAAATGATGGGATGATAGATGTCCAAATTCAATATTCTAAATTTGTGGAAAACACTGTTGATTGGTTGATTATGTGTGCCTTCAGGAAAATAAGTCATTAGTAGATCTTTCAGCAAATCTGGAGGGTGCAGTTGTCATGTTGTTTCGATAACAGTGTCTATATGTAATCTCTAGCATTTGACCATTATTAGTTTTGATTTTGGCGTGCACAACTTATTGTTAATGGAACATATTCAATTTCAGTAATACATTAATTTAGATCTTTTTTTTATGTTCCCACGGCAACTGATTCTTTCGTTCTTTTCTTTTTAACCTTACTTAACTGAGGCTTGATCAAGAATAATATTCATCATGTTTTTTTGTAATAATGCAGAGTGGTGTTGTTCGAGTACAAGGTGATGAGTTGTGGCATATGGCAAAGGTGTTACGGTTGAGCGTGGCTGATAGGTAAATTATCATTATCACCTTAAAGTTTTGATCTTGTGCTTTAGTGTCTAGAAGTGTGGGTTAAGTTTTATTTGTACTTAGCTAATTTGACATTTCACTACTGAATTGCCAACTAATTCTCTAAAAACCAGTTCACAAGTTAGCTCCTTCAGGTTCTCTGAATCCAGCAAAGTACAAGGATTTACGTGATAGTCATTAATAAAAGGGTTTATTTTTTTATTAATGAAAATGGACTTATGTGATATCTCTTTTAATCTAACTCCAACTTTCTTGTAAACCACTCTTTCATGTCCAACAGAAAAAGCATTCCATGACTAATGAAGCTCAATAATTAATTTCTATTCTAAATTAATTTGCTTAAAATTGACCTATCAAATATAACATTAGTCCTACTAAACATCAAAATTACTAAACACAACTAATTGAACAATAGAAGTCTATGAAGCCAACAAAATGCTAAATTTGACAAGCTAATATACCTCACTAGGGAACTGAGTTGTCTCAGAAGTGGTGAATTTTGAACCACAAGCTGGAATTTGAACTAATGAGCCACTTAACCAAGTGACCGTGGTTTGACCAAAGTTAAAAAATCTTGAATAGAACTTTGAACTAGTTGTGAACTTTGTGAAAGAAGAAAGATGATGCAAGCTATGCAAGTATGCAATTTCATGTATATGAACCTATCAAACATTTAGGTATGCAACTTTAAATTTACCAGAATGGAAGTACTCATTAATGAACCTTATTGACTGTACAAAATATGGATGATTTTTAAGTAGAGTTGTTGAACACTGTTGCCTCTAACTGATTCAGTAATGTTGCATCAACATTTGGTCGTGAGATGCTTATACACTGTTGGCCTGACCGAGTTTAGCCCGTCTGCTACTCTAGTTGTGATGATGCTCTTCAGCCCAGTCTTTTTAGATTAAGCATAGTGAGTTCATCTAGTTCTTCATATGCAAAAATTTTCAGGATAGAGGAAATTTTCTTTGTTAAGGTGAATTGTGGACTCATGTTCAGGAAGAGGTATCTTGGTGTATTTTATTTGTAGACGAGGTGGTACTGGTGGAAAAAATTAGAGAGGGAGTAAGTGCAAAACTTGAATATTGATTGGAAACTTTGCAATAAAAAATATTTAAAATAAATTTAATTAAGGCCAAGAATATTGGATGCAACTTTAGTAAAAAAATGAGAAGATAGGTGAGTGCTAGTAAGATTGAGGGGTTATAAACATGGTTTCAAGGATCGGCCGATACCGGTCCGGTTCCAACCCACGATACAAGCCCTTGTATCGTCGGGTTATGGACCGCCGGTCCGGCGACCGGTCCCGTCAGTCCGTCCGATCTGGCGACCGGTCCTGCCGATCCGTCCGGTCCGGCGATTGGTCTGCCGATCCCTCCGGTCTGGCAACTGATACCGCCGGCCGGCAGTCCAGCGACCTGTCCGGCACGATCTGAAATTTTTAAATTTTTAATTTTTTTTTCTGTACCTGCTCCGGACCGGCCGGTACCGGTCCGTACCGGCGATCCGGACCGGAACCGGTCCGGCGACCGGTTCCGGTATTTAAAACCCTGGTTATAAAGTCCATAGAAATGTAATGATATCTTGGATTATTTAGCCATAAAGAGGGAGATTATTGATGAAAATGATGCATATGGACTCACACCTGATGGCTTAAGAGGAGATGCAATTCTAAAGTATTATGTGACTGGCGCATTTTAGTCAACATAGTTGTTAATTTCAATTCTAACAGTAAAATTATAAAAGTAGGTTTGGTTCAATCTTAAAGTAGGATTCGTTCCAACTTGCGAAGATACAAAAACAAATAAAAAAAATATCATTTTATCACTTATCCCTAAATCTTCCAAGTTCATTATCTAACACCATATTTTGGCCCTTTT
>JAUPMG010000014.1:10191855-10208132 GCA_031762675.1 Pachysandra terminalis | reverse complement strand
AACCATAAAATAATAACAAAACATATATCTATTTTATATGCTAATAGAGCATCTAATGTGATACTTATCATATCATTTTATCACTTATCCCTAAATCTTCCAAGTTCATTATCTAACACCATATTTTGGCCCTTTTAACCATAAAATAATAACAAAACATATATCTATTTTATATGCTAATAGAGCATCTAATGTGATACTTATCATATCATTAATAACTTTGGAATCAACTAAGTGACTTTTGCAATTTCATTGCAAAGGAGAAAGAACTATTTTGCCAATTCAAATTGTCAATTTCTTAAGAAGCAAAATTATTTATAAACTATATCCATCAACAATGTTGTTTTGAAATCAATTTGATCCCTCTTCTCATTTTGGTAATTTGAAACTATTTACTTCGGCTTGCTTAAACCATCTCTTCCAAAAGAACAGAGTTGGTCAAAAACAGTGAAAACTTATAATCTAATTAGAGATATTGTTTTTGACATATTGGGATGGAGGAACAGGTTCCATGTGGCCAATCACAACTAGTTGGGATAAGGCATTTTGTTGTTGATTGATTCTTGATTTTTATCTAAATCATTTGAAGTTCTATATCATTTTTTTAATACGTATGTTTAAAGCATGCCATTTGGAATTGCTTAATGAGTTCGTTTCTCATGGTAAAGTTTAGTATTGTAGAATTCTTGCAATGACAGCTTTGTAGGTCACCTCAGAGATTAATCTGTTTGAATGTCGTCTGAAGAAACCACTTTCTTCATGCTTCATGACTGAAATATTTTAAACAGGCACCCCAGGAAGACTCTTAAGGAGCATGTGCTCCAAGACTTTGGACTTATTGTGCCATGGTTGTATGAACTGATTTCCTTAGGACTGGAAAAAACTATAGTACCTAGATGAAGCCCATTTGAAAAGATTTGGAGGTACATATTCTAATTGAAGATTGGCTTTTTGACAAATTTGAATGACAGAATTCTTGTTACCGACCTAATTAGTTGGGATAAGGCACCATTGTTTATGTTGAACTATTAATTGGTCCTATTGTAGATCATTCACTGTGTAACTTTGGTCCTTTGGATTTAAGGGCTAGATTTATGTCCTAGTTAAAAAACTTTACATTTAATCTGTTCTCCTTTATTCACTTCTTTATATACATTGTTGCAAGATTGGACCTATTCACGTTAATTTTTGTTGTTAAGTGCCACATATATTATGTTTTGTTTTAGAGATATTTAACTGTTAAAAAATGTTACATCATTTGGTTGCTGTAAAGATTTTATTCTCATGACTCCAAATAATCAGTGCTCTGTATAGCATTCATAGTCGAGTAGGAAAGATATAGTACGAACAGTAGTTAGTGTTTACAAATTTCTAGTGTGCTTAGAACTCCAAAGGCATTTCTTTAGTTAGCAATCTTTTACTTGTTGCTCTTAAGATTACTGAATTTTGTCCCATCTAGTATTCCAATGTTAAACACAGTTCATTTTTAGAACAGATACTTTGGAATTATAATCTGCTTTCTAAGCAAGGACTTGAATTGGGTGAGAACTTATCAAATCAAACATCACCACTCTATCCCTGATGAACTCTCCTAGATAAATTTTGTTTGTTAAGTCTTTTGATTATTCGTTCAACCAGTGTCTTGATTGTGGTGCTTGATTTACTTTTATGGATTGAAACTCTTCATGTGCTGGTAAATGCATGTATTGTAACAGTTTTTCTTCTGTGTAATATGTTTTCATTGCCATGAAATGTAAGGGTAGAGCTCTTCAACTCTGATGAACTCTCCTAGATAAATTTTGTTTCTTAAGTCTTTTGATTATTCGTTCAACCAGTGTCTTGATTGTGATGCTTGATTTACTTTTATGGATTGAAACTCTTCATGTGCTGGTAAATGCATGTATTGAACAGTTTTTCTTCTATGTAATATGTTTTCATTGCCATGAAATGTAAGGGTAGAACTCTTCAACGGAAAAGGAGGTTTAGTAGAAGGTTGCATACAGAGGATCGAGAACTGGGTTGAATTTCATGGCACTCGAAGATCCAAAAGTAGTCCTACCTCAGAGCATACAGTGGCATGTGTTTGCAGCTTTTGGTAAGTCTTTTGATTTCTTCAGTACGCATTAATGGTTCTCTGTTCTTCTAAGGCTGACAGAATGGACGTTATATGTTTCTTTACAGGTACTTTAAAGGGTGGTCAGGTAGACTGGTTGGTTGAGAAGTGCACCGTATGTATAGAATGTACATTGAGGATTTATTTGGCCAGTTCTTTTATTTTTGTGCTAGCTCCTAATTGTTCTTTTCTCCTCAGGAGCTGGGTGCTAGTAGTGTAACGCCTCTGCTGACTGAACGTTCTTCTACAATCTCTGAAAATCGGGTGAAGAGGTTGGAACGGGTCTTTCTAGCTGCAGCTAAACAATGTTGGTTAATGGTTTTAGTTAGTTTCTCTAATTATTTATGTTTAAGGTGAAATTATCTATTTTCCTGGTTGCATTGATGTCAAATTTTGATATTCAGGGCATAGATGTTGAAACTATATCAATCAAGCATTTCTGGATGAAGATTTCTGATGTTTGTATTATTATTTTTTTTCTTTTATTTTTTATGTTGGCCTCTTTCACAGGTCAACGGCTGCATGAAATGATTCTAAATCCTCCTACTAAAATCAGCAGCCTTTTGCCTATCGTGAGTTATCCTTCCCTTGTGAATATTGGAGATTGGAAAGTTATATTGATTCTTATTACTTTAGTAAACATTGGCAAGGAATAGTTAAGATGTGGCTGCTTTTCTTACCTGAATTTTTATTTAGGGTAAATTACACAAACGTCCTTTGAGGTTTGGCAAAATTACAGATACCTCCCCTTCTATAAAATAACATTGGCCTTACCTTAAGATTTTGTTGTTTGTAACATTTATCACCGTTGTGTCAACTGATAACTAAAGGTTTTATCCGGATTTGTTGAATTTCTATTTTGCTTCATGAAGTTCAAAACATTTTAAGCGTCTGATTTTATGAAGGGAATAAACGTAAATGGGACATACTAATTGAACATATACAAGGATAAACAGCTCTAATTGTCACTTACAGAGGAGAGATGTATGTTACAACCAACAAAATATGACGGGAGGTCAGTGTTATTTCAAAAACGTGAGGGGAGGTATCCATAGTTTTACCAAACCTCAAGGGAGGTTTATTTAATTTTCCTTTTTATATTATAATAGAATTACTTAAGGATTAATAATATGCTAGACTTGACATATTTAACTTCACATTTCTAAAGTTCTCTTGCAATGTTATGGGTTGAATTTCCTATTCAACTATCTGGTATAAGACGTATTTACATTCAACTAATGCATAATATAGTGTACTAAAACACAGTTCCACTAGTGTTTTTTTTTTTCCTTCACTCTTCTTGGAGTCATTATATGTTTCATCTCTCTAGGTTGCCCAGTCAAAACTATCTTTTCTGGCAATAGCAGAAGCAACTCCTCTTATTGGTGCTCTGACTTCCTCAAGAAAAGAATCTAGTGGGTTGATAATAGTTGGACCAGAAGGAGGTTAGTACTCATCACATGTAAGTAAGCTCTCCTATAAGTCAACCAAGTGGGCTCATTAATATTTGGGAGGGATCAGGCTTTTAGTCATTTTGGATTATTATATTCTATATAAAGGATTACTTAATGAAAGGGAAGTTTTTCATTGAAAAAGGAAATTGGCACTTTTTTTATAGTGTTGAAAAGTCATATGCATTGTATGATTCATATGACTTACAATTCATTGATCAAAAAAAAAAAAGAAATATGAATTTTATGATGAAATGGTAATTCCTAGGATTTAATACATGAATGGTATGATTCAAACATAAATAACACTGATTTGAATTGGCCTAGAGTCAAATCAAATCAAATCGCAGATTCATACAATGTATCGTAAGAATTTAAAAACAGAGGCATAATTTAGATTCTTTAGATGTGTGTGGTACAAGACTAGATATATGAGACTAATGCTTTATCATCTTTAGATACAAAATTAATAAGTTTGATGTGAGATCATTATAAACGATGACCATACTACATGTGGTGGCACCATTTTCCTGTGTAAAAAAGGATGGCTCCACCAATGCATGGTGGGCCCATGTTTGTGGAAGCAATCTCTACACTGAATAGGATGCTGCTTGTGTAGTGCGGGCCCCCATTAAGGTTTTTCTAATAACTTAGAAGAGGCATGGCAATGTTGCAATATAACTACTCTTTTGTTTCATATTCGTATACATATTGAATACATGTCCACTCGTCAATTTATATTGTGTGTTTCAATTGCAACCAACATTTGCAAGGAAATCATGAAAAACATATTGCTCTGCAGGGGAAATCCTTTTTGTTTTTTTTTTTTGTTTTTAATGAATAACGACAGAATGGTGTATATATATATATATGAATCAGGCACACCTTAGTTGTAAGGTTTTCTTGATTGACAAATCTGACTCATCAATTTTTCAGGAACAGATTAGTTTTAGGGATGCAATAGAGAAGTGTCAATGTCCTTGATTCAGATTATACATTATCTGTAGCTCTAATTTTGCAGTATCAGATTGGTTTTAGGTCTCTACATTCTCATTATTTGGAATATACAAATTAAACTATTGTCTTTTTCTGTTGGTAATTCCATTTTTTTCAGATTTCACCGAAAATGAGGTGAAGATGATAACTGAAGCAGGTGCTACTACTGTCAGTCTTGGGCCGCATCGACTTCGGGTTGAGACTGCAACAATGGCACTTTTGGCAACTTTAATGTTATGGTCTGATGCTCAACAACTACAGTCGTCTTAATCAGTGGCAAGTAATGCACTTACAGACGTCCATGTACATCAACGAGGTAACTCAAAAAATGTTTAATCATCTCTCACTTTGCATCCTTAAATTTTTTCCTGGTGAGTGGCATTTCTTCAGTATGGAATATGGGTGCAGAAATCCATATGGCTGAAGGGGTGTCGCAGAAGAGAGGAAATTCACAGGATTTGCTTTCTTTACCATGAAACATGACTTCTTCTAAATTATACCATTGCCATATGTTTTTGTTACATTGTTTGAGATGCTATATTGATCTTTTTCCCCTTCCGAATATAAGCTATGTTACCTAATTTAAAAGGCTGTGACAGGTTTGAAATGCATGATGCACTCTCTTTCCGTTCTTTATTATTATTATTATTATTATTATTATTATTATTATTATTATTATTATTGTTGTTGTTGTTGTTATTAATATAATTATTATTATTTCTGTTGTTTCCCATGTTGTTTCCTTAATATTATTGAATATTAGACACTAGACGGCTTGAGCCTTACTGTTTAATTGTAAGTGTTATGAAATGTGCAGAATAATCTCATAATAGACAATATCCAGTTTCATTCTTCCTGACAATATAGAATGGTAATCATGAGATTATGCTGTTCAACCATCAATATTGGATTAGCTTTGAGAGATGGAAACAAGCATGCTAATATTGGCTTACTAATATAAATAGAAACCAACAAATGCTGCTGACACCGACTTGGGAGCCAGCTTAATTAGACATTACTTTAAAGAAGTCATTTGTCCTGTTATAGGCAAGGATGGGGTGGTGTTTTCTTGGCATAAATTAATCACTAAAGAAACACATCTAGGCCTACAAACAAGTCCATGTGATTCTTAGGGGAGTTTGGTGGGGATTTAAATTCTGGATTTTGATTCTGAATTCCCGTAACAAGCGTTTGGGATAGATTTTAGGCTTGGATTATAGAATCTGATGTTAGAATCTTACCCAAAATTAGAATCTCTCCAATAGAATTTCTAAATTCTGTATAGAATTCCTATAGAGCCCCAAATTCAGATACTCTAATCATATTGGGAGCGACCCGTCTTGGCTAGAAACTCTACAGTTAACCCAAATCAACTAGCAGGCTCTCCAGCTCAGGAATTGGAGGCCCCAGGTTCGAGTCCCTGTGCTTACCTGATTTATAGTCCTAATGGGTGGAATCATGTATCCAGGGTTTACCCTGTCCTCACTAAGTGGGGTCGGGCTTCCATGTCACCCTAAAAAAGAAGTTTGAACAAAGCCTAAATCCAGTAGGGTATCCTATATCTACGTACCTATGAGGTTAGTAATGAGCAAGCATAAAAAAAAAATATCTAAAGCTCTAGTTAAATACAGACCATGTGTAAGAGATATGGATTGAGCAGCAATAATTGAGCTCTTTCTAATTGGTTGGACAAGAATTAAACTAATTTTTGCTGACAAGGTTGACACTGACAGTTGACTTTGAAATCTGTATTGGAAATTATTTTATTTTTATAATGTGTCTGCTTGTGTCCTCTGGTGCAGAATGCAGATTGGGGGTAAGTCTCCCTTGGCCTGCTGCAACTAAGGCAGGTTTGGGGTCTTTGGTCTAATCTTCTTATGAAGATGATTTCGTTTAAAATTGAAATTCTGTTATCATATTTGACCAAACGAAGGCTAATATCATATTTGACCCAAGAGAAAAAAGGGTCTTATGTCATTATCTTATTATTATATATCCATATATTCATCTATCTATAGTCATGTGATTCACATGGTGGGCTAACACTTCAATCGGAGGGCCTTGCGTGCTGGAAGTCTCAAATCGATCGGCCCACGTTTGCTTGAAAGCTTCTCCTTTTGAAATTAAAATGAAGAGATTTAAGAGTCCTCTGCCCTTAACTGCTACTGAAAAGTGTTAGTTTGAAGCAACGGTCTCAAGTGATGAGGATTAAGATGTCTTACATACACTAGGGAAGGTTTCTTCTGTTATATTTAAAAATTAGGATTTTTAAAATTTTTATTTTATTTTATACATTAAATCGACAAATATATAAGTAAAGATGACCACTGGGCATACTCTTAAATCTTCCAAGTAATCAGGTTTCGAATCTATGATTTGTGTGTGGTCGGCTCTATTTAATAGAATTTTAGGCTGATAATTATTTATTTTTATTTTTAATTTTAATTTTTTATTTTATGGATGATTTGTTTTTCTCCTAGTCCTCTATTCTATACTGAAGGAATGATAGGGTGTAGTGCCATCTTACGTTCCGCCTCTAAAGCTATCATCCAAGTGTTTCAGTAAGTATGATCATCGTGATTATTGTAATTAGGGTAAATTACATTCACACCCTCTGGGGTTTGACATTATGGCAGCAACAAATCCCTTTAGTATGAGTCAATAAAATTACAAACATCTCCTCTATTGCTTAAAAGTATGTTACAACAAAACAATCCATTCCCTTCTGTTAGGAACACTCAATAAAGTAAACCTTTAGTTTACGTAAGTATACTTTTAAGGACAAAAATACTCTTATATATTTTATTTAATGATCTTAAAAGTAAAATAGATGCTTATATGGAAGAAAAAAGAAGCATCCTGACAAAGAAAATTGTGAAAACCTCATCTATTGTTATAATTATAGGATAAAAAAATAAAATATAAATACAAATAATAAATAATAAATAATAAATAAATAAACTAAATATTAAAATAAAATAAATAATAATTAAAAAATTGTAAATATTTATTATAGTTATTATTGATCAGAAGGTATTATGGTCAAATAATCAGTTTATGTTATATATCTTTAGACCCATGTGGTTTTTTGATCTAAGGGTATTGGCTATAATGGCCAAGGTTTTAGGGATACTTGTTGCTATTATACCAACCCCAAGGGTGTAATTCACCCTTTTAACTATTGATTAGTTGACTTTTGTGGGGTCAACAACTTCAATGAAACTTTAAAACGCAAGGCACTTTGGTAAGTACCTTTTCAAAGCATCCAGTTACTTGTGTCAAATTTTTATTGAGGTGGAGGAAAAATTCCGTCAAAAAGGCTCAAGAACGGAAAGCTCATCCCAACCAACAAGGGTATCGTCTGAAAACGAAAGCCTTCTTATTTGACTCTTGAGGCACGTGGAATGCTAGAAATCTAACGGATCTAAAAGTTTTCATTGATCAGAGATATAGCAATCAGCCAATAGCGGGTCCCACTCAAACCTAATGAAATTCTGTTAGTTAGATCTGAAGCGTTAAATTCGGTGTATGAGAGCCAGGCAGAGGAGGAGGCAAGCAAGAGAACCAGTGGTAAAATCGTGATTTTAGATAAAAGTTGGGGGTACTTGTTTATTCGATCCTAATAAATATCCCGCGGGAAACCCAGAGAAACATTCAGTACTTGCCGCTTCTATTTTCTCGGAAAGGCGAAAGCTAGTAAATCTGGAGGAAGATGATGAATCATTGTTTGGAGTCTTGGTAAGGACTGAGGAGGGTCAGGAGAGACGATAACTGAGTGAGAGGGATTTGATTGAAGAGAGGTAGTAGATGGCGAATCAGCTTGAGAACTTGGTTCAATCAATCAAATCCAAAGTGAGATTTCTGAAGAAATCGAAAAAACCCTATGTTAAGATGGACAAGAGTTCAAGCGTTAGGGTTGAGATTCGAAGCAGACAAGCAAAGAAGCTCATTGATAAGACCTTGAAGGTCGCAGATCATCCTGGAAAGAGAAGCATCTCTTGACTCTTTTTTTTCTTTTTACGTAAAACTACTCTTCGTCTTCGCCTTATGTGCTTGACATCTCTATATCTCTCTCTATCTATCCGTAGATACTAAATACAAATGTCTTTCTCTTTCTCTCTTACTGTTCTGCCTCCTGATTCTGTGTTCCGGCGTAGAGTGTGCGTTATCTGGCCGGAGTTTGTATTTCCGGCCGTAAGGCCTTTTTTGAACCGTTTTAGCAAAGGTGAAATGGAAAGAAGAAAGGTGTAACCATGCTTCATTTTTCAGTAATTATCTGTTACTATTAAAAGGCGAGATCTCATTGTGATGTTTATATATATATATATATACAACAAACATGGAGGAACTGTGATAGAATTACGATATTTTTTGGTTTTTTTGGTTATCTGAACTCTGAAGTAATTTGGTGGGAATGATTCTGACGTAATAGGGCGATTAACCTCATGAATCCTGTAGATGTTTAAAATTAATTTATCGAAAGTCTTTGATTTGAAATAGAATTCAGGGAATTATAGAATAAAACCAAGTAGGGGATGAATGATTCTGTGAAACTAGAAAGTCTTAAGAGACTCTTTTTGAAGTGGTAGAAAGTCTGAGTCAAACTTGTGCTGCTTGAAGGATTTGTTAACATTTATATTCATGATTGAGGAAAGTTGGGGAGAGTTGCTAGTACAGGTCCTATCAAAATAGTTGTAAAGAAGAAGAGGTTGTCCCTTGAAGGGTAGAAGTAAGATAGTATAATAAGCTAAGAAATTGTGGAAACATGGGTATTTGGATGAAAAATAGTTGGAAGATCAACTCAAATGATTCTTATGTTTCTCCAATTAAAGGTTTTCCATTGCAAAATTGTACACTTGTATTTGATAAATGATAGATGTGATTTATAGTTATGTTTAGAGAAAGAAGAGGATGCTACCAAATCCGAAGAACAATTCAGTTGTTGGGAAATTTAGTGGAATAGAGCCTAGTGAAGAACAATACCATTGTTGGAAAGTTTAATGAAACCAGATATAGAACCTAGAGATGAAACTTCATGCTTTAGGAGGATCTTATTCTATCTTGTGATTTATGAAAAGAAAGGGATTTGGAACAAATCTGCTCATTGCAAGATTTCCATTGTCAAACATATTCAGTCTTTATGGTGTTGCGGTATGTTCAATGTTGTCTAATGAACAGTGATTATGAATCTGTAATTACAATTACGGCGTCTTGTAGCCATAATTCGAATTAGATTGAATTTAACTAAGGTGATCAGATTGACAACTAGAGGGAGGAGGAAATATGCAAAGCAAGTAGCTTGAGGTAAGGTGGCGTATCTACTTAGAACATGCTGTTAAGGATCGGCCGATCCAACTCAGAATCAGCTTGGGACGAGTTGCAATCCCAAGACGATTCCTAATTTATAAGTTCTCTGATTTGGTCCGAAACTGAATTAGACCATTCGATCTAGATGATCCCACTCGGTCTTGGACGTTCCAATATGGATTAATACTTTTGGATAAGCAACTTGATCAAGAATAAGATGTTTATTCAAAATAAATGATGTTTGGTAACTAAATACATGTAATAAAGTGCCTTATCAAGATAAAATGTTAAGAATTATCTTATAAAGAATAGGGATAAACATGTCATTTTATAAGTTTTAGTAATATATTTCAGATACTGCATAAGTGATAAATAGTGAGTTTTTCTTTTTCTTGTTTTTCTTATGGGTCCTCTTCGTTTGCTTATAAGTAAGAACTTACTCCTTATTGACTATTGTTTTTGGGTAAGAACTTACTCTTTCAATGCTATCAAACATGTTTATCACTTAAAAAAGTGCTTTAATAAATCAAAAATATATCTAACTACTTAAGTAGTGTCAATCGTAGGATAGTCATGTGTAAGTTGATATTTATATTACGTCGGTATTGTGATGAAACTCAAGTTGAAAGCTCAAAAATATGAGGACAATACTAGCAACTAACTAATCAATCGAGGTAAAATACAGAAAAAAAGGGGATAAGAAATTTTTATCAAGTCGGCCATATTTTCTTCAAACCCGACCCCATCTGAAGTCTGTTCCTTATAGGCCTGAAAGTAGGGAGAATTGGGTTAGGTTCTGTTCACTTCGGGCTCGGCCCAAACTAAAACTGTTGGCTCTAATCCAATTGAGTATAAACCTGTTGAGATCAGATTGGGTTTAGCTCAAAATAAATAAAAGGCTAAAAAAAAAATATTTTTATAAAAGTAATATAATATCATATGTATTGTTTCGGGCCGCGTCGAAAAGGCTAAAAAACGAAACATACACTTTTGGAAAGGTCATATAGCGTTTATTTGGTTCAAATCGGGCTTTTCGGGCTGTACAGCTAAACCTGAACTCAACTTCGGAGTCGAAGAGAGACTCGATCGAACGCAAACCCAAATAACTAATTCGGACTCTTAGTTGGATTGAGTCAGCAGACCGGATCAAACAACGGAAGGTGCTGATATCATTCATTTTTTTTTTAATATATGAATTATATTATCTTTCAACTAAAGTCAAATACTTAAATGCAAAAAAATAAATAAAAAATGCATGCTCGATTATTTTATTAGTCTACTGTTGAACCGTTTGATATATGTTGTTGTGCCGTTTTCTAACATCTCGATCTTTTAGAGTATTTGGTGTTTTACATCTTTTAAGAAAAACAAAATTAAGATAAAAGTGATAGAAAAATAGTTTTGGATTATAAAAATTAATTTTATCTTATTTAAATTTAATTTTTAAAACAAGATTAAAAAAATAAATAATATGCTTAGTTAACACTGGAGATGTAGGTTTTGTAATGGACAAATATATTAGAAAAGAGCTTGAGGACCAATACAACTACCTTTTCAGAAAAATAGGTCCCTGTCTCAAGACAGTTTAAACCGTCGTGTAGCCGTTCTGCTAAGAGTGTTCATTCTCAAACGTTACCTGTGAATAAGACAAAAAGAAGAGAGAAGGGAAAAAAATGGATATTGCAATAACTGAAAAGTCAGTTTGGATGCATATCTTAAAGCAAGAAGACCTCAAGAATTCGACTGACTCGAAGTCTATAACATGTAGAGAATACACGTTTATGACTTATTATCCCCTTTCTCTTTTAGTGCATTTACTCACTGTTGTCTTCTACCTCTTAAATTTAGAGAAGTTTCAGAGATTCTCCAGATGCTTTTAATGGAGGATACACTCTGTTATTTATAGGGAATTTAGCCTCTCAAAAGAGGACAAATGTCACTCGGTCAAGCGTCCAGAGATGAGCTTACAAATATTCCCATGTATTAAATATATCCCAGATGCCACGTGTTTCTCAACACGCCTAAGTTATTTTCAGAAAGAGGGATGGATCATTTAAATCTTCAGAACTTGTTCTAAGATAGATTGTTTTAAAGCTTGAGGAATACGCAGTGAATGACTCGTGTTACATGCATATAATCTAAAAGCAACGTCTCCATTCTTGTCGTCATTCCAAAAAAGACAAAACTCCTTTTAGATAAGTCATACAACAGATATTATAAGTAGCTGAGGTTTTATCACGTTTGTCTATTCTGAGAAATCTGTCTCAATCAAACTTTAAGGAGTCACTTCAATGTCATAAATACCTTTCTGAATTCGTATATCTCGAGGGAACTCCCTTTGGCGGCTATTTTCTTCGAAGGAAGCCAAAATAACCCTATATTTACAAGGTAATCAGTATATTTTCGAGTTACCTATATAGAGAACTCAAAATTGAGTATCTCAGCAGGGGACTCGTTTTCATGACCAATAGTCCCTGTAAAGAAGAGTTTATTTTGCAATTCTTTAAGGTTTAGAGCTACAGTAACCAATCTGAGTGCTCTTGATTTTAATGAAATCAGAAGTACATATGTTCCCATGTGGATTCCTTTTGAAGTGAAGTGAGAGGAAGTTTCTTAAAGTATGTAGGAAACATATCTTCAGGAAATACTTTTGGCGTGAATTTGACTTCTGAAGCTCCTTCCACTGGGGATTTGCTTTAGAAGTCAAAGTGTATCAAAAATATAACTCGAAGTCAATTCCTAAGGATGAATAAGAGTGACTTCGAGTCTTACTTTGTAATTCGGATGCTTAAAAGAATGCATTCGACGGGTAAACCCATATCTTTATCCTTCGAAGGGGACAAGTCTTTTGGAGGGTGACAGGTCCTTACTCCTTTGAGGGTGACTAACGCTTGATGAATTGACCATCTCAGGGTGGTTAGCCTCGAATTCACTTTAGTAGGAGGGAATATACCTCCTTCGAGTTTACCATCTGGAGGTGGTTAGCCTTCGAATTCACCATCTAGAGGTGTTTAGCCTTCGAACTCTCTTTAGCAGGAGAAAATATACCTACTTCGCAATTCTTTCAAGACAAAACATAATAAATGGTCCTTCGAAGTCTATGGATATGATCCAAGAGTGACTTCTGAGTTAGAAGGCATATAAAATTCTCTCAAAGGTCTCTCCTCAAGCGAATTACCTTTGAAATGTAAAAGTAATATAATAAAATCACTCAAAGTCTCTCCTCGAGTAAATGTGACTTCGAGGTTTTATTTGAAGTTTCATATGTTTGAGAAGTCCATTAGGGGTAGCATACCCCTATCTGTGTCCTTCGAGAGGAATAAGATCCTTCAGAAGAAACGTAAAAATCCTAATTCCTTCGGTCAGTCCGAGGGTAGTATCCTGTGTCATAAGGAATGTAAATCCTTATCCTTTTGGTTATCCAAAAGGAAGGAAGCCCTTGTTTGTTATGTTTTGGGACACGTGGTGTTCCCCTATATGTTGGAATTCAAAAAAGGTTGCTTCTTCAAGAAGCTTCCCTTTTTGGTGATAAGGACGGTTAGATATCTCGTTTCAAATATCATATTTTAACCAAACGGTCTAATCAACGTGCAACAAGTGTTGACAGTTGGCACGTGAGAGACAACTGTGTAGCAGTTATGACTTTATTGAATGATTCAGTGTATGCGGCTATACCTAGTAAACATATACACGCGCTTTTAAGGTAGCACCACGTGTTTAGTGGGATTAATTAGACCGCCTGATCACCAACACCATTAACCCAACGTTATTGTGTAAGTGGAATATAAGAATTAGAAATGTGAGCCAAAAATTATGCAACTTTTCTTGCCTAGATAGTTGGCCTTGTGTTTAGGCCAACACCAGACCACGAAGACTAGACCAAACCGTGGGAATAACCAATCCAACACGAGTCTTGATCAAGTTAAGCCAGGGAGGGTATCTGGGCCCGAACTAGAATAAAGCTGAAAATTGGGCCTATAGACTAATCAAGGCAAAACCTAAGCTCAATAGCGAGGAAACAGAATATTTATTAGTGGGTCATGTGTCAGCAAAAGAAGAAATATAACCACCCATCATCTATAAATCGACGGACAGTTGTAATGGATGGTTATAAAAACGAATAGACTAAGACAGAAAAAGTCTCAACAGCAAATCAACTCAACAGCTACACATTAGTTTAATCTCTGATCCCCAGCGATCACTAGTTAGCCCTTAGCTGCTGCAACTACGTTTTACTTCGAACTAAGTTTCTCTCAGAAGATCCCTCTAGTCGGTAACGAAGGAATCCCAGTTGGGAGATTTACGAAGACCCTCTCGATAGTCCTTTGCATGCTGATCTGTGCACCCGTGGAGTTGATTAGTCACGTCCCACAATCGGAGCCCACGGAACAGCCGGAGGTTTTGTATATTCTTTGTTCTTGTTACTTCTTATCTTTCCAAGTTAGAAGGTTTACCTTTTAAGTTGTATGTTAATTTATTGTTCTAGTTGTTTTATTAAAAAATATTGTTGACTCGTAAAATCAGTATCTTTGGTTCAACAACTAACCCTTTGAGATTGGGAACCATACAATCGTCTGACTTAAAATCGGTCACACATCGACCAATCTTCATTAGAAACTAACTTATGCAGTTTAACTCACATTGCCTGTCCTTCAGGTGAACTTGTAAAAGTTTTGGCACGCCCGCACATTCACTACAAAATAGGGAAGATTTAACGACAGTCTTTAAATGACCGCTGTTATATATAGTTCTCTTGGCGGTTTAATAAAACCGCTGAGTTTAATTATGTTTGTCGGCGGGCCTAATATAGACCGCTGAAGAATTAGAGACCATTGGCAGCAGTTTTTTTGGATTGCCGACAAATACCCGGTTTAGAGTGGCAGTCCAATAAAGAACGCCGACAAAGGTCTTTTATACACCTCCGCATCTATCCCTTTTCTTTCCTGCGGTCCTGCCCCCTTTCTCTTCCCCTTTTTTTGCCCACCCTACGCAGCATCTTTTTCCCTCTCTGTTGCTTGCCGCCGTCCGATTGAATTTTTCTGGCTGTTTGTTGCTCTCCTCTGACGCCCTCATCTCTTTGACGCCCTCACCTTGGTAGCCGTCACTCTCCCCCTCTCTATTTAGGTTAGTTTGTTATTTATTTTAAAATTTTACTGCTAAAATATAAGGTTTATTTTTCTTTTTGTTTGTCTTCTATATTGAATTGCTAATAAAGAACATTAATGAAATTTTGACTGAAAGATGAAATATTGTTTTACTTCAATTAATTTATAGTGAACTAAATCACTTTGAAGAAATAATTGAATTGAAGTGATTTGACGAAATTTCTTAAAGAAGGCTATCAGATGGAAGTCACAGAAGCTACTGTCACAATGCTTATGTGACTTGTGCTAAAATCTCATTCGTCTTAAATTAGAGTGCATGATTCAGGAAGGTGATGGTTAGTCTAGAGAATTAAGTTTCGGAGATAGACAAGTGAAATCAATTCAGCAGAAATTCGACTTCGTGAAATTCTTAAAACTGTGTGTTGTGTGCGAGAGCATTTCGTCTGGACGGTGTGCGGATTGCCGCCATGTGTTCAGACGAAATGCTCTCCTGTTAAACTAACGTTTAACTCTTTCCGTTAAGTTGTTTAAAATAAAATAAAAAATTCAAAAACTAGACGAAATGAAATCCTGCATCCCTCTCCCACAGGTCTGAGAAACCAGAGAGAAGAACCCTCCAAGCTCTGAGAAACCAGAGAGAAGAAAGGGAAACCCCCCCTATTCATCTTCTCCTCCATCCGAATCTGGCAACGGCATCCGACATCTAATTGAACCACATTCCGACGGACGCAGCAACTTTCGGCCAATCCCAATCTCTGGCAACGACACCTCTCAATTCGGCCAACTCCTCCGAGCAGCACAAATCAGGTAAATCATTTCCCTTCTTCTTTATCTTCTTCTTCTCGCATTACTCCTTCCCATCCAAGATCCGAGAAATGAAAAGCCCCAAAAAAAAAACCTAAGATTCAACTTCTCCTCCATTCGAATCCGGCGACGACCTTCGACATCCAATCCTACTCAGATGTAAATCTTCTTCCATTATTTCAATAGAGAAGGATTTCAAACCTTTTATGTTCAGATTTGCCATTGTCTAACAGAAAAATTCCTCCTTTCAGTCTCGGAAACCAGAAAATGATCTCTATATAATAAGATTATCCTTTCTGTTTCTCAGTAAGACTTCAAATTCTTTCCAAAATCGTGCTAAATCACTTCAAATTCTTCTGCAAAACCTAAAATTTAAGAAAAAATCAGTTATTTCCAAAGGATTTCCCACACATACAATACAAAGTCCAACTTTGTCGATCAAGTACAAACCTCTGAATTCCAGATTCTACACGAACAGAAACGTTTCAAGAATCAAATAGC
>JAUPMG010000014.1:10171259-10182480 GCA_031762675.1 Pachysandra terminalis | reverse complement strand
CTGATCCTGTCAAAAACACTTCTTTGTTGTAACAGAAACTCAACAAAGAAACTCCTGTACATTGTATCCCATCACCTAAACATTGCATTGTAGGTTTTCGATTATTTCCAATTGAGGAAGTGATTTAGCTTATGCCACAATGACTCTCTCATAGTTAAATAATTAAATAATTCAAAAACAATGTGTTTAAGAACATAATATCCCAGTGCTTTATTTCTTCTCAAACAACAACAGAAACCAAATGGGTATAGCGCATCATTTCCATTTGCATACAACTGAGCCTGTCAAAAAACCCTCAACATAAGCACTCTCATCTTTACTTCCTACTTGAAGTCCAGGTAAAAAGAAAAAAAAATTATAGAAGCAAATGCTTCAATGGATCCTTCAATCCCTTCATCTTCTCCCCTCTCACTTTTACAACTTTGGTTCCTTTTAGGATATGAACAAGCTAGCAGCAAACCAAAATAGAGTAGCATTACAGCTAAATAAAAAACAATAGCACCAGCAGAACAGTCAAGATCACACAGGCCATGCACACAGTTGAGCAGCAAATCAACAAGCAAAAACACCACCATAGCAAACAGCACCACCAGTAGGTAAACCCAGCAGGTCCCCAGCAGAACAATCCATCAGCACACCATCAACAGAGAGACACCCAAACAGCAGCAAGCACTGCATTCGGTCCAGACCAAGGACCCCACCACCAAGGAGCAAAGTATCAGAACCAACAGCACAAAAACACCATATCCGACGCAGAGGCAAACAAATGTTTAAGCCTACCACACTCCCTCACCAACACTACATATCCCAGCAAAACAAATAACACCTGTGTGACATACACAGAAAAACTTAGGGAATATGAATGCTAAGCAAGAAACTAAGAAATTAAATAGAAAGTCTATTTACCAGATTTAATTTGCCAAGGAAGAAATGCCCTTAATACCCCTTGCTCTGATCTTCATTTCGAGTGTTGTTGGGGTATTGTTGTGAGTCAGTAATTGGGAATACATGTTCTTGATGAGATCCACTAGCATATAAATGCTGATATTGCATGCTCATACTTCTTCCTACATGCTAAACAATAATTTGAATATTATGACTGAATATTTAGATGAGAGAAAAAACATCAAAAACTTCTGCATTTAAATTTAAAAATATCTATTGAAGCAGATGATCAAACATGAGCTACACTATTATATATTACATAGAAGAGAGAATTGACTACACTGTAAAGTTTAACAGTTACAGTCGTTCCAACACGGCCTCGAAGCTTCTGTGAAACCAAATGATGGAAACAGAAGGCAGTGAAAAACTTCATGACCAAATAGAGATACAAGAAGGAAGAAAGTACATTTAATTGAATTTACCAAAGAAGAAATGCCATTAATACCCCTTGAATAAGAACAATTGCTAGAAATGTTTCGGTTACAACCACTTGAGTTTTTTTGTGTAAATAGACAAAATGAATCTGCAACAAATACTCGCAAAAAAAAATAAAAATTCCTGAAAAAAACCTTATATTTGGAGTTGATTGTTTGTTTGTGTGATAAAGTTGAGTAAAATGAAGAAGTCTTCTAAAAACTCGTGTAAACACAGAAACAAATATGTTAATGAGAATAAAAAAAAGATATACAGAACATATTCAATGGCACAGTAACGGTCGTTTGTTACCCATTGACGGTCTTTCGAACAAAGGAGGTTAAACAGCTGAGGGCTAAGCTGTACCACGCGTCACCACGCCGTGAACCCCACAGTGAGGACCACAGCTTAGACCACAACGAGGATAAAACAGAACAAAATCTTTCTTTCCCTCTCTATTGTTCTTCTATAGTCTATCCTCTTTCCAACAGATTTTTCAGATTCTTAAAGACAAAACAGAACAAAAACATACAGGTCAAAATCTAGTTTCTTGAATTAGTTGCTCATCAGCTGAATGGATGACCTTTGTTCTCCATCTTCTAGATAATAGAACTTTTCGATAAACAACAAAAACATACAGGTCCAAAATCCTATATAGGTATGAATGAACGTCAACATCACAAATCATGTTCAACTTGTGCATTAACTAGTAATGTCATTATAAATCTGCATTTTTGCTGTACTTGACTTCAACTTGCTTAAATCATATTCAACATGTGCATTCTTTAATCATCCTCAAGTTATGCACACAAGTTTTTTACAAGAACCAAGATTAAGGCATTTGAACAAACGTTGATGTCGAAGAAATCTCTCTTTCCCTCTCCAAATCTACTTCTTCTTTTCAAGTTCTTAAAGACAAAACAGAACAAAACTCTCTTTCCCTCTCTATTGTTCTTCTATAGTCTATCCTCTTTCCAACAGATTTTTCAAACTCTTAAAGACAAAACAAAACAAAAACATACATGTCCAAATCTAGTTGGTTGGATCAGTTGCTCATTAGCTGAATGGATGACCTTTGTTCTCCATCTTATAGATAATATAAGTTTTTGATAAACAACAAAAACATACAGGTCCAAATCTATACGGGCAAGGAAACATTGCCACTCGAAAGGTCTCGAAAAGAGCTACCCATTTTAAGCATAAAAACTCATTCCATCAAAAGATTCCAAATGAAAAATTTTAGGGATCATAATCAAGCCTAAATCCTATAATGAGAAGAAGAAAATAAAAAATAAAAATAAAAATTTCGGACCTTGATTAGCATTGCAATCATATGTTTACAAAAGAAAAATAAAGAAAAAAATGATAATAAGACCAACCAACATGCACAAATCGACTGAAAAAATAGAATAAAACTCTAAAAAAAAAATTACCTATTACCTGTAGCAGCACAATGGTTCAGAGATTGTTGGATTTAGGATTTTTACAGCCTAACCGAAGAAAAAATGGGCTACGCAAATCGGGGACGAAGGGATTCCCTTTGAGAAAAACGAACTAGTTTTGGGGGGTGTTTATCTAAGATTTTTTAGCAAGGTTTAGATCTAGGGTTTTATCAAGGTTTAGATCTAGTTTTGCAAGGTTGGACGAAAGAGGGACGAAGGGATTCGTTGGGTTTTGAAGTGATTTAGAAGAAGAAATTAAAAACTAGGGACGAAGGGATTCACCGGGTTTTTTTGATGGGTTTGCAAGGCTGGACGATTCAAGGATGAAGGGATTTGCTTGGATGGTTTTGAAGTGGTTTAGAAGAAAGGAAAAACCAGGGGCGAAGGGTTTTTTGGAAGTGTTTTAGTGTTTTGGTGAAGAAATGAAAAACAAGAGAGAGAGAGAGAGGGGGATCATCAAAATTTCAAAAGGTCAATTTGGTGTTAATTTGACAGGTCAAACGCCAACGGAAGTGTCTAACGATGCTTTGGTTTTTAACGGTGTTAAAAAACGAGTTAACAAAAGACTGTTTGTAAGCTTGACGGTCTTTCAAACGGATTGGGGATAAAAAGCTGCGGGCTCTGTTGTGCGACATGTCGTCAACAAGTTAACCCCACAGCGAGGACCACAGCTGATATTCTTCTGCCGAGATCTTCTCTGAGCAGAAGTTCTGGGAGCTCCATGTGGTGTAGAGACAACACCCAAGAGCGAAAATACCATTTCACCCCTTGGGTGCAGTTTTGGTGGGCCCGTCCCAAGGTGTTGCCTCTACACCACAGGGCGCTCACACAGGACTTCTGCTCACAGCAGATCCGCTCCGTTAATTACGGGGGAAACACGGTATCCCTTCCCATGATGAGTTTCCTGCCCGGCAAAGTTGTCTACTTCCCAATCAATGTTTGTGATTAAAATATATTTATATATATATATGTGTCCTTAAAAGTGGCTAGATGATCAACGGCAAAGTTGCTTTCTCTCTGCCAGAACTGAATGTGTTGTAAGAAATTCTAACTAGGTTTATGAGGTCGATCGCTTACTTACATTTATAAGAAAACACACACTGAAATCAGAATCATTCATACATTCTTACAAAAGAATATATATAATAAGATGTATTTTTCTAATTATACAAGAGAATTACCACGAAAACTAAAACAACTTTGAATAGAAATCCAGAAAAGATAAAGAAGAGATCAGAGCTACTAAAGAAGTGTGCTTTGGTCGATTGATGCTAGAGTCCCTGGACTCAAAAGAGGGAAACTTAAAGAACACCGTATATATGAAGATGGAGACAAACAGTAATCAAAACAAGTGTTGTCCCTTAACTTCACTTCCTTTGCCACCAGAGTCTGCTCAGACATCACGTCGCCAAATAACGACGATGACGACAATAATCTCTCCGACGAGCAAAAGAGTTGCAGTGGTGCTGATGAGTTATCAGTACTATTGGACATCGGTGCAAGATTAAGCGGGGGAGGTGCCAGGCATCGGAGACGCCGAAGCTTCGAATCAGGTGCGCCGGTGAGCTTCTGTACAACTCTCCGGAAGTTGATGGAATCCACCCTGTAGAATCTACTAGGTGGTGGTGCCGACGGTTTCTTCCATGGTTTAGCAAGTCGCTTACGGACTGAGCGGAGAGAGTGAAGAAGATAGGGCGATTGGGTTCGTCTATCTTCTTCTTCCAGGTTTATCGCCGACGATTTCTTCTCCATATATACTCTATGGTTTTGTTGCAGTGGCGATTGGATTTGGGTGTAGTGAATGAAGAAATACTTATTGGAGTAGTGGTTATGATGATATGATCTGACGTCGTTAGATTGTCAAAGGCCGAAGTTTGAACGGATTTATATTTTTAATTTTCTTCGTGTCGTTTGTTGAAGAATATAATAATTAGTTCTGGAAGCCCACCATAATAGATGACGATTTCTGCGTAATGCACGCAAGTACACGTGCATAGTGTTGGGCCCCACTTTTTTATACCCTATCTCTTTGACCAATCTTTTGGGATGATTCTCACTCTTTTGATCGATCAAATCTGTTTTAAATAAGATGATAACATATGTGAACTGGGTCAAACCGATACAATCCAGGTAAAACCAGCAAAAAGCCAGGTTTGAACCCAGTAGAACCGAACATCTTATATTTCCTTTCTTTTGTGGGTTGTCTCGGTTTGAATAATCAGTTGGTCGGGTTAAACCGGACTGACCTCTCACCTATCTTAAAAATTTTAAGATAATCCCCTCTCATTTTTATATTTCCAAAGTCTTTTAATTACACAAGCAAACGAGAGAGACCCGAAATCTAAAGGAAAAGACAGAGCTGCGATGCTTGTGCGCGTTAAAAGGTTAATATGAGAGTTTGATCGAGTGTTTTTACTGAAACACGGCAACATGGAAAACATCCAATCAGAACACGCCATTTAAGCCTTAAGTATTCCACATGAGAGTACATGTTTCATTAGCTTCTATAGCGGCATGTTTTAGTTGGCTGCAGTTCATGCTATGTTGCTGGGTCAGGTAAGCACATCCAGGCATGTTCTCAAGGTTCATTAGCTTCTATAGCGGCATGTTTTAGTTGGCTGCAGTTCCTGCTATGTTGCTGGGTCAGGTAAGCACATCCAGGCATGTTCTCAAGGATCGGTCCGGATTGGAAGGTCTGTAACCGGGATCGGCCAGGATTGGTCCAATTCCAAGTCACGATACAATTATTGTATCAAGTGGCTTTGAATCGGACCGGTCCAACCAATACAGATCCGGACTGATCTAGTGACTGGATCGGACCGATCCAAAGTTTTTTTTTTTTATTTATAAAACGAACGATCCAACAAGACCGGTTAACTTCTTCTCCGATGAGATCATCACAGCCCGATTCTGACTGCTATTTCTGTTCCGATGATTTTGGTTGCTTCAATTCTCTCTTACGAGCACAATTCCTTTTGCCATTTCTTCTCCGGCGAAGTAGAGATAAGATCTACTTTCTCTCTCTTCCATGATCTCTCTCTCTCCCTTCGAGCTCTCTCTCTCTCTCTCTCTCTCTCTCTCTTCCGTTCACTCACTCTCAGATTTACTTTCTCTCTTCCGTGATCTCTCTTTCACTAGTTCTCTCTCTTCCGTTCACCCACTCTCAGATCTACGTTCTCTCTCTCCTCCGTGATCTCTCTCTCTCCTCCGATCTCTTCCAAACTAAGTACTCTGTAAGCTAAGATTATCATCCTTGGATCTGCAAAAGCAATCTTCTTCATTTTATGATCTAATCCTCGAAGCCCTCATCTCCGATCTAATCTACAAAATCAATCTAATTTTTTTTTTTTTAAAGAACGATCCAACTTTTGGACCTGGCAGCTCCCTCCCTGTGGCATTCGGTACACCGGATCATAATTGCCAGCTAGGGTTGGGGTGATTGGTTTTCTCCTCATTTGGCAAACGGTATAATGAGTTCAAGTGATGAATAACTCATGTTCTTATTTAGAAACCAATGTGATTCTCTCTGTGTATCTTCTACAGATGGTTACAGCCATTCTTACAACACCATTTAGAGGGTGCTGCGTGGACAGAGATGCATCGTCCAAATCTTATGCGGAGTCCACTAAAAAGGGTGACTGACATTTCTAAAACCTTAAGCGACTTATGAACTTAAAACTCGCTTTTACCTTAATCGGCTTCTAATTTAATCGATGACGACCATGTACAGGTTGCACCTTCTAAATGCCACTGTAAATATGGTTGTAACCAAACCGTTGTAGAGGATGGGGAGCCCAATATTGTAGCTCTCATATCGTTTGGAGTAAGGAAGCTGCAACACTAACTACAGTGTGCGTCCACGCATACCACGCATTCACTGACGTGCGTGAATGCACGCCAACACATCTACACCTTTTAAAGTTGGATGCGCTGTAGTGCATGGATTCGCGATACAGCTGACACGCTCCATACGATGTCAGGCTACCAATGCACCCCATGGAGTGCAAATCGTTTGCGATATTTTCTACTATTTTTTCGATGACTGGATTATGGAGTTGGAGCGACTCGGGGAGGAGAAGAAGAAGTGTTGGGAAGCCATGACGGTGGTGATGTCAGGGTTGATGTTAGTGTCAGAGTCAGACGAGAATAACTCGTGGAGAGTCTGAAGTGAGTTTGTAGAGGGAGTTGAAGTCAAGGTTTAAAGGATCAGTCCGGTTTGATCCAGTCTATACCAGTCGGTCCCTAGGACCGACTAGGACTGCTTCGGTCATAAGCCATGATACAATAATTTTATCGTGAGGTTCTGGACCGAACCGATATAACCGTACCGATTTCGGCCGCCCGATACAATCGGTCCGATAATCATTACAACCGATCCAGTGTTTTATTTTGTCTTTTTTATTTTTTTAATTTAAGTCAAAAAAAAAAAAAAAACTAACTCAACAGATATTTTCTGCTACTGGGGAATTGTTGTTTTTAAAGGTGAAGAGAGGTTTTTACAATTTGCATGGTTTCAAGGATCGGTATGGATCGGATCGGCCGGTTCGGATCGGGATCGGCTAGGATCGGACTATTCCCAACCCACGATACAACTATTGTATCTTGAGGCTTTGGATCGGACTGATCCAACCGATACCGATCCGGACCGGTTCAGTGATTGGATTGACCGATCCAATCGATCTCTATTTAAAAAAAAAAAAAAAATCTAGCATTTGGATCAGACTAGGATAGGCTGATCCAATACCGGATTCCTGAGAATAAAAACCCTAAACAATGTTACATAACATTTTGATGCGTTATGGATGCCTAAGTAGGCCAGCCCTGATGTTTTAATGGGCCATTAAAACTCAGCCCAGCATGGCCTTATTGATATATGTAAATTGTATCCAATCCATTCACATCAGTAAGGCATTAGAGATGCACAATATACGCGTGGCCCGGCACGAATTTTTGTGTGCTGGCCAGGCTTCGCTCCTTGCCGTGACTATTTTTCGAACCCCAAACCTGATCCGATATGGGGCACGATGATTATCGTCCCGGGCTCGGTCTAGGTTCGTGCTTTGGACAAAATTGGAATTGTGCTTTTGTGTTGAGCCATGCCTGGGCTGTGCCTGTCAGGTCCATTGTTAGCAAAACGTGAAACGCAACAAAAATGGAACTGAAAAAATACGGGTTTAATATGATTTTAATTTAAAAAAACGTAGTCAAAAAAACGGTCGAATAAGCGAAAATGTAAAAAATACTTTTAATAAATAATTCGTGTTTAATATGTATTTTGTTCAAAAAAACGTCAATATATATATTTGTTGGAACTTGATATAAAACCATTTAGCACAAAAATAAAATTGTCGGCTAGCACGCATTTGTCATTGAAATTTTTTTGGTCAACTTTAAACACTGACTTTTTTAAACGTGTTTTTTTTTTAAAAAAAAAAACATAAAAAAACGCATTTTAAACATTATCTAAAAAAAAGCGTTTTTTTGCTTACAAAACGTTCTAAACGAAGTTTTAAACGTTTAAGCAATTAAACGCATTTTTTTAGCGTTTTAAACAGCATTTTGCTAACAATGGTCGTGCCACGGGTGCAACAACTGTGCAATCGGTATAACAGGTGTAGTGGCAGTTAACATCATAAGATAAAGCTCCCTTTATTTGGTGAAGGCGAGACTTGAGATCTCAGGTCTTAGGTTGCACCACTAAAGATTCAGAGAGAACATATAAACAATGCTTAGTGTTTGACACGATAGGCCTGGTTCCTAGTCGTGAGTCGCAGCATTTTGTCACGAGAATAGCCAATCCAAACTGCCCTTCTTAGAATAAACTATTTAGATTGGCTACATAGCAGCAATCCACTGTCTACTTGATTCACATATATGTGTATACGTGTCACTCACATGCCATCCGTGTACTTGTGCTAGCTCCTTGCCTTAATAATTGCCAGGTGGTCGGATTGCCTGTTAAAACGCTAATAGAGTCGGCCTGTGATGTGAGACATCTCGAGGGGCAAAAACGTATTTTTGCTCATCACAGAACCGACCCTGTTAGCCTTTTGACAGGCAATCCCTCTCTGGATACTGAGGTAACGAAACACAAGGATCCCTTCAGCCTTGCCATGTCACAGTAGATGTGTTGTTAAGGAGCCCCTTATTCACTGTCTGGATGTTAAGGAGCACCGGACAGAATACTTTTTTTAGTTCAGGAGACTTGGAAAAAATGTGTCGTTGGTGTTGCTCTACATGAATCGGATGGTTGTGATCTTCATATGAGCCCATTTAATTAAATAATCAGATGAAGACACGTGCACAAATTGGGCCCACAAGATGTAATACCATGAAGTCTCATAGACAGAAAGTCAATAGAGATATTACACATTCAAATCAAATCAAAAAAAAAAAAAAAAAAAAAGATGGGATCTCATTCAAAGATGCAAAAGCCAACTATTACTCTTTTTTATCTTGAGGCGTGTGTAAAAACTGTAAAGATTATTTAAATAAAAAAATTAAAATGAATTAAGAATGGAAGTGAAGGAAAAACAAAGCAGGACAAGACAAAAGTTTCAAAACCACTAAGGCTGGTCTCTGTCTCTGTGTCCTACATTGAGAGACTATTCAGACTCCAGAAGAGTATTATAGGAGTGAAGGACCTGTTTGGTTATATTGTGTTTTTAACTCAGACATCACATAATCCACAACTACAATCCTCAAAAAAAGAAGACTTCAATGCTCCTATTCAGTGAAAGTTCCAATCAAACTTTTTGAATTGGTTTACTTGAGTTAGAGATGACGAGGGTCCTGTCCTCAACTCTTTCCACTAAAAGGATAAAAGAAAGCATACGCCATCACGCCATGCTCACATTGGTCTCACTGCCCATCCCTGTAACTCAAAACAGCTCTCTCTCTCTCTCTCTCTCTCTCTCTCTCTCTCTCTCTCTCTCACTGAATGATGGATAACATAAGCAAATCACGGATTTGAAAAAAAAAGTTGCAGAATGAGAAATGAAATTGAGAATACAACCTAACAATATAATACTCAAACAATAGCATTCAAACACTTTACCAATTTGAGTCAATTCGTATAAAGCTAGAGTTTTGAGAGAGAAATTGACAATTTCATTGATCAGATAGAATGGATAATGAGAGTCCAAATGTCCTCTTTGGTAGAAAGATTTTACTTATCATCCAAACCCAAAGAAAATTTGGAAACCCCTGATGAACCCAGAACAGAATTAGGTAAAAGATAGGGAGTATTAATGGCTGGAAGCCAAACAACCAACAATAATCACAGTTACAATTGCGAAACCCCCAAATGGCTTGCAATGAATTTCGAACCCCAAACATCATTGTTCATCAACCAGTAACTTCCTTGTTGGTTCTATCATCATCACCTTCATCTAACCAAAAACAATCCCATTGCAGAAGAAAAACTATACAATTCTATCATGAACATATGATTAATCACAAGAAAGGGTTCATTGTTCAATAACAAAAATGGCCCAATTTGAAACATGAGCTTGCTGGGGCTTATTGGATTCAATTCCACCAGAGGAAGCAATTTGCATAAAATCCAAATTATGATGCTTTTCTTGTATGTGAAATCAATCAAGAGAATTACAGTTTCTCTAGTATACACAGTAGAGCAAAGATTACCTCAAGAATCCTAGCTTCATGATCCCTTATCACTTGATCGATAAAATATGCACATTTCGTTTGCCCCGGATTGAAGGAGGGTGATCGAGTGTGTACAACCAAGTAAAAAATTTACCTTCAATGGATTGTTCTTGTAAGCTTGCACTTGGAAATGAAGATGGTTGCCGTATAATTTAAACTACACAGCTTCAAGAGCTCAGCCGACCGCTGCTTTAGGACCGGATTGCAACCGCTCTGAATGACAAGGAGGAGCTTCGCTGCCAGGCCAGCTTCCACGGCAAGCGACGCACACTCCTCTGGAGCAAGCTTGCAGATTGCCCACAAGATCGACAATGCAAATTGCGTACAATTCTCTGACACCCTCATCAATAGCCTCACCATGTTCGGTATCGTGTTGGGGCAATCCTTGAGAGCTGTTCTTCCCTCCGGAAGAGTTGACAACACATCCAAGATAAACAGGGCTAGTTCCAAGCCATTGGGATTCAATCCCGGTAAGAGCTCGACCAATTGAGGAACAGCTCCGACGCTTATGATCAAGTTCCGAACTTGCTTATGCGAAGATATCGTCTTGAGGAGACTGAGACCAGCCAAGGTCCCATTCGAATTCCTTCGATCCCGAATTAACCTCAACAACCCAACCAACAAGCTCAAGCTCGACACAACTTCCGATCGAAAATCCTTCTCATCCATCAACAACTCTATCAATCTGGTACAATTGATCTTGGTCTCAATGGATCCTTCATTCAACATGTCCACCACCAACGAAATCTTCG
>JAUPMG010000014.1:10140406-10160940 GCA_031762675.1 Pachysandra terminalis | reverse complement strand
TAGATCCCGAAGGTCATACCTCGTGATCCGTGCCATCCCACCTTGGGATCTGAGTCACCGGGATCCGGGGCGTGACAATTGAATAATATAAAAGAGTCAATACAACCACCATTTAGAGAAATAAGTTTAGGGAGTCTGTCTGAGGATAGCCTAAACTATTGTACAGTCGTTTTATCAAGAGCGTTTCTTCACAAAAGTGACATGTAAATAAGACAGAGAAAAGACAAAGGGGAGGATGTTGAAATAACTGCAAGTCAGTTAGAATGCATATCTCAGAGCAAGAAAACCTCAGTATTCGAATGACCCGAAGTCTATATCATGAATTGAGAAATACAGTATATGACTGACTATCCCCTCTCCCTTTTAGTGTCTTTACTCACTATTGTCTTCTATCTCTTGAATTTCTCAGAGACTTAACTTCTCTCAGAATTTCCAGATTCAAATTCTATATTTTAATGGAGAATATGTTCTGCTATTTATAGGGAATTTAGCCTATCAAATTAGGACAGATGTGATTCAATCAAGTCTCCAGAGAGATGCTTATAAATATCCCCATGCGTCAGAACATATCTCGAATGCCACGTGTATTTTAACACGCCTAAGTTATTTTCAAAAAGAGAAATGAGTCACTTCGTATCTGAAAACTTGCTCTGTGATAGGTTGCTTTAGATCTAGAAGAACACAGATTAAATGACACGTGTTGCATGCATAAAGATCTAAAAGCAATGTTTCCATTATTGCCGCTATTCCAGATAAGACAAAACTCATCTTTAGATAAGTTACAACAGATGTTATAAGTAGCTGAGATTTTATCACGTGCTACGAGGAATTCATTCCAATCATTTGAAGTAAAGGAGTCTATTGAATGTCACATCCTCTTCTAGACTTCGCTTATCACGAAAGAACCCCTTTTGACAGCTATCTGCCTTCGAAGGACGTCAGAATAACTATATATCACAAGGTGATCAGTGCATTCTCGAATTAATACTCATATAGAGATTTCAAAGTTAGATTTATCTACAGGCAACTCGTTTTCATGATCAATATTTCCTGTAAGGAAGTTATCTAGGCCATTTTGAAGTTTAGAGTTTATGCGACCAATTCGAATGCTTTTGACTTAATGAAATCAGAAGTACATATGTCATTCTACAACTTCTTTAAAAGAGATCCCGAATTACAATTATTTCATTAAGAGATAACTTCTGGGGAATAAAGATATGCCTCCGACGTACCATCTTTGAGGATTTTATTCGAAGTGGGCATATATAATATGAAATGTCATTCAAAGCCAACTCCTAAGGATAAACAAGAGCCACTCCGAATTCTACTTTGTAGTTTGAATGTATTTAAGACTGTCTTCGAGGGTAACAACCTATTTTTGTCCATCAAAATACTCTTAAGTAATGTGTATAATTTAGTCTTGCAAATTCATAACTGTCACTCGAAGGCGACATATGAAGAGACAAAAACGTGACTTCGAAGTATTCCTTTGTAAGGGTACTTCAAGATAAATGAATTTGAATCCATAATTGTTACTCGATGGTAACATATGGAGGTAATAACATGACTTCGAAGTACTCCTTAGTGAGGGTACTTCAAAGTTAGTGAATGAAAAGTGTATTTCTATATTTGTCACTCAAAGGTGACCTATGGAGAGGTAATAATATGACTTCGAAGTACTTCTTTGTAAATATACTTCAAAGTCAGTGAAATCGTTATCCGAAAGTGTTTCTTCGGGATCAAAGAAATGTATACTTTAAGAATCCCTTTAATAAGGATTTCTCTAAAGTTCAACCGAATGCAATTTTATTTAGCCTTTAGTCTTTAAGGGTGACTAACCTTTGACGATTTGACCATCTCAAGGTAGTTAACCTTCAAATTCACTATCTAGAGGTGGTTGGCTTGCGATTTGAACAAATCAGAAAGAAAAATGTCTCCTTCGTAGTTCCTGTAAGAAGAATTATAATAGATGGTCTTTCGAAATCTATGGATATGATCCAAATATGACTTCTATGTTAGGAGGTTCAAAGTGTGTCTTCGAATGTCTCTCTTTAAATAATTTCTTTTGAAGTACATAATAAAGTAATAAGATCATTAGAAGTCTCTTCTGGAGAATGAGAAAGTATGACTTTGGGTCTTGGTTTAGAAATTTATATATTTGAAGGATTCATTAGGGTTATTATACTTCTATCACTGTCCTTCAGCAGGAGCCATGATTTGTCTTGTTAAAAGTTCAAATCATTAATACTTCGATCGTTTCGAAGGTAGTTAGCTTAGAAGTTAACCAATACTTTTAGATTTTGGACACGTGGAGTGGTTCGATATAATGAACCATTTCTAGAGGTAGCTTTTTGAAGAAGCTTTACCTTTTTCAGGTGATAAGGATGTTCAGATATCTCTGACCGCCTTTCAAATCAAATTAGTGTACAACCGTTATGACAGCTAGCACGAATAAAGCGAAAAGGCGGTAATTGATTACTTTTGATAATGATTCTGTATATGTAGTACTACTTAAAGTTCCGTTAACACATCCTAAGATGATGCCACGTGTTTAATGGGATTAATTAAGCCTTCTGATCACCAGTATAAAATATATTTTAATATCACATAAACATGTTTTAAATAGTTAACATCAATAATATACATAAATATTTACAAAATTAATTGTTTATATTAATACTAATAAGGCTATCTTTGTATTATTGTATTTATTAATGTTAAGCACGTAATATTTTTTTAATATTGTGCAAAAACAAAAGAATTAGGACTCTTTCAAAAAAAAATAAATAAATTAAAGTGTAACGGACCTGCTCAGTCCAGCCGAATGCTTTCATAAGATGGGCCTGGGCTTTATTATAGGCTCAAGGTTCAACTGGATTGGATTCCTTATCTGTGCTTTCGGAGTCTAACATTACAAGGCGACTGTAGAAGAAGATCCAGCGGTCTACCGCTTGAGCACCAATAATCCAACATTTGCCACGTGGTAAAGTATGAAGTTAAGGCTGCGTTTGGATAAGTGGTTCAATGGAGCACTTATCCATAGCAACAATAAACTGCTTACCTGAAGAAAATAGCGATTGGTAAATACATTTATTTAAGTGCTTATAAAAATTTAGGTCTAAAATAAGTATTATAAAAATACTATTAAAGTTTAAAAATAACATTTATTTAAGTGTTTATAAAAGTTTAGGGGTAAAATAAATATTATGAAAATATTACTAAAGTTTATAAATTACTTTCTGTATAAATGATAAGAGAAACTGTTTTCAGTAACTTCTTGTTATGAATAGCCTTCCTCTACTGCTTATGGGTAAACACTTTCTTAGGAGTTAGCAATCACACCTTCAATTTAAAAAATAATGCTTTAATAAGCTATAAGTAAAATAAGCACATATATAAGCCGAGCAAACGCCTCTCTCAACAGAAAAAGTCCCGGAAGGAAACCTCAGATATGACGCGCGCGCACTCTCCGAGTACCCAAAGCACAGATTTCAGTCCAAGTATAAATCCACACTTGGGAACTGTACTACTAGTGTTCGATTGATGAGAAATCGAGACATGGCAGTGGACAAGGACACCAATCTCTTTGACATTGAAGACGAGAACGAACTCGACGAAGAACCAGGCGAAGTGATCGAATCCGCACCTCCTCTCAGGGCGGGTGAAGAGAGAGAAATTCACAGCTATGGTCTCAAGAAGAAGCTCCTCAAGCCCGGCCATGGATGGGCGAGCCCCGAATTCGGCGACGAAGTTACTGGTAATGACAGATTAATTCGATCTTCCATGAAAGGAAGCAAACCCAGAAATTCAGTTCTTATTTCTCTTTTCGCTGCTTCCTTTTGAGTTCATACAAGTGCTTCTTTCTCTACTTTGTCATTGGTTAAGTAATGTTTTTTTTTTTTGTGATCCAGTTCATTACGTGGGTACTTTAATGGATGGAACCAAGTTTGATTCAAGCAAGGATAGAGAAGAGCCTTTCACGTTTAAGCTTGGTCATGGTGAGAGAGCTCACATATTTGAATTGGGTGTTCATTTGTTCTTCAGTTTCATTTTCTTTCTTTTCAATTTTTTTTTTCTTGAGTAATTTTAATAAGATTTTATTGATTGATTTGCTTAGGTCAAGTGGTTTCTGGATTGGATCATGGGATACTTACCATGAGAAAGGGAGAAGCTGTATTGTTCACACTTCCCTCTAATTTGGGTTATGGAACTGTGGGCACCCGATGGCGTGCCTCCTAATTCGGATATTCAGTTTGAAGTAGAGCTTATCTCTTGGATCACAGTTATGGATGTCTGCAAGGATGGTGGAATTATCAAGAAAATTTTGGAGAAAGGGGAGAATAATGAGCAGCCAGGTGATTTGGATGAAGTTACAGGTACTGCAAGGAAGAGTATTCTGTATATTTTTTTTAATAAGTAAGAGTATTTTGTATATTTGATCAATTGATCCCTTTTCCCTCCATATTATATTTAGATTGAAATCTGTGTTTAGATGGGTAAATTTTTGGTTTGAAGGGTTTTTTTGATTGTCGTACTGCAATGTGTATCGGTGATTTGATTAATTTTTTTATTCAGTAAAGTACCATGTGACTCTGGTTGATGGAATGCCGGTAACAAAAACATCTGAAGAAGGAATTGAATTTTGTGTCAAAGATGGTATGCACTCTTGGGCATAATATTTTGATTCAATAAGCGATATTGGGCATAGTTTTAGATAAAATTTGTTGTGCAGGTCATTTTTGTCCAGCATTGCCAAAAGCACTCAAGACTATGAAAAGGGGGGAGAAAGTCATGTTAATTATTCAACCTCAGTGCATGTTTTACCACCAATCATATAATTTGATATGCAAAAGTTTTCTATGTTTAATTCCATTAGATTGCAATTTACTTGTTTTTTGTAGTAAAGTAATGTCATTTCTATTTCTAGGCTTCTAATGCTTCTTAGAATGTAAACTATTGACATGCATATGATGATTTATGACTCCTAACTCGCTCTTATCAGGCCCTCATATACATTTCTTCCTTGCTTTTTGTAAATAGTTAAAATAAGAAACTATTTTGAATTGTTCAACTCATAATCTAAAAAAGAGAGTGAAATATACCCGTAGTTTTGAACCTAAAGGGAGCTTGAAATCACTGCATAACCAATAAAATAAAATCTTGAAGATGCAGTGCAACCCGTTGTTGAAGATGTATCATTGGAGCAAAAATGTCAGCTCTTTTGCAATGACATGAGATAAGGTCATATATGATATGAAGATGCTTCAAAAGTTGGTTATTTTTGTAAAATATCATCCTTTTGAAATACAGTTTGTATTAACTCTTAGAACCAAAGTACCAAGGGAATTTTCATTTGCAGAAAAGAATATTCATCTTGCTGATAAACCAGCAAGATATACTCCTTAGCGTTGAAGTTGATATTATTCAGAGAAGATCTTCTGTATGATTAATTATACGTCCGTTATCAACATAGGGGACAGATAGATTGAGTTCCATAATGATGAAAAAGCAAGGTTAGAAAATTGGATTAATGAAGTAGGAAAAGCTTTAATACCAGATCAAATCTGTAGAAGAAGGAAGAGATGAGAACAATATCAAGAAAATGTAGTCATTCCTGTGTTGATGGCAGATGAAAAGGCATGCTTCTTTGTTTTAATCATGGTGGCCCCATGGTAGATGTGCTTTGTAGAGTAATAACTCCTCTAGAAATGTTAGATAGTAACATTTCAGCTACATAAGAATTTCACGATAACAAAAGATGTAGAATATCATCATTCCTGATAAGGAAATTTTTTAATTCCAATGTAAATATATGACAAAAAGAAAATGAGAAAACAAAAAAAGTATCATGTAAAAATCTATCACTGCAGGGAATAGGATTCCAAAAAGCAAGTCTGAGTCACTGTTTCAGAAAGGTTCGTTGACATGCAACAAATTAGATTCTATGCATAACGTTGCCTGGGTTATGACAATTGATGGCGGGAACTTTCACTTTCTGTAGATTTTCAGATCCGAGTCCAACAAACTGTCATCCTTGTGATGTAATACAAAAGTGTATTATAAGCATTGTGAGAAGCTGCCTAACTAAAAGGTAGTCTTTGCAGCCTCTCAAACTTTTATTGGTAGCCTCCCCCCCCTCCCTTCTCTCTTTTCATTTTTTTGATATCTTTTCTTTCTAGTAACCGTCAGGCTGTGTTTGGAACCTTGGATTTTGAGAGAAAAGAAAAGAAAATGCTGGAGAAAAGCACTTTCTCCTGTTTGGTTGAAGAAGGAAAGAGTTGGGGATAGAGATTTGGAAAGAAAATAATTTAAAAAAATTTCTCTTTTGGGATCAAAACCTTTCTCCCCAAAAAAGGTAGAGAATTTTGAAAGAAAAGAAAATAAAGGTGGAGAGCACTCTCCAACACTCCAACCTAACTTACAACATATCTTGTCTTTCCTTGGCGGCTAATCAACCTTGTCGGAAAACATGAAAACTCATTGAAAAGTCGTCAGAAGTCGCTGGAATATGATTTCCTTTTCTTTATGTCTCATCTTAACCAAACACTTGAAAAGAAACACTTATCATTTCTTTTATTTTCTTTTCCATTTCTTTTTCACTTTTCTGTTAAAATTCAAGGTTCCAAACACAGCCTTAACCCCTCTCTATCTTATAGGCTTCTTCCCACAGATTCTGATCCCTTGATGCTTTTTCTTATGTGCTTACGCAATACAAATCAAGATTTACTATGCTCAACTGTGTCGTTACCCATACTGCATTAAACAGTACCCATTAATAGAAGCAGATGCATTAATTGTCATGTCATGTTTTACTGAACACTGGATGTGAAAGCTTTCAGTAGCACCTTATAGTTCACTTTGAGTTCTTACACGACAATTCCTGGACAAGATATCATCATTGGTGTGCCTGTATGAGTCCCCAAAACCCCTCATGGGGAAGTCACTTGGTGTGCCATTCCTATTGAACAAGGCTCTGACCATTGGCAAGTCATTTTAGTTGTATCAATGCTGTTTCTTTTTCAATTACACTGCAGATTTTTTTTATGCCAAGCTGTTTCAATGGAATTCATTTTATTGGCTCATAAAATGTTTGTTGTGTTTTATTATACAATTACTGGGATGTAAATGGTCTTTATTGTATTGTTATGGGTACAAGTGTCAGAAACTAACATGGATATAGTTTGTAATTTGCCTAGATGTCATATTTGGCAAATTTTAAAACTAGGATTCATGGACAAAACAGTTTGTTCAGATATGTATTGGAAGTAATTATATCATAGAACTTGCTGTATTAAACAATGTTACATTTATGAGTTGCTTCATATATGCAAAAACAAGGAATTAACACTGTTATGTATGTAGTTAGAATGTTTTATGGGAAAACACAGCATTCATAATCTAGTAGTTTGATATATTTGTTTCATTGTTTTTTATTTTTTATTATTATTATTTTATTTTTTATATCTCCGCGCTGATGGTCACTCGACCACTCCCCCATAGGGGAGACACGGAGTCGAACAACAGACCCTCCCCACCCCATCCCTCTTTTGAGGGGATGTCCTGCCAACATCCCAAAGGACAGGAGGACAATGTTTCAATGTATTCATTCAACAAAGTAAATAGGTCTTCATACCAGAAGATGAACTAAACCCCACTTATTACTGGTGGGGACTGAATGCTATTAGGTCAAATACAAAATACCCATTTGTTAGATTAGGTGGGCCTCATCTACGAGGATCCAAGTTGCATGTACTTAGTCATTTTTTTGGGTTTTATGGGGATTTTTTTTTCTTTCTAAAACTTGTTATATGATATGCCGGGAAGAGAATAATTATGTTTGTTTATTTGACATTCTACAATTTGCATTCTTATTGGAATTTAATGGGTGTAACCTGAACCTGTATGGTTGAGTCTATTTTGAGGTGGGCCAAAACCCCCCACAATATATAATTAGGGGTTGGGTGAAAATGGTCTATGGACTGAGGTCATATCTAATTAATAATAGTAAATGAGAAAACCAGGCTCTACCATAATCTGGCCAGGTCTGGCAACCAAATGGGTTTTACCTATACCATTTTGCAGTGCTAGCTAGCACCCTTGTTTTACTATTATTATTTTTTGGGGTGTGAGTCACTGCATGGCTGTGGGGTGGGATGGGGGTCCATGTTTGACATGTTAGTGGTGATGCATATTGTGAAAATTAGGATAATGTTTTAATTTTATACGTGGAAATTTCAAATCTGCTTTTAGGCTGACTTTGGAACCTTGGATTTTGAGAGAAAAGAAAAGAAAATGCTGGTGAAAGCACTTTCTCCTGTTTGGTTGAAGAAGGAAAGAGTTGGGGATAAAGATTTGGAAAGAATAATTTAAAATTTTTTCTCTTTTGGGATCAAAACCTTTCTCCCCAAAAAGGTAGAGAACTTGAAAGAAAAGGAAATGTGGAGAGAACTCTCCAACATTTCAACTTAACTTACAACATATCTTCTCTTTCCTTGGTAACTAATCAACCTTGCCGGGATATATGAGAACTCATCGGAAAGTCGTCGGAAGTTACCAGAATTTGATTTTCTTTCCTTTGTATGTCTCATCTTAACCAAACATTTGAAAAGAAACACTTATCATTTATTTTCTTTTCTTTTCCATTTCTTTTAAAATCCAAAGTTCCAAACACAGCCTTAAGGTTAAAACGCTTTCTCTAATAAAAATAAAATTCTTGCAGATGCCTTTGGAGATCAGGGGAAAGATGCTACCGGTCAATTTCCTGCTATACCCCCAGATTCGGTGTTAAACATTGATCTTGAGTTGGCATCCGTCAAGCCTGTCATAGATGTTACTGGTGATTCCAAGGTTTTAAAAAAGATTTTGAGGGAGGGAGAAGGCACTCTTACTGCTAATGAAGGTGCTGCTGTTACCAGTAAGTATTCTGATATGTGAATTACACACTTATGGGGTTCTCATTACAGTTGAGGTTATTACATTCCGAAGTCGTGTAACTTTTTATAGCAGGGACTTGGATTAAAATTGCTGTCTACTGCTACCCTGATAGCTGCTAATTAGCATTATATTACAAAAAAAAAAACATCAAGCATGATTGGTCATGAAGAGTTTACTATAAAGATCCTACCTTTCCACTTATCGATCTAGACTCTTTCTACAGCTCACCTGTTGTTAAATGTGGCTGAATAATCACTTTCATAAAACATTTGGGCTGCGTTTGCCCGGCTTGTGCTTTTGGATAAACACTCATTGGATAATTGACTCAATGGGAGCACTTATCCATAGCAGTAATAAGTTGCTTACTTGAAGAAAATAGTGTTTAGAAAATAGTGTTTGATAGATACATTTATTCAAGTGCTTATAAACGTTAGGGGTAAAATTGGTATTATGAAAATATTACTAAAGTTTGGAAATAGCTTCCCACATAAGTGATAAGAGAAGCTGCTCTCAGCAGCTTCTCCTTATGGGTAGCCTTCCTCTAGTGCTCATGGGTAACCACTTATCCATTAGGTGTTGCCAAACACACTTTTAATTTTAAAAAGTGCTTTAATAAGCTATAAGCACTTATATAAGCCAGGCCAAACGCAGCCTTGAAGTGATGGAACTTTGTTATCTGCTCAGAAGTAGGATATTAATTTGTTTGGGTATATTTGATTGATTTGATTTTTTGGCTGCGTTTGACCAGGCTTGTGCTTTTGGATAAGCACTCATTGCATAAGTGACTCAATGGGAGCACTTATCCACAACAGCAATAAGCTGCGTACTTGAAGTAAATAGCGTTTGGTAAATACATTTATTTAAGTGCTTACCCATAAGTATTTACTTGAAGTAAATAGCGTTTGGTAGTTTATCGCGTAAGTGATAAAGAGAAGCTGCTCTCAGCAGCTTCTCCTTATGGGTAGCCTTCCTCTACTGCTCATGGGTAAGCACTTACCCATTAGGTGTTACCAAACACACTTTTAATTTTAAAAAGTTTAATAAGCTATAAGCTGAAATAAGTACTTATATAAGTCTGGCCAAAGGCAGCCTTAGATTATTTCCAGTCTAATTGGATGATTGGTATCCATAAGCATGTAATAAGTACGCTGGGATGTTTTAGTGGGCCCATTATATCACATAGTTTTCTACTTAAATTATTTTATAGTGATATAAACTGCTTAATCTTTGTTTTCACTCTCAACCGTTTTGCAGTTAGGTTTACTGCTAAACTGGAAGATGGCACTGTATTTGAGAGGAAAGGTTTCGACGGAGAGGGCCCATTGGTATTTATCACAGATGAGGGTCAGTTCCATATCAAAATTTTCTTAAATCTACTTTTTTTTCTTTGTAATTAGAGGTCAGATCGTCATGAAGAAAAATGCGGCTCAGAACTAGCAAGTGCAAACAGTCTTATTATCTCCTTTCAATGTGTTTTTTTTTCCCTTCTGTTGTTTGTAGAACAAGTGATTGCTGGGTTAGATCGAGCAGCAGTAACGATGAAGAAGGCTGAACTGTCCATTTTGACAATAAGTCATGAGTATGGATTTGGGAGCAATGAAGTTAAGCGAGATCTTGCTACTGTTCCTCCATGTTCAACACTGGTTAACGAAGTCGAAATGCTACATTTTATTAAGGTAATGGCCTCACTGATCCAGGATATAATGTTATATCTTTTTCTTAATATAGTTCAAAACCATGATAGGTTTCTCTATCACAGGAAAAAGTGCCATGGGAAATGAGTAATTATGAGAAAATTGAGGCATCTGGGAAGAAGAAAGAAGAAGGCAATATATTATTTAAGAGTGGGAAGTACCAGTGAGCGGCGAAACGATATGACAAGTTAGTGCAGTCAAGGGTTGCCTGAATATTAACTTCTTGAGATTCTAAACTGATAATCGTTCACTTCTGTTGTTGTACTCATAGGCTGCGGACTGTGTTAGTGAAGAGGGATCCTTTGGGGATGATGAGCAAAAGCTGGCTAAATCATTAAGAGTATCTTGCTGGTTGAACGGTGCGGCATGCAGCCTCAAACTAAATGACTTCCAGGGAGCAATCAAGTTATGTTCAAAGGTCTGTGAGCAGTTCGATTCATTTGCAAGGATTACAGTATGCTACCTATTGTGAATCTGCAACTAATACTACAGAAACATTGGATTGAAAACCCAAATGTGAAATTTTGTTCTTAGAAGATGTTAGTGATAGTGGGTGGCTCATATTCACTAGTCTCTAGACCCAAAGGGGAGGGGGCTGAGGGGCCCCATGGGGCGGAACGAAGCGGAGCCCCCACGGTAACTCGTTGTGCCGGGTCAATGCTATCCACCCCCGCGGTACGGTAAGGGTGTATTGAGGATTTGCCTTATATATCGGGTAGGAGTATAAGTTGTAACCTTAATTCGTTTTTGACATAGTTGAAATTTCTTCTCTCATGGACATAGGCTTTACCGAACCACATATATTTGTGTGCATTGTTTTGATTATTGTGTTTATTATTATTGCTTAATCCTGATCAACAGAAGAGAAAAGTAATAGCTACAAGTCTAGAAAAAGGAGTTGAAAGTGACAATTAAAGTAATGGAAAAAAAAAGAAGAAAACTATTAGCCATGTCTAACATAATGACTAGCATTTTCAGTAAGCTTTTTAATATTTCGGAAGGAAGCTATGGTATTCATCTACAAAGAAATGTTTACTTATGTTTCAGCTATTGATCTACTTTTGGTACTAGATATCGAGTTCAACAATGTAAAAGCTTTGTACAGACGGGCACAAGCTTATATGGAAACTGCAGATTTGGACTTGGCTGAATTGGACAACAAGAAAGCGCTCCAGGTTGATCCGCATAACAGGTAGGTTGAAAAAATTGGTTCAGATGCTACATATGTCATATGTGTAGTTATTATTAATTTATTATAAGTTGATCATAGTAATATGCTTGTCGTAAAAAAACTTGTTAGAGATAATGGGTGGCTCATATTCACTAGTTTCTAGATCCAAGGGGGAGGACCTGAGGGGACCTCATGGAGAGAGGTCCCCTCCGTGGCTCACAGGTAACTCGCTGTGCCAGGTCAGTAACATGGTGGTTGTGGGGTTCGGGGGTGCAGGGGGCGGAGCCTTCCTGCGGTACGGTAAGGGAATATTGGGGATTTGCCCTATATATCGGGTAGGAGTATAAGTTATAATCCTAATTTGTTTTTGACCTAGTGGAAACTTCTCTTCTCTCCTGTGGACGTAAGTTTTGTCAAACCATGCATATCTGTGTGCATTGTTTTGATCTTCATTTTTACTGTGTTTATTATTATTGGTTGATACCGATTAACAAAACTGAACTTTGTCGGGTTTACTTTCAGTGAGTTAAAATCATTACAGAAGACACTGAAACAACTTCAAGCAGAGAGCAAGAAGAAAGATGCAAAGTTCTACACAAATATGTTTGCACGGATGGCGAACTGATTCATCCATGGTAACAAAGGTGATCCATCAATCATCTTGTCGCGTTAACCTTGTTTTACCTTTTTGTTGTGAATGAAACAAATTGATTTCTTTGGCAGAGGCTGAAGGTTGAGAAAGCTGAAAATGCAAAGAGGGATGAAGAGGCTGTAGCAACGGAAACAGAACAAGCTGCAGCGAGTTCGGTTCTACCTAACCGTAAAATGGTAGTTGATCCCTGTTAATTGATCTCTGCATTTAACATGTATCTGTTTATGATCACCATAGAAAACCAGATTGAACAAGCATTCCTGGCATTAGCTCATGTGTTCTCTCTAGAATTTTATAGATTTTTTATCCTTGTTTATTATTATTGAAATGGGTGTGAATAACGGATGAAATTAAGGAATTTCAATGAGCAAAAGTACATCTTTTATAGATTATATTGTAGCATCTTTTTTCTGGTTGTTGTTGGCCATTTTTATTAGGATCTGTTTTTAATGTTTTTATCTTCCAAATCAAAAATAAAATGAAGCAGTGTGCTTGGATTATATAATTCATAAATATTTGCTAATTCCATGATGATACAAGGAAGTTATTATATATAATATTTGTTTTTTTTACATGTTAGAAGTGCTGAATCTCGGTGGATCGTGCATGGTAGATCGCACACGCTTGCGTACATGTGCATGTGTATCAGTTCAAAGCACATGAAGATGACTGATTGCATTAAAATAAACTAATGGTCAAAAAAGAGAAGATAAGGGTTAAAGAGCCAATTTTGGATATGTTAGGGGAACCTATGATGTCATGAAAATTGGGAACATACCAAGTCAAGAATGCATTGAAGCAAGGGAAAATAGATTCTTATCCAACATGACTGAGTACAGTGTGGCAAGACTATAATGTCATTATTGTATTTATGTTTAGCATGTCTTTAGCTTTCTTTCTCTTTGTTTTTATGGTTGTATGGGAAAGGGAAAGGGAAAGGGCAAAAAAAAATTCTTTTATTGTTGAACAGCAGGAAGAGAAATTAAAAAGAATAGGAGAAAGGTAATGCCAAGGAATTGAACATTCCAGACTCCAGATTCCAAATTTTTTTTTTCTTTTTAGAGAAAGACCAATGTTTGAGACAAGAATTTAACTAAGAACAATTTAAACGAATAAAGAAATAAGGAAAAGACTCGTAATTGTGGATGACTTCAAGCCCAATGTCACCTTTGAAGAAGACAAGCCAAAAGAAAAGAACATAAATGAATATTTTAATAAAGTATAAGTATTATTTATTAAATAAGGTCTTGCAGATGAGATTTTGAGATCATATTAAATAAAATGAAGCATGTTGTAATGGGTCAGGAAGACCTCAGGCAGGATCTCCATGGTCTAAAGGAATTAGATATTCCAAGTCCAACATCATCTTTGGCATTTCCTCCTCATTTCTGTCCATAACAGCACCTTTCTTCCTCCAATCTAATTTACTTTCACTTAAAACTTTGCCTAAATTTTGTTATATTACCATAGTAATAATATAAAAAGCAAAAAGAAAAAAAAAACCAGGAAAAGGCATTGTCTGGGCACTGAGAGACAAGGGTTTTGTCCTTTTCAGAACCTAATTCCTTTCCAAGAGAACAATGGATTGTCATCACCAAAATATATATATATATATATTTTTATTTTGATTTGTTATTTTGAAATATGAGCAATGGGTTGGTTATTTGATATTATTATTATTATTATGTTTCCTAGGGTATGTTTGGCTTTACTTCTAAAATCTGGGTTCAATCTACTAAGATGGGAGAAATTGTTGTATTACCAAAAAAAAGGGAAAAAAAAGATGAAGAAGAGAAATTCTTGTGATTTCAAGATTATTTATTTATTTATTTATTTAGTTAAACTTAGAGTGATAAATTGGAAACAGAGGCCTTAGGGCACAATCTGAAACAAGGGTTGTGATGGTTGCAGGACTACTGCACAATGAACCACTTTCTCATTTTTCAACCACCATTGATGGCAGATATTTAAATCGAAAAAGAAGAATTTATTTATTTTTTATTTTTTTGCTCTCAGGTTGTTTACCACTGCATTAAACAGTCCAAGGAAAATGTAAAGGAAAGAAAGAGAAAAGAAAAAGAAAAAGAAAATTGAATACAGTAGCAAAATCTCTTTGAGATCTAATTCTGTGTCTTTCTCTCCCTCTCATTTTTTTTACAACCCTCCCATAACTTTCTGAGTAACACTGCAGCAGCGGCAGCAGAAGAGGAAGTAGGGGAGATCATCACCATATCCCATTCGCATCCTCCTCTTCCCCTGCAAACAACCTGTAAACAGAGGAAAAAGGAAAAAAAAAAAAAAAAGTGGGACTTGAGAATTCTGTCTAGTCATGTAGAAAGCAAAAAAAAAAAAAAAAGAAAAGAAAAAAAATCAAAATCTTAACTGGTTTTGCTCAATTTGGTTTTCCAGGAAGAGAGGGCTTTAAGAGAAGAAAATGCTTCTGCAATGCAGATCTCCCCTGCAAGAACACATAGGTGGGAAGAAATAAAAAAATTGCAGGAATCAACAATAAGAAAGAGAGAAGTAAAATGGAAATTGGGAGAGGAAGAAGACAAGTATATATACCTTTGCATGAGTTGCAGAGTAACCTTGAGAAAAATCTAGAACATTGTCCACTGAATCTTGATTTGTGGTGAGAGAGAAGTTATTCTGCACATGAAGGTAAAAATCTGAGTCACAATAACAATTAAATGGATAGAAATAGAAAAGAAATCTTCTTCTTCCCTCTCAGAAGAACTCACCTTGGAAATGCTCAAGACTGGGGAACTTGCAGTGTCTTCAAAGAGAGAAGGGTGTTGTTGATCTTGTCTTCCTCGTCGATGTTCTTCCATTTTCTGCCTTTTCCCACTCTTCTTCACCAATGCAGAAGTGGAAGAAGCAGAAGCAGAGCAAAAGCACCCATTTTCATCACAGTAATCTTCATCTTCGTGAACATGTGGAGGACCAGAAGAAGCATCAGAAACCATAGATAAATGCTCTTCTTCTTCATCCTCCTCCTCTTGTTTTGCTTTTCCATGGAAGTAATCACCAAAAACACCCGCATCATCTCGCTTGCAAGGATTTACAGAAACAGAAGATTGGTCTAAGTACATAGTCCATCCAGATTCACACCCACTACTTCTTTCTGATGCAAAACCATTCATTCTTCTCGTTTGCTTCTTTCAAGAAGAGAGAGAGAGAGAGAGAGAGAGAAATAAATAGATAGAACTTAGAACTTAGAAGAGAGAGAGAAAGGAGAGTTTCTCTGGGTTTTGTCGGAAAAAACCAATGGAATCACAAGGAAATCCTAGATTATTTTTGTCCTGACCCTCTCTTCTTTCGCCACCTTACATCTGCTTCTATGAATGAATCAAAATGGATTGTTTTTTTGTTGGTGTGACATTGGGAGGTGTAGATGGTTTAGAGAGAGAGAGAAGTAGAGAGAGCAGGAGGAAAGAGAGGAGTTAAGAGAGGGGAAAAAGATGGGAGCCACCATGTTGTCACATGCAATACAGCGAGGCACTTTGTACTCTCCAAACAAAACCGGGCACACGTCCATTATTTCAATGCATCAATTTCCGTTAACAGTACTATTACTTGCCTCTCTCTATCTCTCTCTACTTCCCTTTCTCTTTCTTTTATGCACCATACACAGAAGCTAGGGGTGCAATTCGGTTCGGTTTGAATCGGGTTGATCTTAACTCAACTCCAAACCAACCTCCTTGAAGATCAACCCAAACCTAATTCAATCCTATTTGAAACCCGAATTATGAAACTCAAACACCAAATTGATTTTATTTTGTAAACCCTAAATCCAACCCAAACTGCAATTTCGGGTTGGTTTGGGTTGGGTTAATTCGAGTTGATAAGCACAATCACAACTTGAGTCATAAATTTGGATTTAAACCGACCTAAACAATGTGTAAAAATCTATAACATGGGAGTCATTTAGAAATAGCAGAAGTTTAGAGAGGTTTCTAAATTCTAAAATTTAAATACTTCTAATTAATTATATATGTATATTATTGTTGGATTTATGTGATGGATCAGACTCAGATCTCTACTTAAAAGGATGTCCATATATGCTTGGTGTGAGACAAAGTGTGACTCAGACTGCTTCTCTTAATAGGATTAGGAGATAGAGTTGAGTTTAGTTCTATATATAGAAGTCTCCTCCTCCCAACTTAATCAAGCAATTCACGTTTTGAAGAATTCAAACCTAGAAAATCTCTCCTCTCTCATCTTCCTCTTTTGATGGTTTTGCTACTTAGATTCTCATACATAGATTTGATCGTTCGAGTGTTTCTAGTAATCACATATTTTGATATGGGACGTTTTTCGATTCGATAAAGATCTTTCGTTGCAGATCTAAATTCGTGTGCATCAAGATACACGTGATCCGATTCATTTACAACCTCCAATTACTAGGGTGGGGATCTTCTGTGTATTGGTACAAGAGATCCTCATGTGACGTGAAATTGCCTCGAGGGTAAAATTGTACCAATACACATAATTACAAATTTGCCCTCGAAACTATTTTACATCACATGAGAATCTCCTGTGTACTAGTACACAGAGGATCCTCACTCCAATTATTAACATGGTTAATTTAGTTTGGATTTTGGGTTGGGTGGTTGGATTACTCGAACCCTAACTCAAAATCAAACTGAATTAATTCGGGATGGTTTTTTTCAACCGAAGTGATATGAAACCCAACCGAAACCGATCACAAGTTTGGGTTTGATCGGTTTGGGTTCAAGTTAGCCCGGCCCAAATTGCACCCATAACACAAACTGTGTTCGTTTCCACTAATCACATCTATTTCTAACAATTTGTTAGTACCATGGGTTGTTCTATTCAAACTTGGTATCTAAAAAATAAAAAATAAAAATAACCTGGGTAGATGGAAATGAAAGATCGAGAAGTAAAGTGATTTGTTGATGTCTTGTCTTTCTTTTGAGTTGGTGAGCCGGGTCGGGAAAATGAATGGTAAACGTGATCGCATGTGCATACATTAAAATCCAAGTCAACCACACGAGTTAGTCTCTCTTAGCCCCCACTAACAACACAACTATCCCTTTCTCTTAGACTTAGATTTGATGGTTTCACTTAACCACACACATATACATATGTGAATGCACGTGCACACACACTTTCACTCTAGATATCATCACCTAGACTCGAGGTATATGACTTATAAAGCGAAAATTAAGAAAAATAGTAGTTTTTTTAAGGATAATTATATAAAAAAAAAGGTCTTAAATATTTTTTATTTTCTTAGGAAGTAATTACTATAAAGGCATTTTGCACCGTAGCAAAGTGACTTCATCCGAAAATTCTCTTTTTATGTTTTTTATATTTTTATTAAAAATATTAAAAATTATTTTACTTTTATACCCTTCTTTCTTTCTTCTTCATCAGCAACTCATTTTCCTCTCTTTATCCGCCCAACACCACCACCGACTATCCCTTCTACCACTCTCTTTCCCCCCTTTTTTGACCGCTGCCCTCCCTCTCCCTCTTCTACTCTCCTTCTCTCTCCTCTTCTTCTTCTTCCCCTTCGTCTTCTTTCTTCCTCTAAGAAAAGAAAAAAAATAAAATATTAATCACAAATCCCCTCCCCGAACAAATAAAAAATAACCAACAACACTCAAATCAAAAATCCAAACAAAAGAAAAAAAAAACAAATATTAATCACAAATCCCCTTCTACCAAAAAATAAAAATAACCAACAACACTCGAATCAAAAATCCAAACCAAAGACCTCCCCCCCCCCCCCAAACCAATTTACTGAAACTAGACTCCGAACTAACCCAAATTGAACCGAATTAACCAAAATCCAAGTCCAAAATCTATTAAACAACCAAACCAAATCTAATAAATTAAAAGATCCAATCTGACCCGGTCCAAATCAAACCGAATCCAACTTGACAACTTATTTATCTATTAATTATTTTTATATCCTCCAAGTTGACTAATCTACGTCATGAATCATGATCCATCCATCTACCCAAAAATAAAAACAAAAACGTCATGATCCATTCAACTCCTCTTCACGGATTGGATTGGAATGGAATCTTTAATATCTAAACAAAAAGGGTTTCTTGTCTGTCTCTCCAGGTTTAATTACCTAATAGGATTTGGATTTTGCGATTGTTGTCGTTGTCTGACTCAGAATGTACCAACGAGAAATGAACCCATGATCCACGTGGCTAATTAATTTAGGGAGAGAAAGAGGCAGGGATAAAAACAAATCGTAGGTCCAATGAGAATGACATTTCTGTAATTATCAATAAAATATAAAATAAATTAATAATATCATGAAATTATTAGTACATAAAGTGGGTGATAACGTAAGGCTAAGAGCTGACGGTGACGGGACTATACGAGATTTGGATAAGCATGTAAAGCTTTTATATTTTTCACCTTATACGATTTTGGGGAAATTTAAATTGTAATTGGAAGCAACTTTAAGAATATTAAAAGTGGTATTTATTAATTCTAGATAGGGAAGGCAACGGGGTAGGTTAGGACCACACTCCTAATTAGATTAGAGTTAAGGGTGTCGATGGATCGGGTTCAGGACGGGTCGAAAAAGTTCCAGAACTAAACCCTGTTATATGTGTCAGTTTCGGGTTTGAGGTTATTACCCTTAGATCTAGAATTGAATTTGCAAATACAGGTATCCGTCGGGTATTCGATACTTTTTACTAATAAGGTATTTATTTTAATTATATTAATATTTTTTGAAATTCATGATAATGATCTCATTCCAAAAACTTAGATTTATTTAAATTTAAATATAATATTTATACCAATACATATTATACATCTTCCATAACATAAAATCAATGTCTAATACAAATGGACATTTAAAAATTAAAAAATTATAGATTAATTTATGTATAGTGTTGATTAGATTAATTGATGTTTTAACTGATTGTTAAAAATTTTACTAACAGATTATTTAGATATAAATTAAATTTTTATTTTGTTTCAAGTGTTTTATCTTTAAAGAATAATTAATTATTTAACATATCCAAGAAACCTAGTATCCACGAATACCCTTCGGATATACCCGGATAGACACGATTCTTAACGGGTCTATATTGTATAGAACCATAACCGGACCCAATTATGAACCGGGTTTACAAATCCAAAACTAAACTATTTTAAACGAGTTTGGTTCTATCGGGTTTGACGGGTATCGAATACCCCATCTACATTCCTAATCAAAGTGCATTTTGAGTATTAAAGTAAATGGCGAAAGGTATTTTGGTGTATCTCATCACATTTGATTAGCTTGCAAAATAAAACCTTTTTTTTTTCATGAGCAAATGATGTTTTTCAATCAAGACCTTTCATCTAACAAAGGATCTTATAAATTGTTCATATGGATAATATTTTCGACCCGTGTAAGTCCCACTAATATATATATATAATAAATTTTATCATATACACTATTAATTATTTAACTCTTTTTAGAATTTTCTAAATTTTATATTTTTTAAATATCTAAACAGAGTATTAATTATATACCCAAACATCATTTAACACTGGACATGTCAATGCTATATATATAAGTAGAGCCCATATCCTCCTTTGAATAGTATCATGGTACATAACAAATATCCTGTACAAATATAAACTAATTTTTCCAAATACTAAAAATTTTCTTTGGTGTTGCATGGGATAACCGGGACTCAAAATTCATATTTGTTTTAACCATAGTTTTAAATTTTGGTGAAATTTTGCAAAATTTCTGTGTCGGATCAGCCCTCCGAAACACGAAATGCTAATTCTTCGAAATAATTGTACTTTGGCCAAAATAATTTTATCCGAAATCCTCACTTTTTTGGCCGAAATATCCAAAATTTTGGCAAAAATAAATCAAAAACTCTATTTAAAGGTAAAAAAAAATATAAAAACTATATTTACAAGGAAAAATTAGGGTGTAGGGTAACTTTTTAAGAATAATGCCAGAAAACTCATTTGAAAAGTCTTTGTTTCAAAAACCTCTTTGTACTCGAAAGTAATTGCATTGAAGGAACTTTGCACTGTAGCAAAGTGTAAAGTTCCCAAACTACCCTTCTTATTTTTTTAT
>JAUPMG010000014.1:10108363-10131147 GCA_031762675.1 Pachysandra terminalis | reverse complement strand
ACCTTGAAATCCATTAAGGTTTATAGCTACAGTACCAATCCGAGTGCCTTCTACTTAGATGGATTCAGAAGTTGACAAGTGGATTCCTAAAAGTAAAGAGAGAGGACGTTCTCAAAGTCTGGGGGAAACCAGTCTTTCAGGAAGTACGTTTGAAGATTGCGTGCTTTCAACTTCTAAAGCCCTTTCCACTGAGGATTTGCTTTCTCGAAGTGAAAGTCTCAAGGTATGGCTCGAAGTTAGTTCAGGAGAATAAACGAAAGTGACTTCGAGCTCCAGTCAGGAAGTCGGATGCATAAAAGACAGCATTCGAGGGGGTAAACCCAAATCTGCGTTCTCCGAGGGAGGACGGAATCCGTAGTCTTTTGGGGTGACAAACCCTTGACGAGTTTACCTTCTCGAGGTGGTTAGCCTAGAATTCGTCTCAGGAGGAAGGAATATTCCTCCTTCGAATCTATCTTTAGCGGGAGGGAAAATACCTCCTTCGAATTGACCATCTGGAGGTGGTTAGCCTGGAAGAGACTCCCTTCGGAATTGTCCGTCGAGGTTGTCCTTCGGATATGTTCGTCGAGGTTGTCCCTCGGATATGTTCGTCGAGATTCTCCCTCGGAGATGTCCGTTGAAGTTATTCCTCGAAAATGTCCGCCGAGGTTGTCCCTCGGATATGTCCGTCGAGGTTGTCCCTCAGAGATGTCTGTCGAGGTTGTCCCTCGGCTTGAATGTACCTGCCTTGTGATCATTCAAGACAAAACATACAGAATAGCCCTTTGAAGTTTATGGATATGATCAAAGCATGACTCCCTAGTTAGAAAATGCAGAAAGTTCCCCCGCGGGTCCTTCCTTGCTTAAAAATACCTTCAAAACATAAATGTATGGAATAAAATCACTCGGAATCCGTTTTATGGAGTAATAGATGTGACTTCGAGGATCCATTGAGATCATAACTATTTGAGGAGTCCATTAGGGGTAGCATGCCCCTAATATGTCCTCTGGGTAAAATGAGGTCCGTCGAGGGAAGAATAAGATTCTCCTTCTCTCGGATGCTCAGAAGGCAGTATGCCGCGAGAGTACAAGTCCTTGGTCCTTTGATATTTCAGAAGGAAAGAAAGAACGTATTTGTTGGGTTTGGGATACGTGGCGTTTCCCTTTAAGCTGGAATTAAAAAAGGTAGCTTTCTTGATAAGCTATTGCATTTTTTTGGTGATAAAAATGGTCAGATATCTATCTGCCGTTTCAAATCTTACCTTTTCACCAAACGGTTTAATTATCGTACGCAGCTGCTGACAACTGACACGTAAAAGGGACGGTTGTACAGCCGTTGCAGCTTTTCAAAATAATTCAGTGTGTGCGATTATATCTAAAATGCTTACACGCACTCGTAATTAAGCACCGCGTGTAAACGAGATTACATTAGCCCGCCTGATCAACAATATTCATATTTGTTTCAACACAAAGTATGTATCTCGATGTAAAATATATGATAAAACATATATTTAAATGGTGGCAACGGAGGATTAGGGTCCACTGATCCATTGGGATGGTTTACCCGTTTAACCCGCACATTGCCATCACTAAGCATAAATCAATCTATGTCAGTGTAAGTTGTAGTACAACTGACGTGACCATTCAACTCCTTGCTCAGAACCATATGATTTCATTAAACCAAATTGCGAAGAAGGCATGACCTGAAATCCGTAACCGCACAATCTAATACCTTTCACCTGAACCCTGCGACTGAGTAATGTATCCATTCTTACCAAAAAAAAAAAAGTAATGTATCCATTAATGCATTATAAGCAAGAATTTAACAATCCTTGTTGAACTCTGCATCATAATAATACACATCTGACACTCCCAATCTCCAATGTGGGCCAAATAATTAGTGATCAATAGTACCGTTAGGGTATATTTGGATTTGTTTTATATCGGATAAAAATATAAGTTGTAACCCCAATTTATTATTTGATATATTATAATTTTTTTTCTTTTTATGAACTTAGGTTTTTTCAAATCACGTATATCTATGTGTTTTGAATTTTGTTTTACTGTATTTATTATTATTGTTTGATCCTAATCATCAAAGTTCTTTCTAGCCAAGAATTTGGCTGAACTAGCCTCATGATTTTTTGACTTGGCTTTTTTGCCATCTATTTGCTTTCGTTTTACTCTTCAATTGTTTTCAAGTTTTTATCAAAGGTTTATGCGAAATCTCGAAAAAAATTATCTAGGATTTTCTTCATGCAATTTTTTCTACAATACCGATCTTTTGCTGCCACGCACACAACAATTGAATCGGTAACTGATTACTCTAATTAAAGTGAAAGCCAATTTAGAGTTTATATGTCTTTTAAGTTCTTAGATTGATCCACAGTGATGCCATGTAGAACTTCCAAATCTCAATCAAAGTATGGAGAGACGGAGAAAACAACAAAACAAAAACAGTGGGATTGGCCCAAATTGTATTGTTATGATAATCTATCCAATTGACGCATCATTGTTATAGTAATTCCCTCTATAACAATGATTTATCAAATTAATTGGAGTCAGCAACATCAATCTTACAAAAAGATCAGAAACCATATCTTCACTTTACTCCAATATTATTTTTAACTTTTTTAATGGCAACAAAACTAGGGTTGTAAACGAGTCGAGTCGAGCCAAGCTTTGCCCACTTCGGCTCGGGCTCGTAAAACCTTGAGTAAGGCTCAAGCACGTTAAAAATTTTAGGAATCAAGCTTGGTTCACAGAAGTTCGGCTCGGCTTGCAAAGAAGCTTAGTTTAATCCAAATACATCAATTTTATAATATATTGATGATTGTTATTACATAGAGTATAATATATTAACATATATGTTTCATATTAATATATAATTTAAAATGTGAAATATAGATTTATAATTTTATATATAAATCAAACCGAGCCTATCCAAGCTAAGAAAAATAATAAGCTTTTTTTGGACTCAAGCTCAGTTCACCAGCCTAATTATATGGCTCAAACTCGGCTCATATGAACCAAGCCCGAGTTTGAACCGAGCTAACTCGACTCGTTGACAACCCTAAATCAAACAACAATAAGTAAATTAAAAGATGTTTAAAACATTCAAATCATTAATCTGTAAACAAATTTTTTATTTCATTATCATCACCATTATTATTATTAAATTATTGAATAAAACATAATTTCCAACCACTCTCTTCCTAATCTAATTAAGATATTTTTTAGGAGGAGAAAAGAAAAGATTGTTTTGTGTCTTTTCTAGCACTTGTTTTACTCTCAACTTCAATGAGATATTATCAGAAAGGATGACAATAATTTGTCCTTTGAAAGTTCCGAAAATCGATAAAAATCCAAAAACAAATTGCGACAAAGCCCAGAGATTGAGGCTAGATATAGGGTGAGCATGTGCGTGGGAGCCCATGCCCGTTCCCACCAATGTACTCCATTATTCCCTTCTCAGGTGGGGCTACCCTACGACTCGGGTGTGGTACTGTGGTTCGTTTGCATTGCACGCCAACCAACCTAGCTCGTCGGAGCTGAGGTGGCAAATCATGCCACGTCATAGTTGGGTCCTGCATTGTGGGGGATTTTGGATCACACGATAGTCTTGTCGCGTGGCCTAGGGATGCAATTGTACTGGTGGCGTACTGCACCGACCGCACTATGAGGAATCAAAGGTGCCGGGTGAATAAATCGCCACGTGCTCTAATCACCTTGTCCGTCAGTTGTCAACTCAATCATTTGGAGGATCGAAAGTTCGGGACCCCGCGATCCGGGGAACGATTCTCTCTGCTCTTTCGCGTCCAAACCATGTTGTCAGCTATAAACCCGAAAATAAAAGAGCCCCGTTTGGGACTTTGGCCTCCATTCCAAAAGAATATTAACGTTACGGTCTATAAACTCCAACAAAATTATATATATTTAACCTTTTTTTTTTTTAATAAAAAAATCGATGTGCGTTGTTTATTAATTAAGAAAGGAAAAGAAAAAGAATGATCATGACGAGCAGGGTTGGCAATGGGCCGGTGATCGGCTGATCAGCTCGACGTTATGTTTTAGCAAGTTCGGATAAGGGTTAGAAACCTGTAGGGCTGGCCAGATTGAGATTTAAGACCCAATTATTATTTTGGGTCGAGTGTATATGTTATATTAGCCTAATCTGACTTGGTCCGATGATATGAGTTCTTCTAATTAAAGTGTTTAGTCCCACATCGGTTAGGATTCTACAATCGATACAATATATATACAAGTTAAGATAGTTAAAAATAAGTGGGATCAAAAGATCGTCTAATCCATTGATCTAAAAAGGTCTTAAAATTTAAAATTATATTATGTTTAAAATAATAATATTAACTAATAAGTAATAACCCCAATGACCCCATATGATGGGGTTCAAGCTTGGCAAATAACAAAATGGGTAGGCTTGGACAATCATTCTTAAGTCTAAAGTGGTGCCAGATCGGACTCAGGCCAGCATAATTACACTTGTATTTAGATTATGGGCTGATCCGAACCCAAGGTATCCCGACCTGTTGCCATCACTTGTTTGGTTCAAATTTGGAAACATGTCTAGCTCAAATCGGACCCTAAATATCTTGGGCCATATAAAATCGGGATATACTAGCCCCAATGGACATAAAATTTGTCTGAGTCCGATTTACAACAAGGTTCGGGTCCTCGACAGACAGGCAGGATCTTGAATGGGCTGGACTTGGGCTTGAGCTTCAATCCTAGACAGGCTGGGTTGGACTTTTGGCTCAACTGTTTATGACTCAAACCAGGCCTGGGCTTGTATTGTGCCGGCCTAGGTGTACAGAGACAAAGATACTAAGCAATTTCACACGAGATTATGGACACATGGCGGACACGCAGGTAATCAGTGTCATCAGTCCTCATGACTACCACTGCACCGTCAATCACTAGAATGGAAACGCATAAAAAGATAAAAGGGAAAATTACATTTTGACCCTCTGAGGTTTATGACAAATTCAATTACTCCCTCAGATTTTTGAAACTATAATAACACCTTTTATCGGAAACTTAAGCGAATTGGTCAACTAACTATACCAAATCATTGACTGATATACCCTTTTTAATGAAATAAAGTTGATTAACATTAAATCTTAAATATACTTCTTAATCTCTCAACTAGAAAACCAAAACCATTATGCTCTAACGTTACACTTGAATCATTAATGATTTATAAATCGGATATCAATCAATGACTCGATGTTGATTAGTTGACTGACCCTGACCCCCTTAGGTTTTCAAAGTAGAGTGTCATTGTACTTCAGGGGTCTAGTCGCAATTGTCAAAAACCACACAGAATCAAAGTATAATTTTCTCAAACTAAACAACAAATAATAAGATTAGAGGATTAAACATCAAAACATGAAAAAGGAACAAACAAAATGTTCAGTCCCAATCTATTTTTTTTTTAATATGAGTATTGATATAACTAGGTTATATACATTATGGATAATACATTATTTTTTAGTGAATTTTATTTTTCTTAAGAAAGATTTTCCAAACAAACATACAGAGCGTATATCATATAGTGTGATTTCAGTGCGGAAAATCAAACGGCAGAGGAGACACGCTGAGATCATCCAGGTGGTTATGCACGAAACCGAAGTTTCGGAGCACCTGATTATCCGCGAAATTCAGAACCCTTTCCATCCCTTTCCTACAGCTGTCCCAAGAATAATCCTTGTTGTGGGCCCCATTACATGGCTGACACCCCGTAAAATGCGTGATAAGCGGCCTCCTTCTCGACACGTGTCCCCCCACCTCCTTTACATACGTGTCCCTCAGCGCACTATAGTACACGCTCACCTTCTCCGCGTGTCTCCTCCTTAACGTACGCACCCTTCTCTCCATTGCCATGACCGCATCGCCGATCTCATCCAGTGTCCCCACGATCTCGTACCAATATCCTTCGAAGTAATACTCGCTCTCTACGTAAATCCTGTCCGTCCATTTTTCATTTTCTTTCAACATCAGGTAAACCAGAGCCGACTGATCGTCTGACTCCCGGAAGACCTTGTCCTTGAACGTTGATTTAAGGATTCCGCCCCACTTTTCGTAATCAGGACTGATCGGGCCCATGCTGGCCCATACATCCATGAAGTCCATGGACCACTGACAATTTCGGATCAGGAAAACCCCTGCGTTGAGACCCACCCAGCTCCGATTCCGGAAGATCATATCGGGCCAACCGTGCACAATCAGGTTATGGTCCCTGTACTTCTCTAAAGGGAGCTTGAAATCCATATCCGTGAACGCCGCGTCCGAGTCGACCCACCAGATCCACTCGGATTCCGGGTGGGCCATCATGGCGGCTCGGACCACCGGGATTTTAGCCCAGAACGTTGCCATTTTGGGATGGAACAAGGCGGCGTTGTAGAAGATATCGTAGCCGTGGATCCGGCAGTAATCGACCTTGTTCTTGAAGAATCTCAAGAGGAGATGATCGCCAACGGGGTTCCGGCACGGCGAGGGTTGTGATCCTGATATGAGAAAAATCCGGTCGGTTAGTCCGGCTGCGAAGGACGGGTGCAGGTTCAGCCATTCCCATCGTTTCTCGTCCCAGTTCTTGATGGGTTTCTCTATCGTGTAGCTGAGGTTCGGGTCGTCGTAGAAGGTCGGGGCAGGAGGTTCGTGGAGCAGGTTAATACCCTGACCCGGCAGCGGTTCTTGGGTGCAATTCGTTGTAGCGAAAGCATCGGAGAGAGTGGTTGTTGAGAGATTATTGGAGGTTGGGTTAGGGTTTAGGAAGTAGCAGAGAGAGAAAAGGAGAAGAAGAGCCACGGTTGCTCCTCCAACGAAGAGAAAACCATCTGTGAGAAACGAAGAGGGTTTGTTCCGAAATGGGATTTTAGCCATGTTGAGGAGTTTGTTCCTTCCCTTGGACTCGAGTGAGTGGATTTGGATTATTAGTAGCAGAGTTTCATGGCCACCTGTAAGTAAGCTCAAGCTTTTTGGTTTCTCTGCTCTCAAGTCCCAGAAAAGCTCTTAGCACCAACTAACAGCTTCCATTTTTTTTGTATTTTCGTTGATCAGACTTCAAAGAGAGAGAGAGTGGAAAATTCTTGACAGGTCATTTAACAAGTGGCGTCGGTGTAGCATAGGCTGATGCAATCTTGCGTTTACGTAATATAAGTGAACGAACGGCTTCATGTTGATGGTGGGCCCGCTTTCTGAACAGCACCGAATATCAACAATGGCGTTCGCTTATTTAGTGTAGTGGATGCTGCATACGCTCCTTGTGACACGTTGAGAAGTAACCGACGCTTTTGAGCTTGGATTTTCTTTGCCGGTTCTCATTTGTTTTTGCTTGTTTTTTTAATCTTTTCGATCGTGCGAAGCTTTGACATGAAGATTTTATTGATCCTGAGTTGATGTAGTTTAACATGTTAGGGGATATAGAATTATATTCATATTATATTATAACTTATACATTGAAGCTTTCATAGCTCAGTTGGTTAGAGCACCCGTTTAGTAAGCGGGAGGTCTTGAGTTCAACTCTCAATGAAAGCACCAACTTTTTGTTTTGGCGTCATCTTTCCGTTAAGGGCCCAAACAAGTCAGTGAGACCCTCGAGTGAAAAACACCATCCATTATATTTTACTAATGGAGTTGTGAGATTTGGTTTAAATGGTAGACAGAAAATGAAGCTGGATAAGAGAAAGAAGCAATAGAGGAAATGAAGCTAGACAAGAATTCCAAAAAACTATGTCTATTACTTCCTAACAGCCGAGCTAATGTAGAAAAGCTCCAAAGCATTCAGAAACCTTTTCAGAGAAAACTGAAACTTTGCTTGGAATTCATAATCTTAATCAATAATTATAACAATGTCCACCACACCCTATCAACGCTTTGGAACATCATTCATGTCCCAATGTTCTCTTTTTTTTTTTTTACTAAAACATAATTCCTGCATACTGATAACAATACAGGCTAGATTGCCAGGAAAATCTCCTAGATTTCACAGGTGCAGGAACTTTTATAGAGACTTCACTTAACTATAACACAGCAAGGACAAACATGGGCACCATTCCATTGCAATCGATAAGAACCCTAACACCCTTTAACGTCCCTCCACTTTAGGTAGACTAGCCCTGCACGATAGTGTGTGTACGCCCCAGCCAAAACTAACACATGAAAAAGCTGATGGCTGTGGCCGGCGATATCAAATTTCCCAGGCTTCCATCGTTCAGGGATCCTTGTTGCATAGACCAATGCCCCGATCCCATAAAATGCTCCCATCAGTATCTCATACCCTGTTGTATGGATAGCCTCTGGATGGTGTCTGAACAAGATCAGCTTGTGCAGTATGGGGGCGGCCCCTGACATGCCCATCCCAAAGAAGAGCGAGGCACGTATGCTCCGGAACTCGGGGTTTTGGAACACCGGAAGAAGAGATACCACCACCGTAGCGATTCCAAGGATGGTTATGAAGCCCAAGTAAAGGTTGCAAAAGAAAGGGTTGCACATGAATGAGTAGTAGACGGGAGGGTAGAAAGAGGTTGAGATGAGGGCAGCAATTCCTGCATAGTCAAGCCTCAGCATGATGTAGGACATGCGCTCGGAGTGGCAGGACAGGAGGTGACAAGTGCTGCTCGCAAGCAAGCAGAACATAGCCCCGCCCAAGAAGGCATAGAAGGGCCACCGCGTGATTGGCCGCAGCATCAAGGGTGCTATCATGTTCGCCACATCCTCTTTCATGCTGCTCTGAATTTAATCAATACACAGATAATTCATTAGCCTTCAAGCAGTATCAAAACAAAAACATCTTTTACAACAAATAAGCATCATTGAATAAATTGATAATGCCAAGGAAAAAAATAAAATTTCAATTCCAATATACTTTCAAAAGACAAACACAAGAAACTGCATTGAAATTATCAAAAATACACATATGCATTTGCTTTCCAAGGTGACACTGGCTATTTTCTGACCCTGACTGACTCAGACCCGCCTGATTTTAAACAAGTTGGGTTGGCATGGCAAGGACCATTAATACCCATAGGTCAACTCGAACCTACCCAAATTGTGGTCAGATCAGATTGGGCATGATCAAACCTGGACCATATTTACCAGGGTTCAGGTTGACTATCCTATTCCCTTTGATAGGCCATGTTGAACCAGACCCAATCATGATACTACCCAAAGCCAATCCAATGCGATCTCTAATTTTGCTCCAACCTAATTCTTACTAAAGAATCCAATGTAACTTTTTATGCAAGTCCTTATTCTATTTCTTACCCTTTCTCCTTTTTTTTTTAAAAAAAACTTTCCTATGCCAGTCAGCTGAGTGTCGGTAATAATATGCCTTACCCAAAATTCACCAGTTGCAAGCCTGTTGACAGAGAAAAAGGAAATGAAGGAAAACACACACACAGACAAAGATGATGTTGAGATGAATGAATGGTAAGACTAGGAAAGAAAGGAATTCGAGCTAAGTGCATTCAAAGAGAGTCTAGGAGTAGCCCAAATAGATAGAGATGATTTAAGCCTGCTCAACATAGATCAATGATCATGCCCATAAGGTGTGAGGGGTGTGCGTAAACAAGGTTTTCTGGATCGGTTCAGTCAACACCGGCCAGTCTGTTCCTGGACCGGACCTCAGCTGTTCGATCCCAAGCCACAAACAAAAGAATGTATCACGAGGTTATGTACCAGCCGGTCCTGACCGATACAACCGATCCTTTGTTTAAGGTTGTGGATTGGATGGTCCAGACCAGTAGCGATCTGGAACGGACAGTCTGGACCTGACATGGCCGATACCGATCAATACAACTGGTCCAATTTTTTTTTTTTTCAAAATTTGATTTTTGTATGGGACTGATATCAGCCAAATCCGGTACGGTCCCCGTACAAAAAACCGTGTGTTGAAAGGCCATGATAGGAGGAGAAGATTGCCTAAGAAGGCAAATGAAGTTGGTGCAGAACAACTTCATTTGCCTTCTTAGGCCATCTTCTCCTCCTATCATGTCTGCCAAAATCCACCAGATGGCAAAGGAATTGTTAATTGATTGACGGAAACACCCAATGTTTCATCAGAGATAATTACTACATCAAAAACAATTTAATACCCGAGTAAATCACTGAGCATTAGCCCAAAAAAAGGAATTATCAACAACCCCAAAGATGCTTAAGCAAATAAATCCATGACCTGCACTAGCACTAACAAAGAAATGGTCCAAAAAGACGGTAAATAAAAAATAGCAAGAAACACAGAATGCTCTGTAATCTGCAAGATAATTGCATCAGAGATATCAAAATCCGGGTTGACACGAAAGAAAGCGGCTAAGAAGAGCATTTCTTAGATCTATATGCCATAAAGGAAAGGTAATAAATGGCTATCTAATAGACAATTTAATCCTTATAACTGTGTGACCTCTGTATCTTAAATGGAGTTCCACTCGAACTTATAGTAAAAAATTCTACCATAAGGCTCTAATGGTGAATCTTTTACCAAGTGAAATAAGATTGAATTCTTCATTAGGTGTTCTGTAATAGCTCCTTGTTGCTTAAACTAAAACTTATACCATAATTCTCATACAGTGAAATTAGGACCATAGCACTGCAAAATGATACTGAATTTCACCGGTTAGTTAACCTAATGATAGGGAAAGGTAGAATTTGAAATCAGGCATTGGTCACTTGATTTCAAATGGAAGAGCATAAAGTAGAGGGAAGAATCTAAAAATATAGATGTGCTACAAAGTTTGCAGAAAGAAAAAAAACTCCTTTCTTTGAATCATAGATTAAAAAAAAAAAAAGAAACAAGGATATTACCAGAACGCAAACATCAGTGTGATTCCCAGAAGAGAAGCGTTCAGGCAAGCAGTTGGTTAGAAGTTCCATAATATGCCAACCAGAAAGTGATGGAAGCGAATCCATAGAGGGAAAGGATGTCTTTAACTCATCCCTCAGTCTGTGCAAATCAGGCATGTTGGGCATGGAAGGAAGGCAAGCCAAAAGTTCGGAATGCAACTTGTGTAGATCGGCCCTTCTCAGCACATCAGGCAAATGCTGCAGAGAGTGGAGATCCACAACTTTTGGAACCTTCGATGCGGTGTATATGGTAAGGGCAAGGAAAAAGAAGAACCCAATCAAATGCCTGAAACAATTATGAACAGTATAAGGACAACGGATTTGCAGACTTGGAAATGGATAAGGGTCAGCATAAACTTTTCCTTGACTGCATGACAGATCAAGAAACAACTACTTTCATATGACAGAAACGTGTTACATAAAAATCATTACAAAATTAAGCTATTTGACACTAGAAAAAGAAAAAGAAAAAAGGCAAGAATAGCAAACCAACCAATCCAATTTTCTAACATATGGTTCCAATAAAAAGAACTCCATCAAAACTTTGTCGTCAGATTTTTTTTTTCCTATCCCACTTAGTAGGACAGGGTAAACCCCAGATACATGACCCCACCCACAGGGACCATATATCAGGTAAGCCCGGGGACTCGAACCTAGGAAATTCATGGGGGGTAATGCTTCCAAACATATTGAATTAAGACCTTCAGCAGCTTCTTAATGAATTCTGTTCTATATATCAAGGGTAAGTCTCTTAAGAGCATGAAGAAGCATAGGGGGTAGTAAGAAGCTTAATCATTTCAATGCAAGGCCTTTTTGGCCACCCTTTAAAGATTGAGTTGAGAGACATCAGAAACGTTGAGTCAAATCATCCTAACATGAAATCACAAGCCTTCACTAGATTTTAGGTAAGACAACCAGCAACCTACCTTAATTTTAAGACTCAGGGTGGCTGAGTTGAAGAACACATCCACTATTAAGGCAAATCCAAACCACCAAAATTGGATACTCCCGTGATTTTTCGAATTTGGTCCATGAATCTATAGAATAGTGAGAGTTCTTGATCTATCTTGATTCGAAGATCCAGGATTTGAATTGATAAATTCACTCTTAATATGAGAGACAGTATGAACAACTGATTAAATTTTGCATGTCATCTATCTGTTTTTAAAACTGCACTTATAGCAACCAGCAAAACAACAACAACAACAACAACAGAAAACAGCTTAAGTATCAGATTAAATCCTAATAAAGCATAAAACCCCAACGAGAAAGAGATGCAGATATAGAACGCAACATAATGATCGATGGACTAGACAAATATTTAATCAGGAAAATCCAGACCACCAAAATTGGCTACTCCTGTGATTGTTTTTGAATTCCGTCCATGAATCTAAGAAAGAGTGAAACTTCTTGATCTTTCTCAATATCACTCTGGATTAGAAGATCCAGGATTTCAATTGATAAATTCATTCTTAATATGAGACAGTATGAATTTGGCATGTGTTGCTATCTGTTTGTAAAACTGCAATTATAGCAACCCGAGGATAAACAACAAAAAGAACAATTAAGTATCAGATTAAACCCTAATGAAGCATAAAAACCCAACAAGAAATAGATGCAGATACAGAACGCAACATAATCATCGACGGAATAAACAAAGATTTGCATTTTGAGGATGGAAACCTTACGTCCAGACATTGAGAGTCTCATTGTGGATGGTGAAGATGCTTAAGAAAACCTGCTTCAGAGGCCATTCTGATCGATAATGACCTAAAATAAACTCATTGTCCCTCAGATACCCAGGCAATGAATGATACTCAACGAGCTGATACCTCATTTTCTTCCACAATCTCTTCCCCTTCCCTTCCTTGGAGCAAACCCTACATCCATCTTCGTGGTTTAACTGATTATTCTCGAACGTCTCAGACAAAACTGTCGATTCCTCCTCGACATTCTCACAAACACTACTATCCATCAATCTATTCAGAACCAAAGATTTTTTTTTATTTTTCTTTTAAATCTCAAACAATTAGCAAAAAACCATGAAAAGATCATAATTCATTAATCCAAATATCTCAACAAAAGAGAGAAAAAAAAAAACGAAAAAAAGAAGCAAACATACCTGAAACCCAGAAGCTAATTCTCCCGATACTTGTATTTATTCGATCAAATTGGGAACTCGTCGACGGAGATAAACAAACGGAAACAAAAACCCTATCCACCAGACGATAAACGGAGGAGCAATAGGCAAAGGAAACGGTGGAAACTTCGGGAAAAACGAATTAAACGAATGCTTAGACAAACAAATTCTAATCTCAAAAGAACCTGAACCCCAAGAAATTTCGATAGAAACGATGGAGAAGAAACCAACAACAAAAACAAAGAGAGGAGAGAGAGAGAGATTACTTTGATTGATTCGCACAAGAGATGCGAAGATGCCAGATGGATTTGTCTGTTACGTGGCTTCGCAAGTTTACGTAGGAGAAATTTATTTTAGAAAGAGACCCGCTCTAGATTTTTTTTTAATTTTAAAAATATTGCTATGGAAATCATCTGTAGCATTTCCCTGCAGCATTTCCTATTTAGGGCTGTGATTGATTATTTATATTAAAAATTATATTTTTTTAATAATAAATTTTACTTTAAAATAAAAAAAGACCAATTACATGTCTTACTGCAATATCTATTGCAACATTTTGCTACAGACGATATGTAACCGACTAGGGCACTACGCCGCATAGAGAGATCAGTTAACTTTAGGTGTCTTGTCCATTTTGTTTCGAGTTAATCTACAGTGCCGATATTTATTAATCGGCATAACGGACAACCTCATCTACAACCATAAATTTATGTTTGTATAAAATCTCAACCGTTAACAGCCCCGTTGGTACTATGTCGAAGTCGGCATACTAGAACCGTCATTCCTAATTGAGAAAGTTTTCCACAGTTCAAACTTCAAACATTGCAGCCGCCACGCCAGCCATGACGAATTAGGAGGTGGGAGACAAAAGGATCTTACTTCTTTTTTCTTTTTTTTTTTATTTCTTTTATTATTTTACAACTGCACCAAGACTCTGTTTGGTTAGCTAGAATCTGTAGGAACTCCAATGAAATATGTATGTTTGATTCATTAGAAAACGTGCGTCCATTAAAAATATATATGTTTTCAAAAGTATCCCATTTTTAATGACAAACCCTTCAAATTTTTCTTCTTACAGGCTGTGTTTGTCAAGGTTTTAATTCTCGGGTTCCTCGATCAAATTGGTCCTGGCCGATCCCAATCTAGATTGACGATATCGCCGATCTAAGTCTGATCCAAAAGTTGGATCTTTATTTTAAAAGAAAATAAAAAAATTGGACTGGCCGGACCGATCGTCGGAACAACAATACAAGTTGCCGGAACGATAACACCGGTCACCAAAACGATGATACCGGTGAGATACTAGTCGAGATCGATCGGTAGCAGACCCATCTAGGCCTATATCGATTGGATCCTTATTTTATAAATTAAAAAGAAAAAAATTGGAGGTCGGTTGGATCGACCGATCCAGTCCAATCCTTGAAACTATGGTGTTTGTAGCTTTGGATTTTAAAAGAAAAGAAATGAAAAGTAGAAAAAAATATTTGAAAAAATAAAAATAAAAATAAAATACAGAAATGTATGTTTTTCTTTTCAAACGTTTGGTTAGAATGAGACAAAAAATGAAAATCAAATCTAGACGACTTCCAACAACTTTCTGATTAAATTCTTCAGCTTTTTGATGAGTTCTCATATATTTCAACAAGGTTGATTGGCAACTAAGGCTGTATTTGGATACCGAGAATATGTAAGAGAATGAATGAAAATTCAATTTTCTCGAATCAAAATTGTGGGAGCCACTAGTTTTTTGAGAAAATAAATGATAAAAAACTCGTATTTCAACAAAGTCAATTAGTCACCAAGAAAAGGCAAGATATATTGTAAATTAGGTTGAGAGTATTAAAGTGTTCTCTCTACCTTTCTTTCAAAATCTCTACTTTTTTGTGGATCTCAAAGAATTTTTTTTTTTAAATTATTCTCTTTTCAAATCTCTATCCTCAACTTTTTCGTCTTCAAACAAAAAAAAGAAAGTGCTTTCTCCAGCATTTTCATTTCTTAAAAAAAGTTGTTCTCTTTTCAAATCTCTATCCTCAACTATTTCATTCTTCAAACAAAATAGAGAAAATACTTTCTCCAGCATTTTCTTTTCTTTTTTGTCAAAATCCGACCACAACCAAATCAAAATATTGGGATTAGGGAATGGAGTGGGCTCCCACCAAAGGATTATAAAAGAACCATTCCAACTATCCAATGGGCCCTTACTAGTTACACAGGGCAAAGGGGGGGGGGGGGAGGCGCGGGCGGGCTGGGGGGATCGAATCAAAATATTGGGATTAGGGAATGGAGTGGGCTCCCACCAAAGGACTATAAAAGAATCAATCCAACTATGGGCTGGGGGGATCGAATCAAAATATTGGGATTAGGGAATGGAGTGGACTCCCACCAAAGGACTATAAAAAAACCAATCCAACTATCCAATGGGCCCATAAGGTTCATGTCTAGTTACACATTCCAATCTGGCTTATATTCCTGATACTGAAAGAATAGCTTCTTCCTCAAGGGATCAGATACAGTTCGAAGTGAAATGGTTGCTCCTACACAAAGAAACCGGCCATCTTAACAATCCCAAGGATTAGCTTCTGTATTCATATTACATGTTGGCAAACACAGTTGGCAATACATCTAACATAAGATGAAAGAATAGAGGAATAAAACAAGAGCAAAAATCCCCTGCAAAGTGGCAAGGCGATGGATAATAGCCGTAGGGGCCCCTTCAAAAGCCCCACATCTTACTTCAGTGAAGAAAGATTTTGGGGGGATTTACCAATCTATTGATGAAAGCCTTCAGAAAACAGGAAAAGCAATAAAGACCTACAGCGCCGTTCAAAAGCCCCATTTCTTAACACCGATCTTTGTCTTTCCACAAATTGTTAGATCCATTACAACCAATATTTGCATTTGTGAAAGCCGCGTTGAATGCTTAAAACCAAAAGAACCACCTACGGCGCCGTTCAAAGTTACCACTTTGATCTTTAGTGGGCGTCAGAGTAATCCTTTCTGCATTTGCTACAGCCCATTTACTGAACTCAGGGGAAGAAACCAACCCTTCTAAAGCTGTTTTTGTGGAGTCTCTTGTAAATCTTTCCCACTCGTCCTTCGAAAAATTTTTCCTTTCAGGTGTGTCGTGGAAGGTAGAATAGTAAGCCTCTGAATCCAATGGCTGATAAGGTGGTGTCTTGGATAAACCTGAAGAATTGGCTCCTATTAGTAAGGCAGAACAGTAAAAGAAAACATGTAAAGTAGCATGCCTAGTCGCCAACCGGCCATAATGATAGTAGCTAAAAAAAATTCAATTTAATAAAAATGATTAAAGGTCTCATTGAAACCTCGAACAGGAGAATTGCATGAAGACAGTGCAAAGGATTTGTTTTGGGATCTAAGCAACTCAAACTCTTCTCCTCGCCTTTGAATCTTGCATAAATATTCATCACGCGAATCTTGAAACGGTGAATCTTGGATGTTAGGTCTTCTTCGGTTACTCTTAACTGTTCTGAAGAAACGCCTGCAAACAGAAGTGGGCAAGCAATTGCATCTAAAAAAACATGGAAACAAAACATGAAAGAAGCAACTACATTTAAAGAAAAAAACAACATTTTGCAGAAAATCATGTTCATCAAGAAACTGAGCATCAGGAATGTTAGTGATTGCTAAATGTCCAAACTGGATCAAGAAATGTTTGCAATTAATGTTGTGTTTGGAACCTTGGAATTTGAGAGAACGAAAAGAAAATGCTATAGAAATCACTTTCTCCTGTTAGGTTGAAGAAAGAAAGAGGTGGGGAAAGAGAAAATAAGTTAAAAAAATTTCTCTTTGGGGATCAAAACCTTTCTCCTCAAAAATGTGGATATTGTGAAAGAAAATAAAAGAAAGACTATGAGTACTCTTCAATATTCCAACCTAACCCATGACCTCTCTTATGTTTCCTTGATAGTCAATCAACCTTGTCGGAATATATGAGAACTCACCGGAAACTCGTTGGACATTGTCGGAATCTGATTTTCTATTCTCCGCGTCTCTTCTTAACCAAACATTGGAAAACATATACTAATCATTTCTTATCTTTTATTTTCCACTTCTTTTTTCTTTTCTTCTATAAAATCCGAGGTTCCAAACACAGCGTTAAGAGAAATGAGAAAATTAAAGCACATCAGTGCTTTATCATGAGTTCCACGTAATTAGTGCTGACCAGTATACCGAGAGCGAAGATATCCACACTCTCAGTTACACTTAGGATGGCATATCTGGGCCTTAATGCATGAATAGAAGCAAGAACTGGTGATGTAAAAGCAATTAAAATGCTTCGGAATTACAGAGGTACACTTACTTGTACGGGTGACGAAAGAATCTCAGATTGGCAATTCTCCTCATTATATATGATATCAATATTCCAGCGAGTAATGCCTCTGCTACCAGAATGGAATCTAGAGAACTCTAAGAAAAAAACAGTAATTTTGTAAAGTTTATCATCATTAACTTTGAACATTGTTTCATCAAGGGAACAAGGACAAGATTTGAAAAAAATACAAAAGCTCGTATGATTACTGGAAACCTGAAGGATCATAACAGCAGCAAGAATCCGGATGGAACATGCAACAAAATGAGCTATGCTTGTATCAACAGATCCATCTTCTGTCAGGATAAGTTTGCGGACAATCCAAAAACCCAGCCAAGCTCCAGCAAGAACGAAGAAAACGAGCAGAAAGATAACCAACTGCAATTTACATCTAATAAGCATCATCATGAGTGACTACGAATATTGTCCTTGATATGCTAAATTACAATTATGACATATAATGGTGGCAGTTGGGAATGAAGTCCACCAATTCAAATACTGGGAATCCATTCCTAGCAAAAACAGCAACCAGCTGTAGGGTCATCATCCCATGATCTCTCAGAACAAAGTACTAATTCCTAGTTCATTCCAACATCGGCAGCAACTAATTTCACCAAAATGAGAATGAGAAATTATGTTGCCCATTAAAATGGTTGTTTTTCAAATTTGATAACCCTTCTCGCTTTTGTGGTGGCATATTTGTAATATTTTCACTTTTTAAAATACATACTTGGTATTAACACTTCATCGTTCCAAGGGAAAACTTAGAGTTTTCTCTTGAATATTTATGTTTTATGGTGGCCAATGTGTAATATTCAAAAAACAGTTTGGAATGAGTTCAAAAATTACCAAACCACTCTTTTTTCTTTAATTCATGGGACTAAAAACCAAAACCCAAACAAGTGCAAAAAGTCGCCTAAATGTATCCCATCACAACGTCAAATCTAAGTACTAATGAACAAGCAAAAATCTAATTACACGAACAGCAATTTAGGAATTCTAACTGGCAAAGAAGTTAATGGAACCAAGAGTAAACTGATCATTAGTTTCTCAGTTATGGAGGAAAAAAAGCAGTTCTCCATTTGTATTACCGAGTCTCTGTAAATATTATCCTCAAGGAGAAAGAGATTGAAACATGTACACAGAGTTAGAGTTCAGAAGTTAAAGAGGAGGATGCACTTCCAGAGTAACATATATGCTAAGGATTTAAATCTCTCCACTCTGGCAGCAGCACGATCCTGGCCGAAAGCAAAATGAAATTCAAAAATTTTCTTACTTGGAGTTTTTATTTTGTGAAAGACATCTGACAATAATGAATCTCATAAAACTTTCTTACATGGAGATATTTTGAATTTTGTGAAAGACATCTGAAATAGTTCCAATTTCAACATAAAAAGGAAACAAGAACCCCTAAAATTTTAAACTATATAAAAATGAGTGTTCTATACAGAGGGAAATGTCTCTGTAATAACAAGACTGCTTGTGCATAATATAAAACAACCATAATACATTATATAAACATATTTATTAGAATACAATTACATAGTTACCTTATACTATGTTTATATGAATACTTACTGTATCACTGTACAAGTGTTGTATGGTACACCTAGTCATCTACAATAACCAAGTGAGAACGGTAATACATTATAATAAACTTTTCAAGGGATGTTTAACTCTGAAGTTAGCGACTGTGCCTGATTTAGATTATTTAATTTGTGAAGAAAACTAAACTCATCTCCATCTGGTTTCAAAATGGAACAGTACCAGGTTCAGAATGAAAGCAAGAAATTAATGGGCGTGCTAGTAACATAACAATGCATTTGGTCACCAATATAGTAAACTGTTCACTAGATGCCACAAAATCAAATTTATAATGACTAGATTTCTTTCAAACAAAAGGATCAACAAACATGATGCCAAAATGTAAACAAAAATCATGAAGTTAATAGATCCAAAATGATCCATATCCTATAGTAAAGATAGGTAGATATAGAATTTGCACCAGAAGCAATAAAGATGTAGAATTGAGAATAAAGCAGAGGAAACTTACATACAGGTTTGTACATATCTTCACTAATTCCCAAATCTACAAGTATTGAATGAAATAGACCAGGCAAGTAGCGGAGGAGGAAAGACCCCACACCAACCTGAACAAAGATAGCAGGATTTAACTAGACATTTTTAGAAGAAAGAGAACTACTTAACTAATAAACTATGTAAGTGACAGAAGGCTGATACGCACAATAGATGAGTACATGAAAATTGCAAGTGAACTTTTTCGACCAGTTGGGAGAAGCTTCATCCCCTGCAATATGAGCATATCAATGACAGTAACAGTGCAAAAATAATTGAACCGAAGAAAATATGCTGCATAAAAATCCAGGAATGAATAATGAGGGTAACAAACTACTATATTACATGAATGCTGATGCTGACTGAAGGTTATAGAAGTTTCAGAATAACAGTAGGAAATCCAGTAAAGGTAATAATTTATAATAATTCAAGAATAATTATAATTTTTTTCACACCAAGTCAAACAACCACGCCTATTCCCAACTGATAGTGGTCAATGGCACGAATCCTGATTCCACCATTCCAGCCTATCAAGTAGATAAAATTTTAATGCTACCACAGAATAAAGTAAAACCATTAACTGAAAACTTCATGCTTGTTAGAAAGGTTGGTTGTCTTAACAATATTTTATAAGAACGGATTTGTGAAGATATGAATAGGGATTCAACTTAACAAGTGGAAACTAGATTCAGAAATCAATGAATGAAAAATCAAAAGATAATATAATACCTGAAAAAGGACCATCAATATCACAAGGATGACTCCAACAGCCATTGCACTGCTATAGTAGAAAACTATAGACGTACTCAAAAAGGGTCCCAATGTCAGCATAACTATCCCCAACACCAACAATATTACACGGTATAAAACAAATTCTGCCAAAAAAAAAAAAACAATAATATCAGATACAATAGCAGAAGGGCTTATCCAACAAATATAAACTAAAGAAATATACCTTCTTCAATGGATACTTCAAGCATATCTAAAGATGGACCAGTTGTCCGTATGTCAAGAAGCTTGTGATCATAAGGTGACATTAAATGGATCCAGTAATCCTTAACAAGTTTTTTCCACCGATGTTGAGGGCACATCCCAATTCTGAGAGATTCGTTTCTGCAAAGAGAACACAAAATTCTAACTGATTATTAAACAAATAACTAAAAAAGAAGCAGCACTATGCAATTGGTTGCATATGTTTTATTGCCAATGGAAAGGGGAGGAAGAAGGAATTTGCCGGAATGCTGTAGCACTCTGCATTTCTCAAATAAGAATATGCATTACATAACATGGTAATAGTTCCAGCATAAATAACAGAGAGATGAAGCTCTCAAGAGCTTAAACTGAAGAATATAAACGTTAAGCATCGGTCGATCTAATAAAAATCTAACCACACAAGGTATCAAACAAATCAGAAATAGGTTGTCCAACATGTCCAGCTGGTTGGCGGAATTCAGAATACAGAAACATAAAAGATAATGTATACCTATTAATCGTTAACAACTGTGTAAGATATGTGCGTTCAAAATGCATACATAAAGGGCATTTTAGTCACCAACAGAAGACCTATACCAGTTATGATACCTTATACCATGGCATAGTCCCCATTCATGTCATACAATCTCGTGAGCTCGAAATTTTGAAATGTGGCCACAACAAAAGATTATAGGGCTCACCTATGGATACAGACCTCTATGTACTGTAGACGAATCTTTGGAATCGTTTGTACAACTTTTACTTTCACCTTTACAGAATGAGCAAACTTCCTCAGATTTTTAATCCTTGACAGTCCATTGATGCGAACTCTTTCACAAATAACTAATGCACCAGGTTTAGAACCTGGAGAGTTCTCCACTTGTAAACCAGAATATAGCTGCAATGTACTAGGCTGATCAACAACTGTAAATCAAAAGGCAATCGGTGAAACTCATTATAAAACCAGGATAACTTTAACATTTACTCGCCATATTAAGTTTAGCATGTACTAGCATTCCAAAGACATCAAATTTGTTGTAAAGGCTAATGTTTCTATCACATAAAATCAGAAGTTTCAATTCAAAATGATAATTCAGCCAGTAATAATCCCAGTAAAACACAATAAACCATGAAATGTTATCCAAGAGGAAGAAGGCCATGAGAGGATCAACCAACTATACTGGAAGAAGACCAATGGTGTTTAAAGAGTCCAATCAAGAAATCTAGGAATACTAAAAGGCTTTTTTATTGTTTCTGAAAGGAAGTAATTATATCATTGGTAATCCAATCTTTCTAGGAGAAGAAAGGTTAAAAAAGCCTTCCATTAAAGGTCATTTAGTAATATGTATATATCCATCGAAAAAAAAATTTAGTAATATGTATAGGTCAAAATAAAAACGCAAAAAAAAAAAAAAAAAAGAAAAAAACAAGAAGAAGCAAGGGTGGGATGAAAATTTGTTTCTGAAATTGTTAATTGTTAAAAGTTTGTGCCAGGAACCCTAGATTTTGGGTTCTGAAGGAGTTTGATGGGTTTCAGGTACATGACCTTCTATTTTTTGTGAGTTAATAGCCTCTTCTCCCTTCTTTCTAAATTTCTGATCAACATTGTGTGCTTCCGAGTTGTGTTAAGCGCAGATTATTAAAATACAACACCTTTCTGTTCATTGTTTGTTTTCTTCCAAAAACTCTTTCAGCTTCGCTGGGGATACATTACCTAATACACTAATCATCTTAAGCATGCCTTCCTGCAGACCTCAAATCATCCATAATTTTTTTCATCTTTTCAAAAATTATGTAATGGCATACACATCAGAATAATAATCCCTATCCTTGTATTTGATAGTATTCACGTACAACTTACAAGGTTTTATGTTATAGCTAATGATCAGTTACGTGCATGGAGATGCATGGCTCTAAATGGAAGGGTCCCACGCAAGCATGGATCTCCTGATCAGCTGGTTGGCTATCTAGTGATTGTGTTACTTAATTCTGTAAGATGTCTTCAGTTACTTACGAGAGTATGACGTGGGTAGTGGAGAGTTGTTCAGTTGTGTTGTAGAGTCCTGTAACTACCTCATCTCTTACGTGGGTGATAGTGAGTAGTTGTGTGAGTCAATTAGCATCCCTTTGTATTTAAGTTCCCTACAACATGAAGAGATCACGTTGTTTATCTTCAATATTTTCATGGAGAAAGGCTATACCCTCGAAGTTAGCCAAATTTACTTGTTCTAATCAAAAGTTAAGTAACAGCTTGGTATTAGAGCCGTCTTTCTTTTTTTTTGATCGATAACGAAAATTTTATTCATGAGAAGAAAGAGAAAGAAGAAATACAGAGATAAACTGAAAAGTATAAAAGAAACTGGAGATAAAAGCTGGTCTGCTCCAAAACAAAACTGAAAACAGACCCACAAGACTCTCCACGAAATA
>JAUPMG010000014.1:10042492-10108263 GCA_031762675.1 Pachysandra terminalis | reverse complement strand
AATTTATTTCCTTTAGTTCCTCCCCACTGTTGGATCAATGCTGCCCACATTATCCCCATCATTTGCACTCACCATTCATGAGTCCTGTATAAGAGATCTCTGGACCTAGAAACTGGCAAGCGCTAAGTGGTGATTGTAACACCACTGCATAGATTTCGTGAGACTCTTTTATACAATATTTTAATTCCTTCGAAATCATATCGTGGGAAGCAATAAAGAATGTATCCAGCACTGCAAGCATGCAATAGAGGCATGGAGAATGATACCCTGCCGTCCTGTCCTAGCAGAACTGTTCCCAATCATAATCTATCAGCTGGATTTCAATTAGAAATTGTGTATACATTATATGTTATGAACCATTTGTTTTCATACTACATGTTCCTTTGAGGAAATCTCTAATGTATCCAAGATATCATTCTTTAATGATGCTTGCAGCTGGCAAACTGCATTGAAGTTGGTCTTCCTGAGTTGATTTTATTGGTTTTGATCTCACAGGTAAGCAGTTTCTATGATCCTTGGCTATAACTGCCAACTTCAATTTAATCTCCAACCCCCATCCCCCTCTCCTCTTCCCCCCTCTTTTTCCTCTAATTATTCACTATGAGGCCTGATTCGACATGTATGGATGTTTCTGCTTATTTCTCATATAAAAGCTTTTATGTATAGTGACTATGAGAGGAGTGTTGTTGGAGACAAGTGGTGCAAAATTAGAGTATGAACCAGCCACATACTAATATCTGATAAGATATTTTTCAAAAGAATTACAAACAACTGATTATTGTTTTTCTCTCTTTCTAAATTATCATCTAAGAGATCTAAGTCAAACCCATTGAATAGTTACAGGCATGTAACTAGACTGATCTTGTATAGGGCAATCTGTAGGAGGATAGAGAATAGTGGGTTTTGATTCTCCAGCATCTGCACCATGTGTCCTCAGTCCTTTACAGTTCCAAATAATATGCTCCATGTTGGTTCATTTGCCTTGGGCTTCATTTTCTTTTATGAAAATGGCAAAGTTGCACTGGTTATGTTTTGATTATCCTTTTCTTTTTCTTTGAATCTTTTTGTGGTGCTGAGTTATGTTGTTGGTAACAAAATGCTTTTGCAGTATCTCCGTCATATAATAAAATCAGAGAGAGCCATATTTGATCGCTTTGGAGTGCTGTTCTCAGTTGCAATTGTATGGGTGTATGCAATAATTTTAACTACAGGCGGTGCGTATAATAACAAGCCTCTAAACACTCAGACTAGTTGTCGCACTGATCGTTCTGGGCTCATTGGTGCTGCTCCTTGGTGAGCTCCTGCATACCGACCATAGTGGATACTTTTTATGCTATTTATATTGTTCTCTTACCTTTGTTGTTTACAGAAATTTTCTCCATATTATTAGATTATATTTTGAAACGGTTTTGTTGACTGTCTTGGTGCAATGTTTGTCCATATGGAAGACCAGCTTCATAATATGGTGTGACCTAGTCAGCCAATTACCTGCCTAACTTTACAATATCAAAAGCTCAGACATCCCTGGAATGGCCTTCTGATTTCTGGATGATTGGGCATGGCCAACTATTAATGATATAGAAATGTTGATGCAGTACATGAAACCCTAATGAAATCAAGATCAATTATTTTGTGTCGTGTGACTTGTGGATTTGGGACATTAATTTGTAGCAGATTTAAACATTGTATTTATTATTGGTACTATGATATTAAGCGAAATTTTGTGTCTTTTCTAAAATTTTCCCTTGTTTATTGTTGTTTCGTGATGTTATTTTCGAGAATCATGTGGTAATAATACTGAAAAATAAAAAATAAAAGAGTAAATGGCTATGAGAAGATCTTCTGCAGTTGAGGAAGGCAGTTTGCCTTAACATTGGCAGTTTTGATTGCTTATATGGCATGTTCTTGGTTCATATCCCTCAACCAGGATATGACCCATACCAAAATGGGCTAATGAAAAGTTCTTGCTTTTGCTGGCAATGAAATTTGTCTATGACCTTCAATGGCACAAATCAATTCGACTGTTATTTGTTTCTATATGCGGTTATGAGTAGGTGGTTGATAATTTATTTACAAGATGTTGTATCAGTGAATCTACTTGTGCAAATCAAGTAACATTTCTCACCTGCTTGTATGGACTTGTGATGATGATGAATCTTGCTATGTTATGTTACTTTTCTCTTCAGGATAAGAGTTCCATATCCGTTTCAATGGGGGCGACCCACTTTTCAAGCTGGAGAAGCTTTTGCAATGATGGCTGCTTCTTTTGCTGCTCTTATTGAGGTTCATTTGTAGAGCTTACCACATATCTCAGTTTTTAGATACCTAACATTTTTTATGATGCTGATTCCTTTAAATTTGTTACAAAAAGCAATTCAGTTCATGGTAATGGTGCATTTCAATAATTTTCCTATGCTTGTTGCTTATGTATCTGGGTATTCTTGTGAAGATGTACATATGCCTCTAATGCTGTTTCCTTTTATCCATGAAAGTAACTTGAATTAACATTTCTTTATGTTTTAGAAGGTGAATAGACTTGCTCTCAAAAGTTTATTTCTTCTTTCTTACAGTCTACAGGTACATTTATTGCAGCAGCAAGATATGGCAGTGCCACACCAGTTCCACCTTCGGTTCTCAGCCGTGGTGTTGGCTGGCAGGTAGCAAGCTGTTCTGTGGCATCTTACTTACTATTACATTTCCTGTATCTCGTTGACACCTTAAATGTTGATTCTTGTTAACTAGTGGAATTCTATTGAGTTTCAGGGAATAGGGATCTTGCTGGATGGTATTTTTGGTACAGTAAATGGCTCTACTGCATCAGTGTAATGATCCCAAAATGGTTGAAAATTTTTCATTAACATATGTTTGTCTGATTTAGGTGTGTCATGCATGTAGAAAACATGCATATGAATTGACCCAAATATGGCATATGATGATGACGACGATGATGATGTTGATGCATGTAGAAAACATGCATCTGAATTGACCCAAATATGGAGATATGTGGACAATATTGACCCAATCTGATGATTCTTTTATATCTGATCAGTCACATTTTTCTGGATACTCAGAAAGGAGATGAACGGATCAATTGTATTTGGAGGATCATGAGATTGGGTTTGACCATAGGGGATCTCAGGTCGGGCCATTCCAGTGGTGTGTCTCGACCCCCTGCATCAGTACCACATGTAAAGAAGGACGACACCCTAATCCAAGCTGTGATGTGTATAGGGAAAATGCTGGTCTATTGGCATTGACACGAGTTGGAAGTCGAAGAGTCATTCAAATATCAGCTGGGTTTATGCTTTTCTTTGCTGTTCTAGGTATGCTATTTCATCTAGTAGTGTAAATTTATACCTGGATATTCTTGGGTTGTCGACTGAACTATTTTATAATTTATATCATAAACGAGAATCAGCACAGCTCCTAATGTATGTTCTAAAGTAATACCAACAGAACCCTTGTGTTAGAATTGGCATTTCCTTAACTTGGTTTATATGATGATTCGTACTTGATGTCGTTAACCAGGAAAGTTTGGAGCAGTTTTTGCGTCTATCCCCTTGCCAATTGTAGCAGCTTTGTACTGTATCTTATTCGCCTATATGTGTAAGTATCACTTACTCTATTCTTGGTAATTAATATATTTAAATTTCATTTAATCACTGTTGATATTATATATTATTGTAGTTTGTTCTGAGTTTTCATATGGAATATCTCCCTGAAACAAAATTACTGGACATACACAATGGCACCACCTGTTTGGCATAATGATCGATTGTAATTTTCTTGTTCCTGGGTATTATACTGCAGTAAGATGAAATACTTCCTGTGGTCAAGCAAGTAAACTCTCTTAAGGCCTCTTATCCAAACATGTAGAAATTGAGATTGAACCTAGACATAAATTTATTTATAATGATTTGAAGGAAAATGGAGGGAATGACATACAAAACTAGGATGTAGTATCATAAGATTGTCATCGGACAGGATACACAAAGTGGAGAAGGAATTAGAGAGTTCATGGAGATCACTAGAAGCAGTTCATTAATCCCAGAGACTGTCGGTACACAACATGAAATTAACATCATCATGTGAGTATTGTTAGTATTCAGAATAGGAAGCAAAGCCATCCTCTCTTCCCTATCATTAGTTCGTAGGTGGTTAACAGTGATTTGCTTGTCAATTGATGCCTGGGAAGCTCAAAGTTGAATAACCTACTAAACTTAAAAAATGAACGAAAGAGATGTTTTGCTGAACTTGATTATGTCGTCAGAAAAAAAATTTCAGATAGAGCAACTTGTTACTTTATTTTTTTCAAAGAAATTGTTATTTATTATTTAATTGGAAAAAAAAATCAGTTTTTTTATAATTACAACTTACAAGAGTTAGGGCACTTATTTTTTTGTTTTTGTACACCAAAAAACAACATTCTGACTTCTGATTGTGGTCTACTATGGTGCAAACAGCTTCTGCAGGTATTGGTTTACTTCAGTTCTGCAACCTCAACAGTTTCAGAACAATGTTCATATTAGGCTTCTCCTTTTTCATGGGATTTTCAGTGCCAGAATACTTCAATGAGTATGTTGTGGTTTCTGGTCATGGTCCTGTTCACACACGTTCTACTGCGGTGCGTTCAAATATTTGAATCAGGATTAGTCTTGTAACTCTTGTTTGCTCTATTTTCCGTTGTTTATTAACAGTTCTGTTACTTACAGTTCAACGACATCGTAAATGTGATATTCTCATCTCATGCAACGGTGGCAGCCGTGGTTGCTTTCTTCTTGGACTGCACACTAAGTCGCAGGCATAGTGCAACTCGAAGAGACCGCGGTGCTCATTGGTGGGAAAAGTTCCGGTATTTCAAGTCGGACACTAGAAGTGAGGAATTCTATTCGCTCCCTTACAACCTCAATAAGTTTTTTCCGTCGTTCTAGCTTTGAATGTCTGGCTTCCTTCCTATGGAACATGGTTTTCGCTTTGCGAATGCCTGTGCCTTAGAATCCTAATCCTTTATTTGGATGAAGGAAAAAGGAAATGTTCAAACAGAAGCGTCGTCTTGAGTTTATGGTGTCCATGCCATGTTAAGCAGGAACCATTCTGGTTTGAGTGCTCCAAATGGCCTGTTTTATAGAAATTTGATTGTTTGCCACATAATGATGACTTCATATTGGCTGATCATGTAATTAATCTACATTTACAAGTAATATTAGCAAAAAGTACTCTTACTGGTTTACATTTCTCCAAATTGGTATGCTTAAACATCTCAACCTCATATTGGCTAAACTATTGAGTTGGGTATATATATAATGTTAAAAATAATAATAAAAAACAAACTATTTTTTTTATAAATTAATTATTTTAATTTTAAAATTTAATAATATTATTTGATTTTTGTGAATAATTATAAATATAATTTATAATAAAATAACCAAAACGTGTAAAATGATTTTTTTCCAATGTTTAAGATATTTTGTCTTTAACAAGACCCTTGACAAAAAGCACAAGCAGAGCAAATGCATTCACAATAAGTCAATAATGTTTCTTATTACCGACGGTCTCTCAATCAGGCTGTGTTTGGTGAGTCATAAAACAATGAAAAGGAAAGTAAAAAAAAAACACTCTCATTTCCTATCCATTGTTTTTTGCTTCATTTTAAAGATAAAAGCTTGAAGGACTTTTGACTTAAAATAGAGCTCATTTGGAAAAGTAATTTCCAATTAACCAAATACATAAATTGCATTAAAAAGTTCATTTTTGTTTTGTTTTCTTTTATACATATTGTTTGACTAACCAAACACAACCTAAAGGCTTGAGTGCTTAGTAACATCTTTGGGAAGCCTGTTTTTCTGTAGCAGGAAAATATTGGGATATAAAAACTGGAGTAGCAGAAAGCTATTTATTTATTATTATTTTTTTAAGCAGGGAAAGTTGTATATATGGTTTAAGTGAAACTTTTAAAATACAAAAACAGTGTGTTTTCAATTTTATGTTCTTCGAAAAATGATAAACATATCCCTTTATCATACATTCTGTAAAAACATAATCCCTTTTGTATTACTTCTCTAATACAATATAATTTGTACTAAATATTTGATTCAAAGTTAAAAGTAGTACTCTAAAGTCCTTTTGTTCTTAAGAAGCAGGCCAAACATAGCCTTAGCTGACAGGTCAAATGTCTTGTAAAAGTAGGGTTTTAAAGCCAAAAGGTGCAGGTTTCTAGTGGTGTAGGACCAACTCTAGTTAAGTACGTTTGACGACGAGAAAGGTGTAGTTTCGAGAATAAACCAGATTTAACATTGAAAAATCATAAAATTGGGCTAAGATTGCATCTAGAAACGTCCACCGATCCGTGCACCGGGGACGTGATTGGTGCATTCCCTACAAACATTCAATTTTTTCTTCTAAATCGGGAATTCATCAATCACGTCCGTGGTGCAAGCACCGATAGACGATTTTCGGTACAGATCATCCCGCATGAAAATTAGGTCACAAAAATACGAGAAAATTAAGAGTTGAAGACAGTCATATTTGTGTTTAGTACTGGTAATGCAGAATTTGTAACAATCTAAAATTTGAACTCTTTATTTAATGAAGTTTGAATTCATTAATACAAAAACATCAACAGAGATAAAGTCTGGAGAGTTTGTCTCAGTATAGCCTAAATTGTCACACAATCTTTCTATTTAAAATGTTTCTTTTTTAATGTGATATGTAAATAAGACAAATAAGGGATCAAAAATGAAATGAGGTTAAAATATCACGTATGTCAATAAGAACGCACACGACAGAGCAATGGAACCTCGGTGTTAGAATGACACAAATCATTTTGTTTGTTTCTTTGATAAGTTATCACTGTTAGTCTTTCAAGTACTTGTGTATTTTACTTGAAGGTGATAAGTTATTTTCAATGTTCCAATTGTTATTCAGATTATGAGTAATTCTACCAATTTTTTAATTGTTAACTCTCTTGATTCGTGAACAGGCTCTGCTACTTATAGAGAAATTATCGAATAGCATCCTCATTCACAATGACATGTGTCAATTAGATCATTGTTTAGAGAGGAGCTTGAAAATTTCTCAATGTAGCAATGCATATCTAAGTGCACACGTCTTTAACGAGGCTAAGTTATTTCTAGAAGAAAATTGTGGTGAGTCATTCGATCAAGTGAACTTGCTTTGTGATATGATGCTCTAAGTCTATAAGATTAAGAACTGAATAGCATGTGTTTCATGCATAAAGTCCCATAAAGCAACGTTCCGTTCTTATCACCGCCATACCTGATAAGACAAAAATTCCCTCAGATAAGATATGTAACATATATGAATAGCGGAGGTCTTAACACGTGATGAATTGGGGATTCATTGTAATCTTCTTTATAGAAATAAGTCATTCGAGTTCTACAACATTTCTTCTTGCTTTTGTCCATTTTCTAAACGATTTTCTTTTGATAATTCAATCCATATTCCTTTGAAAGCGACGGAAGTAACTTTTTACCCTTTACAGGGTGATCAGTATGTTTAACGAATTAGCCCATGTAGATATCATAAATTTAAGTCTCTTAGTCAATGATTTGGTTTTCATGATCAATCATCCCTGTAGGATATAGTTATCATAGGATTTTTTAAGGTTATGGTTTAAGTAACCAATTCGATTGCCTTTGAACTAAACTTTAGTGAGAAAAGTGCGTATACTTCGAAGTATTCTTAAGTAAAGTGTACAAGTTGATCCCATGAATCCACAACTGTCATTCGAAGATGACGTATGGAGAAAGGTAATAACATGCTTTCGAAGTACTCCTTTTTGCGAATACTTCGAAGTCAGTAAAATCATCATCCAGTGGTATTCCCTAAGGGTGAGCATAAAATGTACTTCAGGAGTTCCTTTAATAAGGATTCATCTGAAGTCAACCGAATGCAAGAGTCTATTACGAGTGACAAAACCCTCATTTATGTCATTCGAATGAGACATATCCCTTTAGTCATTTGAAAATGGTGACTAGCCCTTAGTCTATTTGAGGGTGACTAACCCTTGACGAATTGATCATCTCGGGGTGGTTCGCCTCTGATGCGGTGTACAGTAACTGTATTTTCCCGTAAGGTTTTCTTCACTGCAGGAGTTAACCTCTGACTTGCGGTTTAACCTCAGATTTAGGATAGAGATGATCGTTCCTCTCACATCAAGCCAAAAAATTATCAATACTGCTGAGTGGCCCAATAAGGGTGCGAGCGTTGTTCTGCGTTTACATGCGAGAGATAGTGAGGGAGCAGGTAACTGCTTTATACATATAATGTGACATATGCAGGTGTATCTTTTAAGCGTATACACGCATTCTAAGATCACGCCACGTGTCTAAATGGATTAAATTAGACCCTGAGATCATCTGTACTTCTTCAATTTAAAAGTTTTTGATTAGAAGTTCAGATATAATTAATCCAATTAATATAGGTTATTTGCATTTATCACATAAGATATGGAAAGTTAAATTATTTATCTAATCATATGCAAAATATTGAATTAGTTTATATATATATATATATATATATATATATATATATACATATTTTTTTTTTCATGAAAGAGAAATTGTATAAATATGAATAAAGAGAAGGAAATTAAATTCTTCTATATATAAAATTAATAAAGAAAAAGAGAAAGGGGATCATACTAAAATTAATAAAAAAAATAGACTTCTTTTATGAAAAAAGAAGAATGGGAAAGAGAGAGAGAGAGACCGTTCTTATTTAATATGATAGAAATTTTCGCAATATTTGTTGTTAAAAACTTACAAAATTCAAGATTGATCACTTCACTTCAAACCGCCTGATATAGAGAAGCGGGTCCCACTGGCCAGGGTCTTGAGGCCGTAAATCAGAGTGGTTGATCATTTCTAGCCATTAGATTGGTTGATCATTTCAAGCCGCCTGATTTTCATTATCTTTTGTTAAAAAAGAGTCGTTATTAGATGTTGTTCCATCACTTGTGACCCCCCCCCACTAACGGCATTGTGGTACATTAATAAACAATAGCGCGTCGCACCCTAGTGAAGCGTTATTACTTAGAAGCTCCGCGTTCTCCTCTCCACCTCTCTCTCTCTATAAAAGCCCATCCATCCTAAGTTATCCTCTGTAATCCGGCTATTTTTTGCGGGGAAGAGAAAGAAACAACGATAGGCAGAAGCAGGAAAATATGAGTTATTACAACCAGCATCAGCCTCCCGTTGGCGCTCCTCCTCCTCAAGGTAATCAAAGATCTAGGGTTTTGGATTTGATTTTGTTCGGATTTGATTTCTTGTTTTTTTTTTTCTTCTGTTAATTAGATTGCATTTCACGATTTTTAGGGTTTTTGATTTTGATTCTTGATTAGGTTATCCTCCTGAGGGTTATCCTAAGGACGCTTATTCACCACCTGGCTATCCTCCGCAAGGGTACCCTCCTCAGCAAGGGTACCCTCCTCAGGGATATCCGCCACAGGGTTATCCTCCGCAATATGCCCAGGCACCTCAACGACAACAGAGCAGCAGCTCCGGTTGCCTCGAAGGATGGTAAGATCCAACCTCTCTCTCTCTCTCTCTCTCTCTCTCTCTCTCTCTCTCTCTCTCTCTGCTTCTCTCTTTGATTTGATTACATCATAAGATATGGAGTTAGGTTAGCCTCAGATCTGAACGATGGCGATCATCTTTTGTTCGATTCGAGGAATATGAATTATCTGGATCGTTTTTTCTGATTCAAGAAGGATCAGTGAGTCCCGACCTTGAGCCCCGATCCCTGATGAGATCGGAGACCCTGCTCCCACTTTTGTCCAAATTTTTTTATTCTCTCTCTCATTTGAGGAAGTTAGGAGGATTCCTTGTATAAATGCAATGAAAAAAAATAGTTTTTTAACAATTCAGGCGGTGGAAATATTTATATGTGTGTGTGTGTGTATATATATATATATATTATAATTTAAAAATTTTAAACAAATTCAGGACTTTATAGAGTCGTAATTTACAACCTTTGGTCTAGAAATTGTTTAGAATCCTGTATGACACTATCACATGAATCCTCTTAAAATAAGAACTTTTGTAGGTTTTTGTTCTCCTGTAGTAGAATAATCTTTCTGAGTAGAAACTCCAAACCTATTATTACCGAAAAAGAAGAGAGATATAAAGTTTTTTTATTGGATGATTTAATTTGGTATTATTGCAGCTTGGCGGCTCTTTGTTGTTGCTGTCTTCTGGACGCTTGCTTCTGAGGAGACGACTACGACGACGACTTGCTCTTATCAGAATTAATTGAAGGAGATTATCTGATGAAATATAAAAATTTGAACCCTGATGGAGGGATTTCTCTTTTGTTTATTAGGTTTTGTCCGTCTTTATGTTTTCTTTGTCAATTTGATGGATATGCAATTCCTGTTGTGTGTGTGCTGAATTTGAATCCAAAAGGGGCATCCGCTGGTCTCTCTATAATATGCAAATCAAAGAAGTAGCTTTTTCTTTGTGTATGTAATAATTGATGAGAGATTCTGCTAAATGCTTGTGGTCAAAAAGAACAGCAATGACTCTTAATGGAGGATATAGTAGTTGTATTTCAGTTTCTTTGTGCTTCTTGTCCAATATGTTTGTGTTTTCTGTTTACATACTTGTGTTTTAAAGGAAAAACACTTGCTTTTTCAAGCATCTTGTGAGTTGGAAATTGGAAGTACAACGAAAAAGAGAGCTTCCAGGTTTTTTGAAAGCAAATAGCTTTTTTTATTTGTGAGGATATATTACATAGACATTGCTTGTAGTTTGGTCAACCACTAAAAGCTTGAGTATGATACTTGCCTCCCCTAGGATTGTAAACATAAATATTGAGTTTTAGGCCGGCTGGCATGTGGTCCATGGTACAGTTGGGTTGTATCGTATTGGGGCTGTGCTTTAGCCTGCCCTGAGCATGTTGGGTCGTGCCTCGTGTCGCGTCAGCACTAGTCATGCCTAGGCATGACTCAAGCGGACCGCTCGGCTTGTTGTATAACCCTAGTTAGGACTTGGGGCGTTGTCTGGTGGGAGGGAGGAACAATTGAGGGGAAAGCTTTTGCGTGGAAATAGGAGGCTATGGCGTAGCTTCAAAGGGCCCGGTGGTCCTTAGACTTTGGGGTGTTTGATGGTACTATTGAAATTTGTTTTAGATGGAAGCACTTCTTCAAGAAGTCTATTTTGGTGAAGTAGGTATGGGGCTATTTCTAAAAGGTGCATTTGCGAGAAGCTATTAATACTATTTTAAATTTATGCTGCAAACATTTGCTTGGTGCTGGGGATCATAAACCTTAATAAACCCCTTTTAACACGTGGCATCATCTTAGATTGAGTATACGGAACTTTTAAGTATTTTCAGTTACATTGAATCATTGCTAAATCACTTACCTGTTGCCTTCTCGCTTTTCGCTTCTCGCTTTTCGCGTGCCAGCTGTCATAACGGTTACGTTGATTTGATTTTGAAATGTGATTTTTGGAACGTGTCAGAGATATCTGATCAACCTTATCACCCGAAAAAGGTAAAGCTTTTTGGAGAAGCTACTTCTGGGAATGGTTCATTACACTGGATCATTCCACGTGTTCAAAACTTAAAGGTAATAGTTGACTTTTAAGTTAACTCTCTGAGACGAACGAATTATCAATGATTTGAACTGTTGACAAAACAAATCTTAAGGACTTGTGTTCCTACGGTGCGCAGCCTTTTTAAACACCCGGAGGAAATAAGATTTCACTCTTCCTTCAAAACTTTATTGTACTCGAAGGACATGTTTAGGGACATGTTTATAAAAAAAAAAAAAAAAAAAAGACCTCTCAAATAGATAAAATTTTAAATAAATACTCGAAGTCACATCTATCTATTCTCTAGAACGGATTTCGAGTGATTCTTCTTACATACTTTTACATTTTAAAGATATTCCATTTAAGGAAATCTCCTCGAAGGAATTATCTATACCTTCTAAACTCAAAAGTCATTCTTGGATTATATCCATAAACTTCGAATGACTATTTATTATGTTTTGTCCTAAAAGAATCACAAATCAGATATATTTTGGCTTGCTAAAGCGGATTCAAAGGCAAATGCAAAGGCTAACCACCTCAAGATGGTGAATTCGAAGGCTAACCACCTCTAGATGGTGAATCCAAAGACCAACCACCTCCAAATAGTGAATTCGAAGGAGATATGTTCCCTCCTGCCAAAAAGCGAATTCGAAGGAGTATTCCTTCCTCCTAAGGCGAATTCGAGGCTAACCACCTTAAGATGGTCAATTCATCAAAGAGCTTGTCACCCTCAAAAAGAAAAAAAGAATTATGTCCTTCGTGAAGGACACGAACTTGAGTTTACCTCCTCGAATGCACTCTTTTATGCATCTCAATTACGAATTAGGACTCGAAGTCAATTTTATTCATTATTATGAATTGATTTCAAGTCATACTTTGGACTTTCACTTGTAGAAGCAAATTCCCATTGGAAAAGGGCTTTAGAAGTCGAAGGAAAATTGTCTCTAGAAGTGTTTCCTAAGATAAGTTTCCTACGGACTTTGAGAATGTCCTCTCACTTCACTTTGAAGGAATTCACAAAGGAACATATTTACTTCTGACTTTATTCAAGTAGAAGGCACTCGGATTAGTTACTGTAGCTATGAACCTTAAGCGATTTCAAAAAGGAACTCTTATGTACAAGGATTATTGATCATGGAAACGAGTTCCCTGATAAGAAACTCAATTTCGAGTTCTCTATATGGGTAATTCGAGAATACATTGATCACCTTGTGAGAATACAGTTATTTTTTGACTTCCTTCGAAAGGAGATAGCCGCCAAAGGGAGTTTCCTTTAAAATATACAAATTCATAAAGATATTTATGACATTGAAGTGACTTATTAAAGTTAATTGAGACGGATTCTCAAAAAGAGCAGCACATTTTAAAATCTTAGTTATTTATAATATCTGTTGTATAACTTATCTAAAGGGGGTTTTGTCTTGTCCGGAATGACGGTAGGAATGGTGACGTTGTTTTCAGATCTTTTTGCATGTAACACATGTCATTCAATGAGTGTTCTTCAATATCTAAAACAATCTATCACAGAGCAAATTTTGAAAATTCATATGACTCATCCCTTTCTCTAGAAATAACTTAGGCGTGTTGGAATACACGTAGCATTCGAGATATGTTTAATGCATGAGGATACTCTTAAGCACCTGTCTGGACACTTGTTTGAATTACATTTGTCATAGTTTAATAGGTTAAATTCCCTATTAATGACAGAACATATTCTTCATTAAAAAGAGATAGAATTTGATCTAGAAATTCTGTAACTTTAAGAACTAGAAGACAACAGTGAGTTAAGATTCTGAGAGAGAAAGGGGATAGTCAGTCATTTGAATTCGTGGAGGTTTTCTTGCTTTGAAATATGCATTCAAACTGACTTTTCAGCTATTTCAACATTCTCTTTTCTCCTTGTCTATTCTCTTTTGTCTTATTCACAGGTAACGTTTGAGAATGAACGCTTTTGGTAGAACAGTTGTGCGACGGTTTAGGCTGTCTTGAGACAGACTCTCCTTACCTATTTCTCTTGAGAGGTTATTGTATTGACTCTCATGTATTAGCTGTCATTTCATCTTAATATATTTTGTTTTTTACAAAGCCGTCATCACCAGTGCAAAGTAATACGTACATTCATTCAGATAGACAAATGAAGCTGCAAACCTATGCTACATCCACTAATAATATTGAAAAACTTGATGTTTTTCTAACTATCTATTAGGTTGAAAACCATTTTAAACCAGAGCTTGTCTGGTTATGTATATCAAAGGATGTAAATCATTTGTATAATTAACATGAATAAAATTGTTGTTTACCTTTCAATATTTTGTTTTTATTTAAAATAACAAATTGATATTGTTTTAATTTCTTTTATATATTCTTTAAAAATATAAAATAACATCAAATTATATCAAGAACATCTTTTCATATAATTGTTCTCCCAAACACAATTCTTAACTAATGACTACAGATTCATTCGACCCGACACAATTTGATCCATGCTTAGACACGGCACAATAAACTTATAGTGTTATGCTGGAGCTAGGGCTCATGGTCCGCGGCATGATATGGCACGACATGAGCACGATTGGGCACTGATATGACTGGTTTTAGCCAGATTGTAGGCAAAAGCGCGGACTCAACCCATTTGGCCTAATACGATAATAATCGGGTCATACTATGCCGATCTGCGAGCCCGTTGGACATCTCTACAAACAGGTTCCAACAAAAACGGGGAAAAAAAAAGTTGAAGATCCTGAAAAAGAAAAAAGAAAAAAAGGAAAAAGATTTTTTTTTGATAAATAAAAAAATAAAAAAAAGGAAAGAGATGAAAGCGAAAGGTTTTTTTTTTTTTCCCGCAAGTATCCCGGCTTTTGCCCAGACTAGCGCCAAGGCAGGGACCTCATCCCAAAAAATTTGTTGCATCAAAAAGGGCTCGAACCCGAGACCAATCGCTTAGAGGCCCTTCCACTCAGGCCAACCTTGGTTGGTGAAAGCGAAAAGTTCGACATATATGTGGTTTTAAGAAAAATCCGAGGGGCATTGTTGACCGATCGAACTCAGGTTGGAAGCAAAGATGTTGCTTGGGCAACCACCATTTTCAGTCATGGCTGTTGTTGGTCTTTACCTTCTCTCTTGTTCCCAACAACCACAAAACACTTCCACGAATCAAAAGGTGGCTTCAGATCCTCTGCACCTAAATCCTCCACCAATTTCTTGATGAAGACGATTTGACGCACGTGCCCCAAAATTCTCATACATAAAGCACCGGTTTGCCGCGATTCTTTTTCTTTTATGCCACTTGCCTCCCTCTCGCCGTCTCCACCTTCTTCGTTTTGCCGCGTCGTTGCTGTTACTTTTTCTTCGTTAGCTATGTCTCTACTGCATTAGGGTTTCTCAGTTCATTTGCTTCATTTCGTTCTATACTTCAATGGCTGTTTCGAGCTCGAGTCCTTGTATTTCTCTGCGAAAACATGGAGAAATTTGGGCTTCGTACGAGAGGACGATTCAAAATAGGATCTCGAGGCGGCTCTCCAATGGCGGGGGATGGAGGGTTGGCAGATTTCGAACGAATAAACCGTTACCTTTGATGGTCGATAAGGGAGTTGAGCAACGGAGAGGGTGTTCGGTGAATTGTAATGTTTTCGGTGAATTGGAGAATTCTGGCGGCGGCGGCGGCGACAATCTTAATTCTGTCAAGGACGAGCAGTTTGTGAGGTGGTTCAGGGAATCTTGGCCGTACTTCCGTGCGCACACAGGCAGCACATTCGTTATAGTGATATCCGGGGAAATCGTGGATAGTCCTTACTTGGATCCCATTCTTAAGGCAGGTTTTTAGTCTTGTTTCCCTCTGTTTTTTCACAAGGTCTAAATGAGATTCTAGTTATTAACTTGCTAATTACAGTCAATTAGTTGATTTTACTGATCGAGTAGTAAGGAAATTAGATTTAGTAACCATAAATGTAGAACAATATTGTTGAGTTCATCTGACTTGGTTTTCATGTGGAAGAATTTTTGACGTTTAAATGATATTCTAGTTATTAACTAGCTAATTACAGTCAAAAAGTTGATCTTACTGATCGAGGTGTAAGGAAATTAGATTTAGTAACCATAAGTGTAGAACAATATTGTCGAGTTAATGTGATTTTGTTTTCCTGTGGAGGAATTTTAGAAGGTGGACAGAGATTCTGGCAACAGGAATGAATTAATACATATGGATAACCGAATCAAGGTTTTGAATTTCAATATTTTCAGACATTTCACCAGATTTTTTCTCGTGATATTTCACTGACCTGGTGCAATATTTCGTCAAGTTGGAGAAAATTTTATCAAAATTTCGACAAAATGGGGGAAAAGGGAAAATTCAGTCATGGTGGTTGTTGGTCTTTAACTTCTCCCTTGTTCCCAACAACCACAAAACACTTCCATGAATCAAAAGGTGGCTTAGATCCTCTGCACCTAAATCCTTCACCAATTTCTTGATGAAGACAATTTGAAGCACGTGCCCCAGAATTCTCATACATAAAGCACCGGTTTGCGGAGATTCTTTTTCTTTTATGCCACTTGCCTCCCTCTCGCCGTCTCCTCCACCTTCTTCGTTTTGCCGTGTCTTTGCTGTTACTTTTTCTTCGTTAGCTATGTCTCTACTGCATTAGGGTTTCTCGGTTCATTTTGCTTCATTTTGTTCTATACTTCAATGGCTGTTTCGAGCTCGAGTCCTTGTATTTTTCTGCAAAAACATGGAGAAATTTGGGCTTCGTATGAGAGGATATCGATTCAAAATAGGATCTCGAGGCAGTTCTACAATGGTAGGGGGATGGAGGATTGGCAGATTTTGAACGATTAAACCGTTACCTTTGATGGTCGATAAGGGAGTTGAGCAACGGAGAGGATATTCGGTGAATTATAATGTTTTCGGTGAAATGGAGAATTCTGGCGGCGACGGCGGCGACAATCTTAATTCTGTCAAGGACGAGCAGTTTGTGAGGTGGTTCAGGGAATCTTGGCAGTACTTTCGTGCGCACACAGGCAGCACATTCGTCATAGTGATCTCCGGGGAAATCGTGGATAGTCCTTGCTTGGATCCTATTCTAAAGGCAGGCTTTTAGTCTTGTTTCCCTCTGTTTATTTGACAAGGTCTAAATGAGATTCTAGTTATTAACTTGCTAATTACAGTTAAAAAGCTGATCTTACTGATCGAGGAGTAAGGAAATTAAATTTAGTAACCATAAGTGTAGAACAATATTGTCGAGTTGATGAGATTTTGTTTTCATGTGGAAGAAATTTAGATGTTGGACCGAGATTCCGGCAATAGGAATGAATTAATACATACGGTTAACCGAATCAAGGTTTTGAATTTCGATATCGCCAGACATTTCACCAGATTTGTTCTGGCGAAATTTCATGATATTTCGCTGACCTGGCGGAATATTTCACCAGGTTGGAGAAATATTTCGCTGAAATTTTACTCGCCGAAATTTTGACAAAATGGGAGAATAGGGGAAATCCCCCTACATTTTGTTTCGTTCGGGGCTATTTTGGCGAAATTTAAAACCTTGAACCGAATTAGCTAATTAGTATTTTGTTCTTGAGTATCCATTCTCCCTTATATATGTGTTGCTTACATGTATCAATCAGCACTATCACAGATTGGTAGTATACCTTTACATCATATAATGAAATCAAATGTTGGAACCAATGCCTCGATATATGTTTTTTTAATAGGAGAGAAGACTTTTTCGGTGGCTTAAATGACCATAACCTTTTAAGAAAGCTGGCCTTGGAGCACCTCCATATGGTTAGTTAGCAGGCTGAGATTTTTGCTACTAGCAGAAGTAACTGAACATATTGCCTCATGGACTAAGAATCTCCATGCACCACCTGCTAGAGTCAAGAAAAACTATGCTAATTGTCCTGTTTGGTGGGAAAAAAAAAAACGGGGAATGCGATTCTATTGTACTTAAAAGTGAGAATGGCATTAGACGTCCTTCTTATATAACAATGCACCTTTCATTTTCTTGTATATGGGTTACTGATGGAAGTTTCTCCGTTTTCTGAAACATTTTTCGTCCTATTTATTTTCTTTTCAGTCCTTAATACTTGAAAATTTTGGACCGATTTTTTTTCAATTCTCTAAAAGTAACTTGTCCTATATGTGAACTATAATTATAAACATGAAGACTTCTATATGCAGGATATTTCTCTCCTTCATGGTCTTGGGATCCGATTTGTTCTTGTTCCAGGGACCCATGTTCAAATTGACAAGCTTTTGGAAGAGAGAGGTAAGTGTCAATTGACTGCTTGTAGTATTGTCATTTGTCTTATTGTGTCTTAGGTATAAATATGATCTGCCTATTGAATTATGGAGCCAGTGATATTCATTTCCAGCAAAAAGGTTGATTAAAATGAAATTGTTTCTAAAATTGAACCTTGTCATGATTTATTACCCTGTGTAACTAGCTGGAGTGTATGTTATCTGCATGTTAAGCATACAAGCTAGAGTATATGTTATTGACATGTTAATCATATAAAGTGTGAGATAACCACCAAGACTACTGTTTTCCCTAGTTCTTTTCGTTATTCGTTTGAAGTGTTAGATATGATATCAAGGACATATGTAGCCTCAGCTAAGACTGGATTCATCTTTACTCCCTAGTCCCTATTGTTCCAATCAAATTTGTAAATAAAATTGGAGTCATATGAAGATATTTCCTATGGGAAATTGAAGGGAAAAAAAGGAGAGCCATATCTTAAACTGAAAGGAATTCTGGTAAACCAATAAATGTGGAGGTTTAAACATTGGAAACATAATTTTAGAAATATGGTGCTTGAAAGCAAACGACTTTAGAGATTTACCAATAAAAATCTTCTGGGTATCAGTTATTGAAATAAATATGGAACTACTAGGAATAAGGCTGCTTTTGGTTTTTCTTTTCAAAAGTACTTTTTTTCTTTTAAAAGCAAAATTGTGCTTTTAAAAGCAAAAATATTGTTTGGTTCTATTTTTATGAAGTGCTTTTTAGCAACTTTTTACTTTAAAAGATAAGCAACAAAACATTGCTTCTCTTAAAGCAGAATATTGTTTTTTTTTTGCTTTAAAAAAGAAGCCCAATAGTTCTCTAAACTCGTTGAAAGGGGAGAAGAGACTCATCACCAATACCCATCTTCTCCGATGATCGACAGCCATCTCCGACCTGTAAGTTTCTCTTTCTTCTTCTTCTTCTTCTTCTTCTTCTTCGTATGATTCTAGGTTTTGAAATATCCTTTCTTTCTTTCTTCTTCTCTATGTTTTGGAATCCCCGTTTTTCTAAACAATTCTATAAATCAAGCTGCAATTTAAGGCAGCAAATTTGAGTGGTCCAATTACAATCTCAAGCTCCAAAATAACTGGTCTGTTCTTGTTAAAAGCTTCGTGATGATTCATTTGTAACTGAAACCCTATTTATACACGATTATTAGTAACCAAATAAGTCCAAAATGATATATGGGTTTGGACTTCTGTTCTATGTCTATTCCATTATAAGCTTAAAATTGGGCATGGACTGGGCCTAAATTGAGTTGTTAGTTTTTCTAAGTAGAACCAATATAATTTCACTTAGGTATTGGCCGTTATGTGGAATTCACTTGCTTACAAATTTGGTTTATTGCTAAAAGATCATCCAAAGAGTTGTGTCAGCCTCGGCCAATTAGATTTGGCATGCTAATCTGACCATTAACATGTGATGAATGAAGTTGTTCTCTAGAGAATCTGTCATCAATGCTCCTTATTTGAATTTGATATGGATTTGAAAGATCTGGTATGTATTAAATCTCATAGCACAGTTACAAATTTTGTACGTTCGAAATTCAAATCCCTTTGAGCAATTCTGTCAGAAATTGATTGTTCAAGATAGTTGAACTATTCGGATTGTCATCAGGAATGCCATTCAGTTTTGAGCTAGTTTTAATGATTTTATAACTTATAAATAAAATTATTGTCAATAATATTTAAAATAATAGTATAATAGCGAAAAAACAATTATAAAAAAATTAACGAAAAAGCGATTTCGTAGCTCATAGGTTGCCAAACTTGCTTTTTGCAGTACAGAAAAAGTTTACCAAACAATTTCGCCTCATGAAAAGCAGAGAATTTTCAAATGGAGCCCAAGTCAATTTCCCGACTTATTCAGGTTGGTGCTTAATCAGGAAGCCTCTATAGCTGATGTCACAGCCAGGGATCAGCAGGGTTGTGCTTGGAATTGGAATTTCAGAAGATCCCTATTCGATAGGGAAATGGAGTCAGCTGCTCTTCTGTTGTCGACCCTGCAGAATGTTACTTTTAGGGAAGGACCTGATTCTAGGAGATGGATTTGGGACTGTAGAGGGAATTTCTCTGTTAAATCTTGGTATTGTGCGCTTTCGGATGAAGAAGGAGCTATAATTGATGGGGAGAAACTCTTGGAAAACTCAGGTGCCATCTAAAGTTGGATTTTTCATGTGGTTGGTGGTTAAAGGAAAAAATTTAACCCTTGACAACTTAATTTCTAGGGGTTGGTCAATTCCGAATAGATGTTATATGTGCTGTTGTGAGGCGGAAAGTACTCCCCATCTATTGTTGCATTGCAGTTTGGCTTTCAAGGTGTGGGGTTTCTTTTTGAGTTGGCTTAAGGTGGTTTGGGCAATGCCTAATGGTGTTGATGAGTTTTTATGTTGTTGGAATTAGCTCGATGAAGGATCCAAAAGAGCTGTTCTGTGGAGCATGTGTCCAGCAGCTATTTGCTGGTCACCTTGGAAAGAAAGAAACACTCAGATCTTTTGAGGGCAAGGAGAAGGGTGTTGAAGCTGTCATTGATCGGGTCATTTTCCTTATTGTGTTCTTGGGCTATCCCTCTTCGTGTGTTCAGCCACATTCAGGACTTTCAGTTAAAAGGCATTGGGACTTTTTGTAAATCTGTTCTGTAGTGTTTGTGGGTGTTGACGGGATTATTGTGTATACTTTTCGTATACAGATGTGTAGTGGGGGTTCTTTTTGTATATGGCTAGTAAGTTTATAGTATAGTAATACAATACAATACAATACTTTTACCAATAAAAAATAAAATAAAATGGAGCCCAAGTGAAATTCAAATGTAGCTTGTAGAGTGAATCATAGGAATTTGTAGAAATTTCATCAGTCGTATTCTCCATATTTTTCTGCCTATACCAGATTGGATGTTGAAAATGGCATAAACATCAAATTATGGAACGCCCTTTTAGTGGGATAATCCCCATTTTTGTCATCTCTTCCTTGGATTCTTTAACCTCAAAAATGCCAATGTTGCATCTCAGGATGTCCATCTCTATCGGGTTATGTGTGGAATCTCAACTTAAATCAAAATCCCAGTGAACTGATCATCTTTGGTATAAATGGATTAGATGAAGCCCTAAAAGATGCTTATATCTTTAGTTTTGCTCTATATACTAGTATTTGGACTGCTGTTTCAAATGAATTTTCATGTAGATTCTCCAAAATTCCCAACTATGTCACCATTTCCTCTCAAGAACATATGGAGTCATATAGCTCCACCTAGATCGAAGCATTCTCCTAGTCAGCTATCCACCAAAAGTTTAAAAAACACTCATGGCATGCAAGGTTATCAAAATGCCTCGGCAAGCCCAGGCAATAGACCTGGCCAAAGCCTAGATGCTAGCCTAGGCGATTGGGCGCTCGCCTAGGCGGCATTTTAAAAAAAAAAACAGAGCTATAATAAATAAATATTACATATATCATTTATAGAAATGGAATATGTCAATATTTGAAATAGAATCTACTAATTTTACAATTCAGAAGTAATAATTCAGACAGTTAGAAACACAATTAATAATTTTTTTGATAATTGTAACATAATTAATTATTTCATAACTCAAATCAGATATTTAGGCTTAGAAATTAAATTCAGAATAAGCAAAACAAAAAAAAAGGGGCAGTTGGCACAATAGGAGGAAGGGGAGACTCTACAAAGGGAGGGAGGGAGGGAGAGAGAGTACATACCTGGTTTGTCTCGTGTTCAAGCTCTAGGGTTCAAATGTTGAACTTCAAGTCTTCAACTTATAAAGAGGCTTATTGTATCGTGTAATGAAGACCTTTAAATCTTTAATTTAACCAGTTAAAAACAAAACATAAGTAAACTTTAAATAATAAACTAATTAGAATAAAAGTAATTAATAATTTAAAATATTAATTACAATTAATCAATTTTACAACTCGGGCAACCCCCCGGCCAAATTAGGCAACCAGGTTGTCGCCCAGGTTTCCAAGCGCTCGCCTGGGCACGCTTAGCCTAGACGGGCATCGCCTGGACCTCTGAAAAAACACCTAGTCACCTATCCGCCTAGGCGACTGCCTTTAATAACACTGATGGCATGCTACAAAGGAGAAATTACAAAACCCTATTGGCACATGTTTGAAAAATGTTTGTGGAATAAGAGGATAGTTAAATCATCTCTTCATTCCTTTTAAGGTGGTTAATGTCATTTGGAATCACTTTAATGAGCTTGGTAATGGATAACTCCTCTTTCCCGGTGTTGAGAAAGAGGATAGATTTAAATTTAGACTCATTTTCAGTTACAAACCTTCACTTGGCTTCTGAATGTGTTGCATTAAGTAACCGGAATTTTGAATTTTCTTAAAAATGGGTTATGGAATTTGGAATTCTAAGGCTATCTTTGATGTTTAGAATATCCATAGGTGCAAAGCAGGAGCTGGAAACATTTAAACAATTCAGTTCTATTGAAGTAATATGTTATATTATAGTGGTAACTGGTTGCTGTAGTTGTTTGATTTACAGAACCTCTTTTTTTTTTTCTTCTTGCTCACATTTTTTTTGCATGCAATATTTTTTTGTTAGGTGAAATACTTTGACATGTGTGGGACTCTCACTTTTCTTCTTGCAGGACTCAAGGCCAAGTACGTTGGTCAATACCGAATCACAGATTCTGATTCTCTTGAGGCATCAATGAAAGCAGCTGGAGGAATTCGCTTCATGATTGAAGCAAAGCTTTCTGCTGGACCCTCTATATGCAGTATTCGCAGACACGGTGACAATAGTCGCTTGCATGATGTTGGTGTTAGTGTTGCAAGTGGTAATTTCCTTGCAGCTAAGGTGAGCATATTAATTTTTCAAGTACAATATTTTTTGCATTGGTTCTGGTAAACATTTGAGTCCCATTCTTGTTTATTAAATTGTTTGTCTGCATGAGTATTCATTTTGTTATCATGTACATTTTACCTCTGCAGTAATCAATTAATTTATGTGTAAATTTTTTCCCAGAGAAGAGGAGTTGTTGAAGGCATTGATTATGGAGCAACGGGTGAAGTAAAGAAAGTAGATGTTGCTCGCATTCGAGAGAGACTGGATGGAGACTGTGTTGTGATATTAAGCAATCTGGGCCATTCCAGCTCTGGGGAAGTTTTGAATTGCAAGTATGCTATATAGCCTTTCACTAGGTATCTCTAGTTTTAGGCTCTATGGGTTTATTTTCAGAATAACCTTCTGAAAATTAGATTTTAATATAAATGATTATCCTTAAGTCCTAAGATTACGTGTCTGGATTAAGTCCTTATTTATCATTCCTTGGTTTTCTCTTTCCCTCTGTTATTGTGCATGGCACACACCCACAGGGTGTTTTCTTCTGTCATCCTTATGTTGATATAACATAATGCTTATCTTCATTAAAACAAATGAGGTTTCTCTCCCATAATGGTTTCTGCAGTGAGGGGTATTGGTTACTTGCCTAGGAAACCACAGTCAGACCATTCTTCTTCTGTTTGTGTTCATTGTCAACTGTTGAGCATGTGTTTGCACATGTGAACTACAATTTGAAATGGGGGGGTACTATCATCTTTTAGCGAAATGTGGAAATGTTTGTGATGTACATAAATATGGATAGTTCTCATTAGGGGTGTCAATGGGGACTGGATAGAACCGAACTCGTTTGTTAGTCTTGGTTCCAGGTTTTATAAAAAGAGTTTATAATCGGGTTCGGTTCCGGTTCTATAAAAAGAGGCCCCTTAAGAATCGACTCTATGTGGATATTGACCCAACGGGTACCCGTTGGGTTTCGGGTTGCTTGGATTTGTTAAATGATTTATTAATAATTTTTTATATCCCTAAAGATAAAATAATTTAGAACTAAATAAAAGTTTTCTTTGTAAATTGAAGAATTCATTATATAGATTTTAAACAATCAATAATTACAACATTGATTAATTAACCTAAAATTGATCTATTAATTTTTTTTGTTTTTAAATGTCAACTTCTATTGGACATTCATTTTACATGGTGGATGGTGTGTAATATGTGTTGGGTATAATTATTTTATCTAAATTTAGATAAATCTTAGTTTTGGGAATGAGATTGTTGTCATGATAATTGAATAATGTTAATATAATGGAAGTAAACACTTTTGCAAATACATTAATGTAGTAAGTAGAGTACCCATTTAAAACTGGGTATTCACGAGTTTGGTTATAGGACTAAGGGTGACAACCTTGGACTCGAAACCGTTCAAAATAACAGGGTTCGGTTTTGGGACTTGCTGGACCCGTCCCGAACCCGACCCGTTGACACCCCTAGTTTTCATAGCATGGAACTTCTCTTTATTGGTTAAGGTGGAAGGGTATTTAAAATATGTTCTGAAATGTTTCTAAAAAAAAAACTTCATTATAAAAGGAGAATAACAATTTTTTTTAGTGTTGCAGACAAATTGTTTGAATCGTATTAATATATAATTAAAATGTATTCATAAGATTCAACATATGCATTGTATTCGTATGATGTAAACATAAATATAGTTTTTGTACTAAATTGAATTGATCTAGGGTCAAATCGAATTGTAAGATTCATACAATAAATCATAGCATTTTGACAACAAAGTTGGTACCTCTAGAATTCTAAATTAGCTGATTTTAGAATAATTAACTTCGTTTTCTGAGCTCCTAAACGTTGTCTTCTTTAATGAAGAATAGTTGGATTACAAAGTTTGGTAACTAGATACTAGATAGTTGTGTGCAAGTTCTTGGTTAAATTCTACTTCCATGTCGTTAGGAGTGATCTTTTCCTTTCTCATCCTGATGTGTTGTCTAGCTTGATTTGGAGCTGTTTAATCCTCTAGGTTAGAGAATGTCTTCGGACTACGGTGCTAGACAAGATTAATACTAATGATAAATCCTCCAAAGGAGAGGGAAGCCTTCTTTCTTTTTTTTTTCTGACCTCTCCAGGAGTGTGTTCCCATTTTTGATTCACTACCCTGCAACACGGTAAGTGTGGGATCAATTTCTATGATTGTTTGTGTATGGTCGGTGATGCTTGAGTCTATATGCCAGCTATTATCACAATGGCACCCACTGACGTGCAGATCCCTTGATATATGCTTGCACATGCTATTTTTTGGGTTATTTGGGAATGAAAGGAACTGCATGATTTTTGAAGACAAGAGATTTGCTACCTTGGTAATCATAGAGATTGATGGTGGTGGTTGTACATCTCGTTTCAGTATCAAAGATACTTAGAGGACTATTTATATTGGATTTTGAGAGATTGGAAATCTGTTTTGACTACTATACTAGGTATCCTATGGCCCTTAGTTAGCTAGTTTGATATCCTCTTGAGGAGGGGGTGATCAAACTGAGTTTTAATGGATGCACTTTGGCAACCCAAGACCATCAGGTGTTGGGAGTGTTTTTTTGAGATCATAAGGGGTAGATCATCCACACATTTTTTGAGCCTATAGGAGAAGGAGATGCTATTAGCGCAGAGTTGCTAGCTCTATTGACAGGTTTAAGAAAGACAAAGACAATTGAGATGTCTTATTTGCTTTCCTTGAGGGCGATTTGAGTACTAACATTTCTTGGTTTCTAAGGCACTTGCCTATTCTTGGAGATTAGCTTGTTTTTTTAGGTTCGCATGTTCCTTGACTTCTTCCATGCACCTCTCGTTCCACCAGGTGCGTAGAGCTACTAATAGTGTGGTGGATATCTTGGTCTTGGCTAAGGGTAGTGCAAGAAGAGAGGGCTTAGGGGCATTCCCGATCTATATTTTGCTGTCTATTGTGCTGTTGCCTTATGTAATATCTTTGCTGTTTCTTTAGATAGCTGCCATGGTCATCTCTCTCTTTCTTAATAAAACCACCATTATTTATCAAAAAAAAAAAGGCTATGATGCCTCAAAGCAAGTTTTCATATCCTTTAAATGACCGACCAAATAACTATGAAATTAGTGAAATGTAAGGCAATCTTTAGGTCGAGGAACTAAGTGTTCTTAAGTTCTTTTTCAAGTAGAGAATGCATGGATTCATTTTGATTCCTGTATGTTCTACCACTAAAAATGCATTAACTACAGTTCCTTTTAGTAGTAAAAATGAGGGAAGTGGTAAAGGAGCTTTTTTCGAACCTTGTGACGTTCCATGACCCCATTACTAGAGAACACAGAGTAAGTTCTTAACAGGGCTGAGTTATAAGCAGTTGAATGGTATCTGTGACTGAATTTAGGAGCTATAAACTCGAAAGCAAGAAGTAAGAAAAGGAGAAATAAACTGGAAAGTATTGGAGTTCGATTTAAAGTAGTTTGTTTCTTTTGTTTTAGAAGCATGCCTTAATCTGTTTAGCAAATTTGTATCTTTCATTATATTTAAAATCTGTTATAAAAGTCTCTATACCTTGGATGAAGGGCTAAAATTTGTCTTTATGTTGGTATTTAGAAAGAGAGCCAAATAAATCCAAAACAAGTCCAAAAGAGACGGTTGAAGATATATTATAAAATTCATTTCTCTCATGTGAGGATTTTTTCCCCTTTTGTTTGCGTTAGTCCTTTATGTCCTTGTGTTCAGCTTTGGTTATCAACACCTGCGGTTCTGAAAAATCAGATATTAGCTGGCATGTGTAACATTTTGGAAATTTGTTGTGCCGTTAAAAAGGAGAGGAAACGCTTCCAAGTATCCATATATATAAATTATAATGAAAGCGTACAATAGAATCCTTGAAGATTTAATATGATGTGTAATGCGAAGAAATGAGTAACAGGACAGTTTTTTTACATCATAAGAAACATGAACAAGGGCCTGCAAATAATACCAACGAGAAATGAATAGCCAATTAGCTCTATCTGCAGTTTCTACAAGGCTTTTATAAATGTTTAACTAGGTGGTTAAGGGTAGTGCTGACACAGGTGACTGGGGTCCTATCAAGGTACTTTTTTAGGGTCGCATTCTTGATGGTGTGTTGATAGCTGGTGAATGCATTGAAGGGAGATTCCTGGAAGCGAAAAACAGGCTTGTGTGCAAGATTGACCCTGAGATGACTTACAATCATGTATTTTTTTTGCTTTTCTTTTTCTGTCGAGAAGATGGGGTTTGGTTTCTGGTGGAGTGAATATCAGCATGGCTATCCTCTTGCTTTTTCTCAGTTCTGGTGAATGGATTTACTGTAGATTGGTTTTGATCATCAAGTGGTTTGAGATAAGGAGGCCCTGTCTCCGTATCTTTTTGTTATTGTTGCACAAGCTTTGAGTGCTCTATACATGAGACCACAGCAGTTTGCCTGTTTAGCTATCTCCCCTCTCCACTATTCCATATTCTTTCTAGATGTGTCTCTAGAGGTGGTTTCTGATGACTCTGGCCTAATTCGCAAATATTTTGAAGCAATGCTGAGCTTGAAGGTTAATTAGAAAAAAGCAGGATTATGGAAATGGGGCTTGATGACTCAGTGCCATGGAGTTAATTTGGATAATGTATGGGTTGCCTTTTGGATTCTTTCCACGTTTCTTATTTGGAAGTTCTGCTAGGCTGAAGTCCACTTTTAGATTTTGGAACTTGGTTTTGTAAGAATGGAGAAGTGGGCAAATAGCTTTAAGAAGTCTTTCCTCTCTCTTGGTTGGAGATTGTCTTTTATTAATAGTTCTCTGCCTAGCATACCAGATAATTTAATGTCTATCTTTAGAATGTCGATAGAGGTGGCAGGGGAGTTGGAGAAATCTTGCATGATTTTTTTACAAGTGAAGGAAATAAAAGAAGTTTTCTTTGGGTAAAGTGGGATAAGGTAAGCAAGCCTAATAAGCTTGATGATTTGGGTATTAGAAAGGTTAAATGGATGAACATGGCCGTTCTGGTCAAGCGGCCCTAGAGGTTTAATGGGGAGCATGATGTGTTATATGGAGGAAAGTTGTTGGGGGAATACATGAATGTAAAGAAAGTGGGTGTGATAGTAGATGCAAAGGTTGGTGGGATAGCAAAGGTTTTGTGGGTTCTTTTGAGGTCAGGGTTTAGGAAGGGATTTTGAAGGTGAGGGAGGAATTCCAAAATTGATGATGGGAAATGGCAGTCATATTCCATTTTTTGGAGGATGATTGGCGCAGGGGGGTTGAACTTCGTGACTTCTGCCACCTTTAGATAAGGCTAAAAAGGAAATATTGGAGGAATATTACTCCATAGGTCTTACTGGTTTGTTTTCGATCACGGTTATAAAACTCGACGAGGTAACTCGAAGCTTGGCCGAGTTAACTGAACTCGGTAGCTTTTTGAGCTAACACGGTTAAAAACTTGGTCTAGAAGTAACCCAGTCGAATTTGGGATCCACTCAAAGCTATCCTCTTTTAATGCTAAGTTGCTAATTAATATCACTATTTATGATAATATTTAATTAGTTTACTTGCTGGTATTCAAATGTTAATATTTAATTTTTAAAAACATGCAAATTTTATTTTCTCCCTTTTTGTGATATATATACACATCGATCCGAGTAATCTCGAGTCGAGTCAAGTTTTTGCGTTTTCAAACACTGTTTTTGGATTCTACCAAGGTTTTTTAACATGAGGACGATAAAAGAGCCTGGACTCACAGTGTGAATACAAGTTTTCCATTAAATCTTCCCACGAAGTGTTAGAAATTTCTCAGGTAATGGACTTCGCATGTGGTGGTGTGGGAGTTCCTCAAAGGTGGTGTTCTTTATTTGGTGAGCTGCGCAAAATAAGGTCCTTCCAGTGAACAATTTGATTAAGAGAGGATGGATGCTGCTTGATTGATGTGCTTGATGTAGGAAAGTGGGGATGTTTTAGATCTTCTCATTCATTGTATTTTGGTTGGAGAGTGTAGTCTTTCTTTTTGTCTCTCTTTGGTGTTTCATGGGTGCTCCATAAAGCTGTTCAGTTTTTTTAATAGCTGGGGTCAAGGTCCATAGTAAGCATAGATAGTAAGGAGGTCTCTCAAGGTGATATGTTCAAGTATATTGATTTGATTACTCATGAGGGAGAAATTAGGAAGATGCTTCTCATAGAACTGGAGCTGTGTGTCTACATTACGTATTTATGCCTTTTGATTGTTATCGGCCGGCATCCTGATCACACTAAATTGAAATATTTACATGGCTGTATGACCAGCTATTCCCTCTGGAATAAAATGATAGACAATTGAGAAGTATCATTTCTCTAGTGTGAAATTTCAAGATGATGATTGGAAAGGCGGGAAATGGGATAGAAATTAATGCATTTGAGAGTCTTGAAGTAGCTTAATTAAGGATAAAATAAAAGGAGGGTCAGTGGAGATAATTTGGACATGTTAAATGAAGACCAACAACAATGCTGGTGAGAAGGTGTGAGTTAGCTCAAGCCATGACGTGGATGGAGTTAATGATCTGAATCACAATTTTGAATATCGCCTTCGATAGGAGGAATGGTGGAATACAAGTTGTAATGTGAATCCAATTAGATGGGGGAAGGCATTGCTGGTTGTTCTATTTTAGGCTTGTAGCCTTACATGTTATATGTTATTTTTTTTTTATCAGAAAAACTAGTGAATAGATTACATATATTTTTTTATTGGCATATGTAAGAAGTAATAATATTTAAATATAAATAATGTAGCAAATATTTAAAGTAATCAACATTTTTTCTGTCCATGTCGATATTTGTCTCCATTGTGGCATATCCTAGTGCCCTTATAACAAGTGTTGTTCCCATCCCTTTTGTTCTTACAAATTCAGAATAAGTACCAAGATATCTTTTCTATAAGCAGATCGGATGACTGTGTATCTTGCACTAAAATCTTAAGCTTGATGATGGTTTAAGGAACTTTTGAAATTACAACACATTGTTTCCATTTTTGCATGGACTTTATAAAGAATCAATGGTCATAAGGTTCTGTTGCAATGATTTTTCTTCAGTTGCAATTTTTCGTTACCGAACATGCAGTTACCTTTACATCTTAGCTCTGATAGCTTTAAGATTTCTGTTTGAGATGAATAACTTCAATCTTCTACGTCTGTACACTGGTATCCAGTCATTGCTTAATGGCTGTAGTAATGTTAGATGCTGACTTCCATGTGGATGTTCAAAATGACTGCTCTAGGAGTTTGATGCTTCATACTTTTCATGTTGCAGCACATATGAAGTTGCTACAGCTTGCGCGTTGGCTATTAAAGCAGAGAAGCTTATATGCATTGTCGATGGCCCGATTCTGGATGATTCTGGACGCCTTATTCGTTTCTTGACTCTTCAAGATGCAGACAGTTTGATCCGCAAAAGAGCGAAGCAAAGTGAAATAGCTGCAAATTATGTCAAGGCTGTTGGCGAAGAAGATATTGCTTTTTCTGGCTATCTTTCATCTAATGGAACTATTCATCCTCAGAATGGGAAAAGTTTCAGACAAAGATATAATGCAACATTTCATAATGGTGTCGGTTTTGACAATGGGAATGGAATATGGTCCGGTGAACAAGGGTTTGCCATTGGAGGTGAGGAAAGATTAAGTAGATTAAATGGTTACCTTTCAGAATTGGCTGCTGCAGCTTTCGTATGCAGAGTAAGTCTAAATACAACTGATTGATCTTCTTTACATTTCAATGTCTATGCATGTTATTATCAATTGTTGTTTATTGATTTTTATATGTGAGCTGGTCTTCTCGGAACCAGGCACCTTAAAAATTTGAGGATGCTAGTTCTCTTTCCGGTTCTGCCAGGTTATTTATCCTGGTTCTGAAAACATTGCTTCATACATCTCATTCAAATGTAATGTAAATCCTTGGGTTTACATTTGTATCAGCTTTTTTCACGTATATTTTCCAAAGAAAATTTAACTTCAAACTGAAAAGGATAAAACTTAAGCATCTTTATGAATAGTGAAGAAAACACCTTTGATTTGATTATGGGCTTTTAGGTTTTCCAAGACAATATTCAAATGGAACTTTATTTATTAATGACTGACATATTATTGTTGAATTGTTCAAAGGAATGAGAAAAGAAGACAGGAAATCCAATTATGGAAGACGGTGTTGGGAGCTGATTTAGTGCACCAACTGTCTTGATTGAAGTGAAAGGATGAAGCCACTTCATTAAGATGGAGCAGCTTGGATTAATCCACAACAGCAAGGTCCATATTTCCCCCCAGCCTACACTCAAAGACCACAGATTGGGATCAAGACTGATAAGGTCCATAGCTCAAGAACCGTATGCTAAAAAGAGCCATAGCCTTTGGTTTATAATTCTAGGTGCTTTAGATGCATCCCAAAGAGAGACCAGAGTCTCCACAAAGAGCAACAACCCTTGCAGTGACACAGGTTAGGCCACAGCTCCTTGTCAGGAGCAGTAAGAGTCCATAGCCCCAGGTGGCCTCTCAACCCTAAAGGGATAAGGTGGCCCGTGATTGGATAGTTGGAAGTTGGCATTAGTCAGAATCGAACTCCAACTATTAGAGCTTAAAGCTTCATCTTTGACCAAATCTAAGGGTAGGATTTTCTTTTTAAGGATTATTGGGTTGGAGATAATCCTAGCAAATATTCTCTCATATGGAAGTAAACTCCTACAAGTCCCATGCTATTTAAAGGGTTCAAAGCACAGGAAATCCAAATCTGGGATATCCAAGGGATGAAAAGGTTCCCAATGACTCCTAGTCCCCATTTTATAGTACTTAGGAGAGGGAGAAAAGGAGACCAAAGTTAGCAATGTATAAACAATCAACCAAACAAAGTACCATGATTTTGTAAGTCTTCTTTTTCATTATTCCCTTTATGTATCACATATCAAGCTTTAAAGGAGCCCATGTATGGTAGAAAGGCACCTTTTCTTTGTAAATCAAGCATTTAAAGGGATAATCATGTACATTCACAAATCAGATTCTAAATAAACAAACAATAACAACAACAAAATGCCTAGATCTGACAATGGGTCGGGTTCAGGCAGGTTTGGATCAGGTTGGTATTGGGTATTATAGAGTTTATGCTCAACCCAAACCCGCTCGTTTAATAAACGGGTTGAGAAATCCAATCTGAACCTAACCCGCCTCAACCGTGTAACCCATATTACCCATTTAGTCTCTCATAAAATATTATAAATTTATTTAAAATAATATATAATATATTGTTATACACAAATAATGTGTAATATATATTCTAATACATAGATTATATGTATAAATAAGGAGCTAAACAGGTTGAGACCGGTCAAACAGGTCAAGAAGTCCAACCTGAACGCAGCCCGTTTATTTACGGGTTGACCCATTACTAACCTGTTTGTAAAAACCTCATCCCAAACCAGTCAAAGTGCGGTTGGGTTCGGCTGGGTTGGCTGGTCGAATACAAATTGCCACTTCTAAAAATGCCTTATGCCAAAACTAGTTGGGGTCAGTAACACGAATCCAATTCTTCAATTCCAATATATCAAAAATCTTATCATTGGTTAGATTATGTGTATTTAAATCCTTTCTGGTTGACTCTATCTTGCTGCTGTATTGTCTTCCTCTCACCCTTTTAAATCCTTCAATCTGCACCCAGGTCCTTTTGGGTCTTCCTCTCACTTTCTTAAATCCTTTAATATGAACCCCCTCACACCTTCTCACAGCCTCCTCAGGTCTTTGCTTTACATGCCTAAACCATCTTATGTTACTTTCCTTTATTTATCTCCTATTTAGGCACCTAGATACTCTCGGATCCCTTGTCTTTTCTAGTCTTCCCACTCATCCATCTCAACATTCTCATCTTAGCAAGCCTCGTCCTACCAATATGTTGTGTTTTTGTGCCCAACATTGGGCTCCATACATTGTAGTAGGCTTAATAGTTGTCCTGTGAAATTTGCCTTCTAGCTTGATTAGGACATGTCAATCAGATAGCACTCTAGAAGCTCCTATTCATTGAAGCCACTTAGCTCTAATTTTAGTGCAACCTCCTCGTCAATATCCTCAACTTTTTGGATAATTGATCCAAGATTAGCGAAAGTGATTGTTTTTAAAAGAAGAGATTAAGAAGTGGAATAGGGAGACCTTCGGGAATGTACGGGTGCAAAAGAATACTCATGAAGATCAAGGAATTAGACTCTTTGGAGGAGGCTGGTGATTTAGATGGGGTCAAGAAGCTTCTTAGAGAGAATCTGAAATTGGAATTCTCCAAGAATGCAAAATTGGAAGAAATCTCTTGGAGGCAAAAGTCAAGAGCTGTGTGGCTTAAAGAGGGGGACAATAACACCAAGTTCTTTCATAGAATGACCAATTTCAGAAATAAAGTGAACACCATTAGGAGAGTGGAAGTGGATGATGCTGTTTTTGAAGAGGAGAATGAGATTAAGCATGCATTGGTATCATATTACGAAAATATGTTTTCTGAAGACGTGGTTAGAAGGACACTCTTGGATGGATTGGAGTTTGACATCCTCGATGAGGAAGCTAGGGAATCTCTTGAAAGAAGGTTCTCAGAAGAGGAGGTGTGGGAGGTGATAAATGGATTGGATGGGGACAAAGCGCCCGGGCCGGATGGGTTCTCTTTAAAGTTCTATAAGAAGTACTGGAATATCATCAAATTGGATTTGATGAAGGCAATTGAGGAGTTTTATCTGCATTATTCTTTCGAAAAAAGTGCAAATGCTACTTTCATCTCTCTTATCCCTAAGAAGGAAGGGGCGGTCAATGTAAAGGATTTTCGTCCTACTTGGTTGGCAGCTTTTACAAGATCATTGCCAAGTTGTTAGCTAATAGATTTAGGCGTGTGTTACCAAACATTATTTCGCAAGAGCAGAGTGCGTTTATAAGTGGTTGCCAAATCTTAGATGGGGTTATTGCCAATGAATATGTGGATCTTTTCAAAAGGGGGAAAGAGGATTGGGTATTGTGCAAACTCGAGTTGGAGAAAGATTTTTTATTGTATATGCTTGGTAAGGTGGGGTTTGGAGTGAGATGGAACAGGTGGATCAAATCTTGTATATCAACGGCATCTTTCTTGATTTTGGTGAATGGTGTAGCTTCTGGTTTTGTCCGTTCATCGAGAGGGTTACGTCAAGGCGATCCCCTCTCCCTGTTCCTATTTTTGATAATGGTGGCCTTTAGTAGGCTTATCAACAAGGCTGTTCACTTGGAGCTGTTAGAGGGAGTGAAAGTTAGCATCAAGGGGCCGATTATTTCTCACCTTCACTTTGCCAATGACACCCTTATATTTTGCAAGGCAAGCTGTAATCATCTTTTGATGTTGAGATGTTTATGCATATGTTTTGAAGCTCTATCGGGTTTGCAGATCAATTGTAGCAAAAGTGAGTTGATAGGTATCCGGGAAGGGACTATCATTGACCACCTTAGAAGCATTTTGGGTTGTAAGCTGGGATTTCTACCAATCACTTATTTGGGGCTTCCTTCGGGGGCTTCTTTTAAATCCACAGCTGTTTGGGGAAGTATAGTTGAGAGATGTGAAAGGAAATTAGCTCTTTGGAAGTCTAGATATCTTTCTAAAGGAGGGAAAATGGTTTTGATAAAGAGTTCATTGTCTAACTTACCCACTTATTTCCAAGGTTTGCAATGTCGATGTCGCAAGACATGTCACAGACTGGTAAGACCTGGGACAAGTCGCGACATCGGGGGAAAAAAAATAAACATTTATATACTTTTTCAAAATTTTATAGGGTTTTTTTTTAAAAATATAGTTTTTCCCTCGTGTCGCAGGGAAATGGGAAATCTGCGACTTCCCAAGGATTTCATGTCGACACATTCAAAATCGTCGACATTGAAAACCCTGCTTATTTCTTGTCGGTGTTTATGGTTTCAGCTTCGGTGGCTTTTAGAATCGAGAAACTTCAACATGATTTTCTGTGGTGTGGCATGGGTGATGAACAGAAATTTCACTTGGTTAACTGGAGTGAGGTTTGCAAACCAAGAGAGAATGGTGGTCTTGGGATAAAAGGGTTGAAGAAATTTAATGAAGTCTTGCTAGGGAAGTGATTGTGGAGATTTGGAGAGGAAAGTGGTAGCCTTTGGAGAAGGGTGATTGAGGTTAGGTATGGGTGTTCTTTTCGGGGGATTGGTCATTCCATTCCATCCAAGGGTCTTATGGCACAAGTGTGTGGAAAGGTATTGCCAAGTTGAATGCAAGTTTTGTGGCTGCCACCAGGTTTGAAGTCGGAGAGGGTAACAGAATCAGATTCTGGATCGATCTTTGGGTGGGGAATGGCAATGTTGCGCTCTGTAACCTTTTCCCTGACCTCTTCAGGCTGGTGCACAATCAAGATATTTCAATATCGGAAGCTCTTGTTAGAGATCATCATGATAGATCTTGGAATTTGAATTTTAGAAGACCCCTATTTGATAGGGAAATGGAATCTATTTCTCAATTATTGCAAACACTCCAAGGGCATGCTTTCAAGGATGGCCCGGATTCTAGAAGATGGATTTGGTGTCGTAGTGGGAATTTTTCGATGCGGTCAAGGTATGCATCCTTATCTGCTGTTGGGTCAAGATTTGAAGTGGAAAACATACTGTGGAAATCTCAGGCTCCTTCTAAAGTGGTTATCTTTTTGTGGACGGCAGCTAAAGGAAAAAATCTTAACTCTTGATAACTTAATGTCTAGGGGATGGTCGATCCCTAACAGATGCAGTCTGTGTTTTGCCGATGCGGAAAGTGTTTCTCATGTACTGGTGCAGTGCAGTTTAGCTTTTGAGGGTGGGGGTTCTTTTTGAGCAGGTTTAAGGTGGATTGGGTTATGCCAAAAGAGGTCTATGATCTTCTCTGCTGTTGGGGTTGGAAGAAAGGTGGGTCTATAAAGGCAGCCCTTTGGAACTTGTGTCCGGCTGCGATTTGTTGGTCCCTTTGGAAAGAAAGAAACAACCGGATTTTTTAGGAGAAGGTGAAGGATGTTGAAACCATTAAGGAACAGGTCATATTTACATTGTACCCTTGGGTTAACACACACCGCGACTTCTGCCACATACATTTCTATCAGCTCAAGGGAGATTCGAACTTTTTGTGATTATTTATCATGCTTTTTTCTGGTTTTTTTTTTTTTTTGACCGATCAGACTCTTTTTGATACTCAAGTTAGTCTCTCTTATGTACACTCACTCTCCGTGCACAATTGCTAGTTGGGGGGTTTTATATCTGTACATGACTTCTGTCTGATAGAAAATTTTATATCATATTAATACAATACATATTACTTATCAAGAAAAAAAAAAGAATCTCCCTGTTCTCGATTTTTACCATTGCTTCAACTTTGCAATTATAGGTTCAAATCCTAAAAAATAATGAAAGTCGTATTTTTGCAAATTCTCTTTTTATTTATGCTTTAATTATTTTCAGCCTTTTTCTTTTAATTGGAGATTTCTCTCCCTGAAAGAGGTGATGTAATTGATGGTGTACTTCATCACATTCACCAAAATAAATTACTAACATCGGTAGATATTTGTTGATACAATGTCGAATATCTATGTTTGAAATTTGCATTGGCAGAATAATTACCTGTTGAAATTGTATTTTATTTAGAAAGTAGGGTCAATAATTTTCTGTAAATATTATTTAAAACATTTATGACAACATATCCAACTAAAATTATTTACTTGTAAAAATCATATTTTTCCTAAAACTAAAATATATTTATTGGATAGGATTATAGAAAGTAAAAAATGTAGTTATTGCAAATATAAAAGATTAAAAGCATTTTAAAACCGTTTTACTTTTACAAGATGTATGTGCTACTAATGAACTTATGTAATGATTAACTAGTCTTAGCACAGACATATGATACGACCTGAATAGTATATGGAACCATCCGTAAAACAACATTAGGTTTTACATCTCAGTTCCTTCGTTAAGATTTTGTTTTTTGGATTAGAAATGTTCAAGAAGCTTGAAAATTATGAACTGGGTTTAGGAACAAAGTTATAAGGTGCTAGATTGAGGTTTTAGAAGATAATTTCATACCGCAACTTTTCAAATATTTTAATGACAAGGTTGTCAGCCCTCATGTTTTCTATATGCAGATTTGTTGAGGTGTTTATGTGACGCATTTGTCAAATAGTTTGTAAGCAAGCCTTTGGCCTTCCTAAAAGTGATTCTTGCAAATTACAAGGTGTTAGATTGAAGTTTTAGAAGATGATTTGGTACGGCAACTTGTCAAATATTTTAATGACAAGGTTGTCAGCCCTCATATTTTCTATATGCAGATTTGTAGAGGTGTTTATGTGACACATTTAATAGTTTGTAAGCAAGCCTTTGGCCTTCCTAAAAGTGATTCTTGTAAATTACCTTATCCATCCTTGAGAGATACATTTCACTCACTGAAAAACGGGAATAACAACATATAGCCAGCTATTACCTTGGTTAAATATCATGTGTATGCTGAAATGCCCGGACCATAAGATTTATCTGGTGTTAAAATTCTCATAAAATTCAGTTTCTAGGAATTTTCTTCACGTAATATGCTGTGTATGTTTGAGTTTAGCGCACCCTTTGGATGGTAATACTCTTATTCTGTTTCAGGGAGGTGTTCAAAGAGTTCATTTATTAGATGGCACTATTGGTGGAGCTTTACTATTGGAGTTGTTTCAAAGAGATGGAATGGGGACAATGGTGGCTAGGTAAGATATTCGTTGTGTACACTCCTCTAAGAAGTTTTTCTTTTGATCCAAATAGTATTGTAATGTCTGCTTGCTGATTTGTTATTTGATTTCACTAATCTAAGCATCAAGCTCCATTTTGATTAGAATTGTGTACTTTGACACAGTAAATCAACTATAAAGTTTTGTTTTCATACTTCATTCTGTTACATTCCTTTCCCGTTCTCTTTTTCTTTTTTCTTTTTCCTTTTGACAGAGCAAAAAAGAGATTTCTCCATTCCTTTATTCCATACACACACACATGCATATTTTAATCTTGCATTTTGGCATTTACATTCCTGTACTATGAATCGGTTTAGCATTTATATGGCCTTTGTGCTTCTTGCTAAAACTTTGATGCTTTGCACTTGCTAAACACTGAAGAACTCTTTAACTTTGTCACCAAGCCTGTTTCAGCAACTTGGAATAAATATATGAAGTTCACAACTGTTGAAAAGGTGTACTTTTCAAAAGTGTACAGCAAAGACGAATAGTTTGATGAAAGTCGACCACTAGATGATTAGGTTTCTAGAAATGAAGGGTTTTGGTGAAGTGAGTGCTGGAACCCAGAAACCAATTCTTCAAATCAAGACATTTAGGACTTTAAGTATGGTATTAATAAGCTCTGGAATTTTGACAGTTGTTGGACATATAATGGATCTAAGGTGCAAAATAAAATGGTTAGGATTTGTAAGATTTATTTCCTGGTGATGTATTGAAGGTTATATTTAAGGCTTGACAGGTTGGAAAATATGGCTGGACGTAATGTTTCCAAAAGCTGACTGAACTGCGAAGTTGAACTTTATAAGCCAGTAACTGGGTAACTGGATGCTCACCGATTTTTAGGATGCCAGATTGGGCAGTTCACGTATTAAAATAACATAACTAATAATTTTCCAGTGTTCCGTTTTTTCCTATTTCTAATTAGTACCTATCTGTAATGTCCCCGTTAAGTTGTTCAACCATTGGTCTATCTGCTCGATATGTGATGCAGTTACTTTCTGGGTAGAAGAATGGTCCAGTTATGAAGCCACTGACTTGATGTATGACAGAAAACAAGGTATTATGTGCTGGATGTAGCAATGTTGCTGAAAGTTCAAAATTTAGGAATTTTATGTATTAAAGATCTAGGAATAGGTGACCTTCTAGGACAGAAGATGGGGCAATAAAATGATAAAAAGTTAAGAAGACAATTTTCTAAACTCATACTGGCCTGGTCAGTCAACCTGCCCCTCTCATCAATTCAGTTCAACCTTCTGCCTAAGATGTAGACAAAATCTCACAAAACTGTTGATCCAGCTGGTCTAACCGTAATCTGTTCATACCGTATGAGTGCTATCGACCTGCCTGGGGTTGTGGCACATGTTAAAAAAATGGAATTAGAAATAGAATAGAAGATAGACTTTTTCCTAAATAGTATAATTCAAGATAAGAGGGCTTTATCAGCCCCCAAAAATTGCATAGTGGAGAAGTTCTACAAGGTACTGATAAAACAAATGTGACATCATTAACTCCAATCTGAACCCCCTTGGGAAGTAGGTTTAAAGCCCAGGCCAGGCAGCAACCTCACAAGGGGGATGGGCTGGTTCAATGTGGTTAGATCACAAGTTAAGCCAGGTCAACCCAATTGCATAATAAATAATTCAATATTAAATGAAACATATTATAAAGACTAGAAATTAATCTGAAAAAAAAAATGTATGGCATAGTAACATATGGTAAATCACAAAATAAAAACAATAATTGGATTATATGAAAATTGCAAAATCAGATAACCTAGTATGAAATACACTAAATCTAAGAAATACGAAAAAACAAACAGAAGTCATCTTTGGAATCTGATAAGAAAAGGAATGAACATACTACTAACTGAAGATGAGTTTGCAAAAATCTGGGAAATCAACAGAAAAGAAGATCTTCATAATACGTAAAAAATAAAATAGATAAGGAAAAAATTGAAAATAAGGAAAAATTTGTATCTTAAAAATCTGAAAATCTATCACGGAAGTCAAAATAAAATGTAAGGTAATATACAAAGGAAAAATATAAATAGAGAACATAGGAAAAAAAAATCAAATAGAACATAAAAACGATTCTGCTTAATAAGCGCATTACGTGACAAAATCTAGAAAAAAAATATGTTGGCTCATTTGGCGAGTAAGCATATTTTTGAAGAGAGGGATGTAAATCGGGTGAAAAAGATGTTCGTAGTACATTGTACCGGTAATGCTCTATTTTGGGTATTTTCATTGGCTGCAGTTTGAAGATTTCAGGCCTGATTGGGACAGTAGTATATTTGTGTATTAATCTATGATGAACAGTAACATCTTCTGTATATAACTGCCGTACATTGGTTGTGTACACAGTCATCTTATTTTTGTGATTCTAAAAAAAAATTCTTTACCCATAATTAATGTAATATTAATTATGTTTTTCACATATTTGATCTACTATTGTTCAGCATACTTGTCAAAATCAAAAAAGGAAATAATAATAAAATAAAGTTTTCTTTACCCATAAATAAAATATATAAAAAAAAAACTGAAATAAAAAGGGGGGAACCCACCAACAATTTGAAAATTCTTGATGAGAAAAGTACCGACATGTATATTTATCTTGTGAGTTCAACCTCTTTTCTCAACACTTTAACGCATTTCTTCTCTATTATCTGAGCACTTGAGAAGAAAAGAACAAAAGCAGATAAAACTTTTGAGTTTCAAAGAAATTGATGTAATGGTGGAAACGAAAAAGGGTATGTACTCTATACTTCCTATCTAGTCAGACAATAAAAAGGACTGATTGACCAATGGGCCTATAACCTTGCTAGGTAATTGGTGACCTGTTATTCTCTGCTGGTGTAAAGTTTTGAGGCCCGTTGGCATATCATCATCACAGCTGCTTTTGGTTACTCGCTTCAGAATAGATTCTTCTTACTCCATATCAGTATGAATATTAATATAAATGCTAACTTATTTTCATAGAGTTTTACATATATGGATAGCCATGTGTATCAAAGAGTGAAATGCATAAGAAGCTCCTAGTCCATAGACCGTTGGGCTGTGTGTGTGCTTCTGTAACCTAGGCATCTTTCTTGTCTTCGTCATCTCAATTGCAGGAATAACACTAGTGGTTTGTTTAAGCAGCAGATTGAATGTGTGTGTGTGTGTGCGTGCGTGTGTGTGACCTAGGCATCTTTCTTGACTTCGTAATCTCAATTGCAGGAATAACACTAGTGGTTTGTTTAAGCAGCAGAGTAGGACATCATTGAATGCTAGATAAATTAGCTTACATGCTCGTCATATGATTCAACTGAATCTGGGGTTGATAAGCTGTCATGCAGAATAAGAATAAACAAAGTATGGATTGTTTTTTACTTTTTTTGCTGAACATTTTTGACATGTAGGATAGACTGAGTATCTTATTAGTGTTTTATTTGAGCTTTCACAAAAAAAAGTGTAGTTTATTCATGTTCAATGAAGTTATCTTTACCCCAAACTCAGTATGATTCTGGATCATTTCTATTAACTGCCTTTGTTACTCTCATCAGTGATCTTTATGAAGGAACACGGCCAGCTACAAGGTCGGATTTCCCTGGAATTAAACAACTTATGCAACCTCTAGAACAATCTGGTACATTGGTCCGAAGAACTGAAGAAGAGGTTTGCACTCCTTTTTCTATTTCAATTTCCAAACTCTCTTTTTTGATATCTGGATAATTAACTCTTAACTCAAATTGTTTTGATTTCTGTACTATATTAGATTATAATAATGGTAGAACTGATCCAATTGCATAGCATTATCTTTCCTGGAAACTGGAATTAAGCTGCTGTGCTTTCTCATGACGTTTTTTTAGCTACTTCATGCACTGGATTCATTTATGGTTGTGGAGCGAGAAGGTCAAATTATTGCATGTGCTGCTCTTTTACCTTTCTTTGAAGAAAAATGTGGGGAGGTTGCCGCGATCGCTGTTTCTCCTGATTGTCGTGGACAAGGACAGGGAGACAAATTACTTGGTATGACATCGAATTTGATTACATTGTATTACTTTGCTTCTTTTTTTTTTTTTGGTCATAACTGCAATGCTGTAAGCTAATTGACATAAGAAGTCAAATTTTGAGGCATTTGGTTAATTTTTTCTGCTGGTTGCAGCTAGGATAGACAAAGTACAAGTCAACAGTTTATTTTTCTTATCGAAGTTTTAATCGTTAAAAGCTTAAAGAAGTAGATGTATACTTTCTTTATTCCTTTTTTTTTAATATTTCCACCTCTTCATGGTTAAACATTTTCCCTCATGGTGTAAAGGATCGGATGATCTCGAATAGGATCGTCTAATACAACTCCATATCAGCTTGGTCCGAGTCACGATCCTACCCTGATACACAAAAAAATTAGTTTTATCTCAACCCGACCGAGACAAGTCGTCCGAACCGGACGACTTGTATCGGGATCACCCGAGTTGTATTGGACGATCCACATGGATTGTCTGATGCACATGAATATTTAAGTGGTCGTGTGCCCACATTTGAAAGATTACATTTTTCTATTTGGTATCTATTTTTCGTCGGAATTCCATTGGAAAGTTGCCGAAGATCATCAGAATCTCGCTGGAACATATCTAAGTTGTAGACTGGCTTCTATATTACTTCTTGGTTATTTTTTTATTTTTTTTTGGATTTATTTCTTTCTATAAGCTTTATATAAGCAAAAAATAGGTGTTTGAGATTTATTTTTGTTAGATTTGAAAGGGGTTTTGCTTGAAAGTATGTTAGAAATTTGTTTTGCTTAATTACTTAAGGCTATTTATCAATAGAAAGTGCTCTTAGTTAGGTTTTTTGAATTTGGCTGAAATTTTTTTTTTTTGAAATATTGATATTTTTTATTATATAAGCATTTTATATTACTTGCATAACTGTAACTAATGTTAATATGCATATTTTGCATATTAAAATGCTATTTAATATTTTTTTAGGAACTTATTTAAACTAATTTTATGTATTTATATTTTTTATATAATTTTTCCTGATTTTTTAAATTTATTCCTGATTCATGTTTTGGATCGGCCAATCTTGAGTTGGATCGCCAATGCAACTCGGTATCAGAACAGTACGATCCCTAATCCAATACCGAGTCTTTACACTGTGTTTTCTCTCTTTTCTTATTTGGAGAAGCAATAGCTGAATCTGGAACATACCTTATATGATTATTCTTCATTAGTATGTTACTACTAGACACACTTCCCTTGAGCTTGTCTTTATTCCTTTATTTGAGATGATTTAGAACCATCCAGTCTGATGGCCCATTTGTTTGTGTTGACATTATGCAGATTATATTGAGAAGAAGGCGTCAGCACTTGGATTGGAGATGCTTTTCCTGCTTACAACCCGCACTGCAGATTGGTACGTTTGTGGCCTATGTTTAAATATCAGCAATAGGTAACTGTTATAGTTAATATTCTTGATATGCCTATTTTAAACCACTTCTTGTTCCATGTTGTAGGATGAATTTTTAAATTATTAGGAAATTATACCCAAATGACCCAGATCATGATTTCTGTAATAAAAAAAAAAGAGAAAAATTCTAGGGTCTTAAGTCACAAGATGTCTTTAAACACAAAATTTAGCTATGTGACTTTTTGTTGTAAAGAATTGGAGCCACCATATGATGGATCCCACTAAATATTGCGTAGCAAAAATTGGAGTGGTCAAATTTTTTTGCCATTTGATTTTAATCAAAATTATTTTAGGCATGGGGATTCATGTGCCTTGGAAACCTGCCACGTGGATATTTTATAGTGCTTAATAACCCTTCTTAGGAGCCTTAAGCACCAGTTGCTAAACGCCTACCTTTCAAAAAATCCATTGTCAAAACTACGTATTGCTCAAAGCTACTAAAGGAAAAGATGTACTAAAACCCTAGCCCTTGGAATTCCATCAGGAATTCATACTTTCTCTTATCCACAATTGATCTAATACCCAAATTTTAACATTTCTTATTCAGTATAACCCCAATTTCTCAGAAAGATTTAATCAAGATGCAGAAGAACATGAAGCAAGTTTGGTCAAACATTCACTTCTTCCAAAGACTGATTATTTGCGAAAAACTGTTTTATCCCTGATATTTTTCTGGATTTCCATAATTCCTGAATTTCAGGGAGTAGATTATGATGGATTTGCTGATACAGGCCTACAGGGGTTGAGTGTTGGGGATCTAATCTTTTCGGGAGGTCATTGTATTTTCCTTTTGTATGGTTGACATTTTTTTGGGTGTTGATCCATTGTATACTTTTTGTGTACATATAGGGCTTGACTTTCATAGGTTTTACTACTAATGCATGCATTCTTTACCGATAAAAAAAAAATGGTTTCATATTTGGATCTCACGGAGAGTTAATTAGAAAAGCAAAACTAACAAGATCAACACTTGGGGAAAGGGTGAGGGGAAAAAAAAACTGGGTAACTTTGAGAAACAACCAAAAACTTGTTTCAGAGACAGATATCGTACCCAATATGCATCTATGGCACCAAAATCAAATCAAGTTAGTATCATGCCATGGAAGCACATTAAGAACTATGATGATCAAACTAAAGCTGAGGCTTTTATTGAAAGGTCACCAAGTTAAATTTACTTTCTCAAAACTGCATATTTTAAATCTTATAAGAACTAAGAGCTTCACTGGTATAAAGCGGAACTGGATAAGGATAAAGGAAAAACAGGTCATACCTATCATTGGAAACTGGGAAGAGGGTAGAATGTGACAATGTGTAAAAGTAGGAAACTAAATAATTTTTTTTAAGAGAAAATGAAAATCGAGAGATTTCCTTATGCTTTTGGCTATTCAAATTTATATACTTCCCTTTCTTTTTCATGCTTGTGTTTTTATGCTCTACTCAGGAACATACTAACTCGTTCTTTTTACATATTCAACCCTGAATTGAAATATGATGCAAAAAGAACATAATAATATCGAAGAAAAAAAATGCTGTCCATGATTGTTCTAGTGTGACGGAACTGACCTTGTAGTAGGTAGATGAATATGGAATTAATAAATTTGAGAGAAAAATCTGGATATAGGTCATGCGTGATGGAAGAATATTATTAGGAGTCTAGGACTAACGTCATCTTGTCCTCCAATTCTAGTATCTCCTCCGAAGGAATGCCATAGAACTTTGCTCTCCACCCTGTATGTGGCTAAACTGTCTGTCAAATCGTTAATAGATCATGGCACATGAATAGATGAGGTGTTAAATCCATCGGTCAATGAATGCGCTAAACAAAACTAGATGTAGGAACCTCCGGGTATACCCCTGAGGAGAATCCAGCCAAGATACCGTTAGTATATGAGTCACCCTTTGTCTCCAAAGTGTCGATATGAAGAGATCTCACCTCTTTCAGTTGGTGTAGATTTTACATTCCCAATCAACCTGAGTAGGCACATATACGTCTGTCTTGATTCCTAAAGATGCAACCGACCCCTGAAAGCCTTGGATGGGCCCGAGGAGTAGCTCGGAGTTTGGGGGGAGCAAATTAGACGATGAACCCTCCAACGGGAGAAGCAGGCTATAATAAACAATCATCTCATAATCTTTGATACAATCTCTAAATTCCTGAATGGCCGCCATCTAGGATGCAGCAATCAATATAATAGAATCAATAACAGCTCGTGTACTGCCTCTCCTCCTGTTCCTCGACTAGCAAATCCCTTAAAGCACTGCATGAAAAAGTGAGCGATACATCATCTTGCCTCTCTTTTTCATGCCAGAAATGTATAAATACCTGCTGGCAATAACCCAATCCATGTCGATCATCTATAGGATGGAGGTCCAAACAAATGCAATGACTTTGGGGGGAGCTTGTGGCTTCCATAAAATGATGGGAAGAGAGGGTGCCTGGGGAAGGTCACTATCTTCCATGTAGGATACGAAGAAAGGAATTATGGAGAAGGCTCAGGGATCCAATAAACTTGGATTCAAATCTAATGACCAACCAGGCTTGGGTGGAAAACCCACCAACAAGCTACTCTCCTACCTTTCAACAGCTTTATTTATTTTGAAAACAGCTTGTTTCACCATATGCCAAAGGTTAGGTCTGTTGCCAGTCCACCCCTCCAGGAATCGTCAATTGGTGCGATGGTAAAAACGCCAAGCTGTCGGTATGAAAATACAGGTTCGAGTCTGAGTGCAGCCCAAAAGTTAGGGCTGTTACCGGTCCACCCCTCCTGGGGCCCTGCTTTAGCAGGACCTACTCCGGGTTACAGTATGCGGATTTAACTTGTTCACTTGTAAAGATTGTCATCGTAATCCTTCAATAGAGAAACAGTAGTATAAAAATGAAAGATCCATGGAAACATAAATGAGCTGCTGTTTACTGTTTTTTCATTGTCATTACTTGTTCTTTTCTGTATTACCATCAGTATGCTGCCTCTATAATAAAAACAAATGCTCTTTATATGTATTTTACAGGTTTGTAAGGCGTGGTTTCTCAGAGTGTTCAATTGAATCGATTCCTGAGTCAAGGAAGAAGAAGATAAATCTCTCCCGTAGATCGAAATATTATATGAAGCAGCTGCAACCTGATATGAGTGGAATTGCTGTTAATACATCTTAACTTGGAGGTACCACGACCCATTGTTCTTCACCTAGTCATCTGCACATGACCCATTCGATTGTCTGTAGGTCAACGAAATACAACCAGTCGTAGGTGTTTCCTGTATTAATTCAAAGAAACTTCTCTAGGACTGATTATTGCTAATTGGCAATAATTCCTCTCTCCATATATCAGTGTTGTCAAAACTCCTGTTCAGATCTTTCAAACGATATAATTTATTTTATTTCGTTTCACGCAGTGTTGAAAAGTTTGGATTTTGTTATTAAGAACTTAAAAATTGAACCAAAACTAAAGACGTCATCACCCGTTTGCACGAATATTTTTGTGCAGGTCTTTGTGCCGTGCCTAATTTTCGGGCCTCATGCCCTGCATAGCAGGGGACACAATTATTATGCGGGACCGGGTTCGGGTTGGGCTTCATGTTTTGCCTATAATTTGAGCACTTTGACCGGGCCGTTTTGTGGGTCATGACCCCTAGACCCGGGATTGCACCATAAGGTCTATTGTGCCGTGCCTGGGCATGACTCAAATCATGTTGGACGGGGTCGATACGTGTGGCCCAGCCCATTTGTATATCCATATTGGAAGTCAATTATATGTACCCACCTGCAAAGAGTCCTCAAGCGGCTAAAACTGGACAGCCAACATTTAAGTGTCTGCCGAGGAATACTTGATCTTTGCCTCTCAGCATTTTCAAACAGTAACCGCCCCGAAGTTGTACGGTGTAGTGTCGACCACATTCTGACAGCATGAACTGACTGAAAGTCCTCAAAATAAATAAAGTACGTTCCAGTCCAGAGGAAGATTGATTGATATGATGTTTCGACTTTCCAGAATCCGTTCCTGTCAAAACAGACGACTGATAGGAAGGAAAGGGCACGCCTTACAAAGCACAAACACCCACTTGTTCATCATCTGGTCCCCACGAAGTTGCTATCGCATGCCTCCGACGTGGCTCTTCCCCAATAGAGGGTTTCAACCAATCAGATCACGTTTCGTTGATTTCCACACTCCACCCATTGGACCCTAACCTTACCAAACCAAACTCCTCAATGCGTCCAAACAAAACGTACAAACCAGTCCTGATAAGTGTACCCACGCATGGCGGCCCCAACCCACACGCGTATATTAGATTTGAGTCCTTGGTGTCGACGCCACCTGATGAGGTGGTGGAAGTGGTGGTGGTGGGAATAAAAACACCGGTCAAAATGACAACCCATTCCTGGCCCCTCTTTATTACAATTGATCCTATCCCAAAATACACAACCTGGGGCTTTCCTTTGTGTTATAAGTTCCAGATGTCTCTCTCTTAAAACCTCCCCCATTCCTGGCCCCTCTTTATTACAATTGATCCTATCCCAAAACACACAACCTGGGGCTTTCCTTTTTGTTACAAGTTCCAGAGGTCTCTCTCTCAAAACCTCCCCAACACGTACACTCTTATAAGCCCACTTGTCTTCTTTCCTTAGACCCATGTATGTTTCTTCCTGTTGCCCTCCTGGCATTGGCATCCCCTCATAGACAAAAAAACTACAAGAGATCTCCATCCTCAGCCTCCTAAATCAACAAAGAGAAGCAACCCCAAGTCTACTTCTTCTTTTAGTCCTTTTTCCTCTCTTTCTCTCTCTAGACCCAGAGGGTTGAAGCAAAGAGGGCCATGAACATGATGATCCACTCTCTAAACCTATACTCTTCTTCTTCTTCTGCTTCTTCAAAAACTGATCAGATCTTGTCCAGGTACAGACCCATTGCACCCAGACCTGAACTCCTCCCCATTAACCCAATATTAGAGACCCCATCGAGGTTTCAAAGGGCTCACCAGTCTCCTTTACTCAGAAACCTCTCACCCCTTTTCACCACCAAGCCTACAACAAGGACCAGGAAGAGAACCAGATCAGGTCTCTCACCTCTTAACCACAAGAGAGCAAGAATCCAACCACCACATCTTCTCTTGCTAACTTGGTCACACTTCCCCTTCTCCCATATCCCTCTTCAGTTCCTGTTGTAACCAGGCAAGCACTGCATGAAGACACTGAATGCATGATAGACTTGAACCTGAAAACTGCAATCCCAGAAGAGAAGGATCTGTTGCAGAAACTGCAAGGAGGACCAACATGCAGTAGCAGCAGCAGCAGCAGCAGCAACGTTATCGCTCCTCAGCCTGTCAGCCCAGTCGGTTCCAGCATCAGTGTGGGATGCATCAGTGAGGACCCAGACTCAACCCCAAGCTGCAAGTCAAGAGACCAGAAGAGGTGGAGGAAGAGGTTGAATCCGAGGCCTTGCCGGCGGTTGTCTCCGACTCGAACAACAGGGTCAGGCTGGCTAACTCTGCCTACAAGGAGCTTGTGGGTCAACCTGAGTGTGTCTGGCTTGATTCCATGGCGAACTCTGCATGCAGGAGGATAGGTGGAGAGGTGATGCTGGACCTTCCGGATTCGTCTGTGCCCAATACCTCAAATGGATTTTCCTGCCAGGTGAAGATAGAGTGGGAAAGCAATGGACAGAAGAAGAGCTCCATTAATGCACCTTGTTATGTGAGCAGATTGTCCTGTTATCCTAAGGATTACCTCTTCACATGGGGGTTCCATACCAGAGAGGTTTCTGAATCAAGTTCCAGAGTTTGAAGCTGTTATTGTATACTGAATTAAAGTAAATGCAACTTGCTGTAAATGAATACTAGAACAGTTTGAATCTTGTCAAAATCCCATTATTAAAATGTAGAAGATCAATGGTTTATAAGAACTCTCTGTATGTAAGAGGGATATGCACAACAAGGTGAAGAACATTAAGACTAGTTATATAACCCCTGTGCATAGAGACCCTCCAAAAAACAACTAAGAGGAGGAAGATCAGAGTGAAAAATAGAATTAATCTTCTTCAGCACTGGGTGGTCCCTTCCACTTGAAGTTGTCTGCATATGCTCTTACCTGCAACCAGAAAGAATGAAAGGAAGAACAAAGATTTATCAAAAGCTACAGTAGATCAAATATTCAAAAAAATATCAAGCAATTTTCCATAAGATTAAACAAAAGAATAATTCAATAATTTGGAATTCTTATGTTATCACATGATCTAAACAAAAAAAAAAGAGAAAAAAATATTAAGGTATTCAATAGACTTTCTTTCTTCATATCTAAACAATATGTGATTAAACATGCAGACAAAATTATTGAGTAAATATCATTTTCTTTTTTTTTTTCTTTAAAAAAAAAACAAATAAAGACCAATGATAGAGAACAGAGGCTAAAACCTGAACATTTGGGCGTTAAGTAAAACTTATTCTTGAAAACCGCAAGAATTGTTCAGCACCATTTTAAAATCTTGAAGAAATATGGGAACCTGATAAAAGTCAACTCAACATTTCTCACTAACAGACATGCATGAACAAAATCGATGCATGTTTGAAGGCATTGGTTAATTTTATTTTTTCTCTTACAGGCAATTGTAAGAGAGATCAAATTAGAAAGACAGGTGCCAGTGCCACTGGGTTAGTGTTTCAAGTGCTGTGTTTGTGATTAATTTTTTTTTTTTTAGCTGCCTACAGGCACCTAAGTTAATAAGTAGGTAATAAAAGAAATAAAAATGAAGAAAGTATATGCTTGTTGAACAAAAGAATATGAAAGCAAAAGTTAGAAGAAAACAAAATGTAGAAGCCAGCAAGTGCATCAGCATCTTCAGGTTGTGTGAAAACAAAACCACAAAAACTATTTTGGAGGACAGATTTTTTAGAAAAGAAAAGTAACCCAAAAAAAAAAAACTATAGATTTCTCAATCAGAGCAATAATCATGACAAACAAAATTGAATGCTTACATATAAAGAAAGAGTCTATTAGATATTTCGTATTTTGTTATCGACTGTTCAACAGATCGTGATTTAAGCTTTTCAACAGCTTCATGGGGGCCTTAGTAGCCTAGTTTGTTGGCCGAGGGTCACAGGTGAGCAGTGCCCTGTTATCCAGGGGCAGATCCCAAGCACCAGAATTACTTGAGCAATATTTTTGCCATTTTCCATTTTATACTTGTTATGTGTAGTCTCTGGGTGCATCCTTTAATGTTATGATTAGAAAGTTGGTTTGGGGGTCTCAGAGAGATGAGGAATAGTATTTTGTAAAGCTGATACTTGGAGATCATGAGAATATTCTCATCTCCTTCATGGATGTAAGTACATTGCCAAGCCACATGAAGCTTGTTTGGATTTGTTATTATGCTTCTTTTTTTTCCTTTTTTTTTTTTTTTTTTTTGGTAAGAGAAATATTTGTCACTAAACATGATGAAAGAAGAGTCTCTAACCTTCAAAAGAGGAGTTTGGTGCTTCTTAAGCTGCACAAAAATTAAACCCACCATCATATCAAAAATGTGCAAAATATAAAATCAGCATAACACAGGACATGAGGAAAACGATTAGGCACTACAAAACACTGAACCGGATAATTGGAAGAAAATGAACTAATTCTGATGCTTGACAACTGAGAAACGAGATAAAAATTATATACAACCGATCTTCATGATAGTCCAAGCTTTAAGGACATCATACAATAAGTTCAAGGAAATGGTATTATATGCTAAATTACTATAAGACTTTGTTTCAATCCCGGGAAAATAATGGAGAAGAAAATATTTTCTTGAATTTTAGAATATTTCAATGTAGAAAATAATAAATTACAAGAAAATATTTTAATGAATTTTAAAAAAATCTGGAAAACAACTTCCGAAAAAATCTACAGGAAGTTATTTTCCGTCACAACTCACGACCTTCATTTTTCTCAAAGCTCTTCCATCTTTCTCTCTCTCTCTCTCCTTGAATTGTCTCTAACATTGACCCACGTCGCTTTTTCTTTTCTTTCTGTAGTTTCTGAAAAAAATTTCCATCCTCATTTCAAACAACAATAAAATATAGAAAAAAATTTATTTATCTGTAAAACATTTTACAGAATTTATTTTCCAAGTTTTTCGGCAATTCAAACAGAGCTTAAAGGAAAGTCAGAGAAATAGCTAGCAGTAATGCCAGATTGTTTAACAAACTCTAACGTATGCAAGTTGTCAAACGAGACTAAGACGCATCCTAGAATTCAAATATACAAGAACAAGTCATTTCTGCAGGAAAATAAAAGAAATAAAAGACACATACCACATATTCCCAACCATGTCTCTCGGCAAATGCCTTTGCAGCTTCTTCACTATAAAAACCAAGCCCTGCATCACCAACATTAGCATATGGGTCTCCTGTGGATGTCCAACCCATCAATGGATTTTCCCACTTACAAGTGTACAAGTTATGATAACAAACAGTTTTATCAAATGATTTAATAAACAAGGTTTTCATCAAGGTTCACTAGAGTACTTGCCAATAGCAGTGGTTATTCACAACTGAATCGGTCAGCAAACGGCCTAACCTGTGGCAAACCTCATTCACCAGAATGGTAAACGATTATGCTGAATTAACAATAAGCTACTTCAAACAATGACCCACACAAATATCTCTCATATTATCTAGGATCTCAACTGTATGACCCTACAATACATTTGTAGAAAATGTGTCACTTTAACCAACTTGATTCTCTTTCGATGTAACTTCTAAAATAGATTGCAAAGATTTTGAAAGACATTTGTCTTAGTGTTTTTAAATGTCAAAGCGAGAGGCAAAGCATTTTTCATGAGTAAAACATGGCAAGCATGCCTCGTAGAATAAGGCTTAAGCCTCACAAGTGCTTCCACAAGCATGCAATTTTATTGAATAAATAAAAACAAAATATAATGAATCCAAACATAAATTAAGAAAAATAAATAAAATGGAAAAAAATAACAGCAAAATTTAGAGGTGCATATTCCATGAGCCTTATTCAGTATTTGAACTGCAGAATTATGTAAAAATTAAATTGATAAAAAAAAATTGTGTATCTACTATACAAAATTGAGAGAGAGAGAGAGAGAGAGAGAGAGAGAGAGAGAGAGAGAGAGAGAGAGAGACGGAAAATTGAGTTTTTCTGGAAAAGAACTGTTGCAATTAAACTTTACTTTTTCATATAAGTATTGCTAAATATTAGTTAGCCATCATTTAAATTGCAGACTTCAAGTTTAACAATTGAAAATGAGTAAGAAAAGGGCATACAAATTTAGAAACCTCATCCCTTCAACATCTATAAAGGATCTTTTAATGTGAAATAGAGCCTCAAAAGGTTGGGAACACCAAAAATGTTTTTAAAAAAATGATGAATAAAAATGTTAATAAATGAAGTGTAAGTTAAAACATACCTACAAATGATTTTAGTCTGCACTTTGTGGCAAGATCCCTAGTTTTACTTATTCTATGAGATGCATGCTCAAACATAGTGTGTGAGTCCTAAGGTGTGAAACGCGATCTTCATGTGAGCTTTAGACTTTAACAAGCACCACGGAAATTTAAGCCTCAAGAAGTTTTTCTTGAGCCTTGCCTTGATAAGAGCCTTGAGGCGTAAGTCTCACACGCATTTTAAAATGATTTGTCTTTATTGGTAAACAAGGATTTGGTTGAGCGGTGCTTTTTATGACAAGGCTGCTACCCTTTTATTGAGTACAATGGAAAATGAAAATATTTTTCTTATGTGGAATAATACATGTTTTAATAAGCATAAAATTGCCTTTTCACTAATCATGGATAAAATAATAAACAGCTGTGGTTCATTTGGGATTATGGGATCTCTTTAGGTGTTTCATTTAAAGCATTGTTTGTGTGGGACATAATCATGGAGCAGTAAAGAGGAAATTGGCTCCTTGGAAGGGTTGACATTTTTTCAAAATCACACTTATCAAGAGTAAACTTTAAATTTCTTTATGTATCTTATGCTTATTCTTTTCATTGAGTCAGGAGAGGCTCATAAACATCATCTGGTAAACTGGTCATTTGTTTGTATGCCCAAGGAGATGGATAGCCTAGGTTTAAGAACACTAGGAAAGTTTCAATAGAGCTGTTTTTGAGAAATGGCTTTGGAGATTTAGAATGAAAAGAGAGAGAGCCTCTAGAGGCAAGCGACTTGATTGAGAAATTAAGTAAGTGCCTAGCTTCTTTTCATGCTCCATGATGCAAAATTTGGGGAAGACCCAGATGCTTGGAAAAGGAAGTGGGATAGTAAAGGTGTATTCTCAGTGAAATCTTTCTACAACTATCTTATTTCCAAGGATCAAATGTATGCTCCTGCCAAACTGAATTGGAGTTTTCTGGTTCTTTTCAAAGTCCATTTCTTTTTTTTTGTTTTCTACGTGGACAGCCTCTCTGGACAAGATTTTAACTATCAATCACTTGGTGGCAGGCAGTGGTCCATTTCCAATTGGCAAGTGTTGTGCAAGTCTGATACAGAATCTATTGACCATTTGTTGTTGCATAGCAGGGTCCCGTGGAAAGAGTGGTCTTTCTTCCTGTTAAACCATAAGTACCTTTGGCCTACCTTGAAAAGATAGATGAGTTCTTGGTATATTGGGGTAAGAAAAGGGTCAGAGATCGTGGCGGTGGGTTGCTGCGCAAGCCTCCTACTTGGAATTAGTCAGGCCTAGAGCCCGGACACCCAAGTTATCAAAACAAAAAAAGAAAAGAGTCAGAGATCGGCGTTCTTCATTATGGAACATTTTCACTTCGGATATTTGTTGAACCCTTTGGAAGGAACATAATGCAAGGGTCTTTGATGAAGAGCAAGTGTGGAGGTCATTTCAAAGAAGGAAATATCTTTATTATTCCACCGGGTGGTTATCCTCATGAAATAAAAGATGTGTCATTCTCTGTTCTTGCAAATGCATGTAGTGATGCAAGCAGGCAGGGCCAATGTAGTTTGTTTTTTTGTATGTGTATATACGTATATGTGATATATGTACGTATGTTTTAGCATTTAAAATATCCTAACTCTTCTTTTTTAAGTTTCTTCTAGAGGTTTGAGTTTCCTGAAGTATTACTTTATACTCATTGACAAAATCAATCTCTACCTAATAAATGCAGAGCAAATGCCTCCTACACTAGGGAGCATGCGCATGCAAGCACGTAATCTAGACTTCTTTGTGAAATTACAAATCTCAGAAGTAATTAAACTTGCAGCATATCTTCCTGGAAATAACATGAAATTTTCTATAAGATTTTGATATTCACAAGCAGAATAAATTTTAAGCTTTCTGATTAATTTTCAATATATAACATTTTTTATCGGTATTTTCAATATATAACATTCCTTTTTATGTTTATATTTTTTAAATTTTAAGAAGAATGTGAAAAGAAATTCCTATTACTCCTTTTTATTTTCTGATTTTGGAAGTTTCCCTTAAAAAGATTTGTACAAGGGATAATACTAACTCTATCACAATAAGCCTCTACGTAAGCTGACTAGCCATAAACAACTTTCTATTGATTGGTGTAATCTGTCATATCTACTTAGTCATTGGATAATACTAACTCTATCACATTAAGTCTCTAGGTAAGATGACTAGCCATAAACAACTTTATAATGCTTGGTGTAAGTCATATCTACTTAATCAATAAAAGCATGCAACTTGCCCCAGAAGTACTAATCCAGGAACAAAAGTCCAAGGTGCATTGCCTACGAAGATATGAACTATCTATCACAAAATACTTCCTTGGGATTCAACAATACAATATGTATACCTCTATACACACATAAGACAAAAACATTGAGGCAACAAAGATTAGGATTCTTTGACTAAGATATCCATCCCCTACAGATTATTGAAAAGAGAACAATATTCAGATAATAGGCATACTTCTGTGTTGATAAAAAATTGATTTTCCACCGTCCAACTTTTCCAGAACCTTGTTGGGTTGCAGTTCTAGCAGGTGGTAAATTACAACCTGCCATGCATGGAAAGAAACGAAATGCAAAAGGATTAGCATTGATAATAAACCCAAAAAAAAAATAGTCAAATAATTATGAGCAGCATTAAAAACAATCAAGCAACTGCACATATCTCAGTGGTATCAACAAATTGGGTCATTGATGACTGAATGTGATTAGCAAACAGATCTACAGCATGATATTGCATAAATGCCAATATGAACTGCAATTGAATTGACAAATAAATGAATGTCAAACTAAACAAATTCTATGTGAAGGTTGATATCAATTTATACCAACACAATGCAGCAGATAACCTCGCATCAGTCACAATTCCCGTGTTTCATAATCCAAAACAATCTCCCCAAGGAACAAACTTCAATTAGGGAATTTGCAGTACAGTCTGTCAGATTTCCACAACAGAAGAGAACAATTTTGATCTTTCAAATTTGGACCTCCATATTAGGAACGAAATATTGGTCCAACAGGCATGGCATAAAACCCTTATAAGCCTATCAACTTGATATTCTTACTAGAATGTTCAATTAATTATCAAGGAGACTCAATTAACCATTGAATCCCTTCATATATGGTTAAATCAATCATTGAGGAAATTCAAACAAGACAACTATCTCCCCTTTTCTACCAACGGAAAGGATATAACAACAGAATATTTAATTAAATTGAATCATTTCATCCAAAAATTTCTTTCTCTAGTTAAGTGTATCCAGAAGTCGAAATCTACCAAAAACAAAAGCCACAAGTTGAATTACAGCATGAACAACCCAATCTCTCTTACAAAAAAAACCACATAAAAGTCAGTAGAGGACCTTCATTCGTCCTTTCCAGTAAAAATTTCAGTCACTGATCAAGTTTGAAACTGGGTCAATATCCACATCAGCAATTGATGATCTTCCTATATCTCCAGTTCTTAACCTACATTACTGCATTTAATTGAAAATAACTTCAACCATGGTTTCAAATCACCAGATCAAAACTAAAGGGACAACCAAAATCGTGTAATTGTAGAATTCAGTATTCTAATGCAAAATTCAAAGCTCCTTGAACTTCAATGCAACTGAAATTCCATAAGAGGCATACTTAATGGCAAAATATACGAATCAATTCATTAGTTTCGTTCGACTCGTTAAAGACAAAAAAATTAATATCAGGAAAAAATAAAAGGTGTAACTAAATCGAGAACGTGTAAAAGCAGTCTAATGAAGCAGCATACTTCTTCGAAGGTGTTCTTCAGGGATTCCCGAAACGATCCCGATCTCTCCGGGTTTGAGTTCTATTAAGGCGTCGGCAGAGAAAGATCTCGATGCAGATAGAAGAGCAGAGCGAAGGGAAGGAGTATAGCTAAAACCCCTTTGCAGATATTTCGCCATCTTCGAAAATTAGTTTCCTTCTGCAGAATTCCCTTGCGTCTTATGATATCACAAAAAGAAACGGTGTGCTTCTGCCTTCACCACAGGGTACAATACGCACCCTTGGTCTTTCAACTAGGCCTGCAACTCGTGCGGGTTGAGTTTAAGGATGTAAATGGGTCGGTACGCTACGGCCCGAAATGATTTTGGTCGGTCCATCGTACTTAGGGCCGGAACGGACTACGCCCAGCCTAAGCTGTGTCGTGCCCAAATATTCAAACCCTAGGTCCAGTACGGCACACGATCTATGGCACGGGCTAGCGCGCTAGCCCAATATGTGGCCCAATCCGAGTTCAAACCTAGGTCCAGCAAGACACGGGCTCGCAGACCGTGCCTTAGCAGGTCGTGAGCCAACCCGACATGATAGGCTTGAACCCCAGGCCCGACGTGGCCCAGGTTCTGTGCCGGTCCGTGCTCGACCGGACTCATTTACAGACGAAGATCTTTCTGAACTTGGTCTGTGTGAACATCGTGTGAACCAGTGTTTGAAAACCCGGCTAGGACCGTCCGGTTCAATAGGTACCCAATGCTATAACCAAGTTGGGTGGGATTTTAACCCAATTGTGTTTCAAAACCCGGCAAGACCCATTGATTACACCGGTTAAACCAGTGACCCGGTCGGGGTTTAGGACAATATTAAAAACCAGGTTGGGTCATTATATCATAAAGTTTGTAGACTTTTAATCTACATTTTATGAACAGGTGTTGGACTATTGGTACATGTTTGTGTGTGTATATATATGGTGTTTGAAATATTAGTAGCAAATGCATTATTCAAAGAATAGTTGTCAAACAAAAAAAAAAGAATAGTCGTGTCTTATTTTTTTATATTATTATATTTAAATTATAATACATGCGACAACACTTTAATGGGTCGCTCCGGGTTCACCCACCGGTTCAACTGGGTTGACCCAACCCACTGTCTTTACCGGTTTAGAACCCGAGGCAGGTTTTAAACATTGATGTGAACTGTTGAGAACCTGAAAAATCTTAAAACAATTAATTTGAAACCAAAGATTAAAATAGTAAATTGATAGCAACCCAAATAATATAATTTACTAAATCGAAAATATTAGCCAATAATTTAATAAATATAATAATTATAATACAATAGGTTAAATTTGAAATTCCAATTAGTAATTAAAATTGGACAGGTCAACATATTTGACTTGGTTAGCAATATTGACTTAATGATTAGGCATGAACTGTAAAAATAGAAACCAGATCAAATCAGTAAGACAACTCATTAGAAGGTTAGGAGATTGCTTAGGACCTATGACAAACTAAAAAGAAACTATAAGAAAGTTCTAGAAGCCTAATAAAATAATTAGAAACCTAGAATCTGAATTCTTAAAAAAAATAGAAACCGAGATCACCCAATATAGCAGTTTCTAAATTTCACAACCTATAAAAGGAGATGAAACAAAGTGAATTAAATCACAAGAAAATGCCCAATTTCGTGAAGAACAATTAGAGTAAGAGAAGAACTCCAGAAAACCCCAAAGAAGAAGAAGAAGAAGAAGTCATGAGAACAATTCTACAACAAATAGGTGAGTTTTTCTTCAAAGTCTTGTGTATTTATCTCTATTTTGATGTTATGATTATGGAGGAAGTTCATGTTGATTATGCTAACCCTTTCCCCACGATCCTAATAGTAAAACCCAGCAATATCATCACCTAAACTTCTGTAACTTGCACGTTCTTATGATTTAAACAAAAACCCATAAAATCGAACTTGGAACCCAAGTAAATAAGAGAATCATGATGTAGACCAATTCCTTAGACCCAAAACCAACTTTCGAAGCCTCCTTAGATGATAAGTGACCTTTGGGAGAAATCTCACTCAAAAACTAAGCACGTCGTGTTTCGACATCCTCCACGACATACCGAAGTTCTACCGAGCACCACAGACCGAAATTGTTGCTTCTGGAAAAGCTACCGAAGCTTTCTCAGCACACCAAAAGGTATACCGAGCGTCACAGACCAATTTATCATTCACTGGAAAAACTACCGAGCTTGACAATCTGCCCAAACCAAGAAACCCAAAGATAGATGCTGCAGACTCTTCAGCATACTGAAAGGTCCACCGAAACCCTACCTAGCTAGTTTGACAGATCGAGGGTCTGCCGAGATTTCCCAAATTAACCTAATTGAGTTGTAATTTCACACACTTGCTTAAATTTACCTAATTAGCTTAATTATGATGATAGTTTCGATCAAATATGACTATTTTATACACTTGTTTCCTTACGGACCTATTACCCTTATCTCCTCGTTATATGCATATTTAGATATATATTTGGTGTGAACTTGATGATATAATGTTGTAAGTGTATGAGTATACTATCTATCCTTATTATTAGCATTGTTTAAATGTTTGTCTAATAACACAAATTCCAAGTCCTAACACTTGTATTAGACTCTACACCTAAGATCTAGACAACTAGGAATTAGCTTGATAAAGGTGATGTTCTGAGATATGTAATGAACCAATCCTAGAACCTAACCGATAGTTCCATACATTGTTTATATGCACGTTTAGGTACAAAAATTGACACATGCTCGTTATGTGATGTTATGACTATTTAGTGATACCTAGTGAGATTATAATGCTTCAACTATTAATGCTTGTTTCATATTTACATTGATCACATTATACTTAGGTGAGTATCCTTATTTTATATGTGTGATTATGTATTAATCTGCCTCTATAGCTTAGAATCATGAGACTGTACTCATGTGATTGCTGGTTTGAATATATTCCTATGAATCATTATGTGTTCATTGCATTAATTAAAGGATCTGAATTTATGAGTGAATATGGACTACCTTGCAGAGATGGCTTTGTCTAACACCTTGTGTAATACCCATGGGTTTAGACTAACACAAGAGATTATTTGACTTATTTGACCTTTGTTGTTCCATAGTGGACTATGCTGGTTTTCACCCAAGGTGAGGGATATGTTCTGTGTGATGATCCCAAGAGACTTGTAGTAAGATGATATGTGAGGGAAAGTTCACTAAGGTGATGTCCAATACCTGAATCACGATACCCTTATGTTAGTTGTTAAATATGTATGATTCTCTGAGGACATATCACATTGGTGATGCCTTGGATATTTTGCCCTTGATCACAAATAAGTCAGGGGATTGTGCCCTCTAGATCGAAGCCCCTATAAACTATGTTGCGCACATAGAATATCTTATTTTTGAGAGTGGTCCTGTATGGGGGATGGTTCGCTAAGACAACTTGCTCAATGACGAATTGATCATGTGGGAACTTACTATATTTGCTTACTTAATAGCACCATTGCATTATCATCTTGTTTGTTGATATTATTTTGAGTATCTTGTGTATGATGCACTTGATCTAATTTGCATATAGAATTAGGCACTTAAAACTCTTTATATTGACCATTGATTCATATACCAAAGTGAGAATTGGGAGAGAACTATCTATCGTTTGATTTCTATTCTTATTTACCTTTATTTTTATACATTACAGAAATTATTATCATTATTTGTGTTACTTAGAATGTTTTCTCACAACATTGGGGTTTGAGTAAATACCTTGTTTTGAATGACTACTCATCCAGGCTTTCCAGTTTATGTTTGTTGATTTATATTTTAAGGATTGAAGGCTAGCACTCAAAGGGAGAGCTTTGGATTGAGATTAGAAGAATAGAGATTTATATGATAAGGCTATTGTATTAGAAGTAGATATTTTCATTCAAATTTATGTAAAGGGATCAAATCTGTAATTTTTACTTCATTATTTATTAGAACTATTGAAATTATTTTTGCTTATGTTTTGAATATTGCTTTCCACTCCTATAAAGATATGGGGTGGGAGTTACGGCTTAAATTTGGAGACTCCTTTGAGTTTTTCAGGTTTAGTTTGTGACAAAACCTCACATGAGGTTGACACCTCTCCCTAAGTGACCCTACTAAAAAGGGTGAATAAGATTTCTAAAACCCTAGACCTAGTGAATCTAAAACAAGCTTGTACCTTAGCGGTTGACTGCCACCATTTTTAGTGGGATCGAGGTAGGTGTCAACCTCGTATGAGGTTCACACACCCATGTTCACAGAGGATCTTCGACCCCTTTTTATATCCTTCATTGAGTTGAATGGGAGCAAAATAATCAGTTTCTGGCACATGATCCAATATTTAATGCCGAATCCAATATACCTACTGTAAGGGTGTACAATGTGTCAAAGCCGGACCGGCACGGCACAATGAAATGTAAAAGTTCTTGGACCCCTCGGCACAGACACGTAGGCACGAAACACGGTTGGGTTGGGCCATACCATGCCAGTGGCACAACACAGCTAATAAACCATGCCTCGTGCTGGCAAGGCACAAGTCGTGTCATGCCTGGGCACGACGCTATCATGTCGATTTGGCTCGGTAAGTGAGCGGCCCAGCCCGTTGTACATCCTACATAACCCTAACCGAGCCCAACCACCAATTTCCAAACCCGAATGTGGGTCGGTTCGGGTCGGATAAGCCGAGGGCTGTATTTATTAATTATTATTATTATTATTATCACTTTGTGTTTTTTACAAGATCCAGGCTGTACTAGTGCTGTACTGGTGTCTCCCTGGACCGATTCTCGGACGAAAAGGAAACGGGCGGCAATATTCATGTTTTTTCTCTTGTCTCCTTTCTCCATAGTAGCGCCATTTGTTCTTAGTTCCAATCGAGATTGAATTCCCATATGTTCTTCCAATCCCTCTTGTATCCCCTACAATCCATCTCCCTCGTTTTAGATCGAAACACAAAGTAATCAAGATCCATGGAGTACTCCAAGAAGGAAGACGATCCATCAACGCTCATCATGAAGCTTGAGTCGGCATGTTCAAACCTCAAAACCCTTCTCCAAACCTCTTCCACCATGGAAACCAGTCTGGGAAAGATGGACAAAGAGTTCGACCTAATTCAAGAAACCCTATCAGCAGTCTCAAGAAGAGTCGCACCTCTGCAATCCCTAGCCATGGCAACCAAAGCCCTAGAAACCAGAATCAATCGTGCAGTTTCACCCGCTTTTACCCTTCTCAAGAGCTTCAAACGCGCCGAATCTCTCCAACACAAGCTCCTTCTCCTCTCAACCAAATCCACCACAAAGAAAGAAGATCCAGAGAAACATCTCAAACACCTCTTGAAATACCTGGATTGCGTTGATCAGCTCAACGCGGCAATCACTTCGATCAGTAAGGAGTGCGAGCCGGCGATTCAGAAGCTTCAAGAGGTCGTGGAGTTCTTGAGCAGAACCAAAGCCACAGATCAGTACAGGACGCTTCGGTTGAGAGAGACTCTGATCACTCTTAAAGCTCTCTACGAGACTGAAGTTGACGCGATGAGGTACGAAGGATTGCTTGATCAAGCTCTTCTCAAGCTGCAAGACGAGTACGAGAGTATATTGCAGCAATTAAGGCATATCAACGTAGGCGAGTCTGATAATCCTGATGATCATCGTCTGGGTTCTGATCTGGAGATTGAAGTTCTTAAGCGAATCTCAGAAACATTAGCAGCAAACGATTGTCTGGATATATGCATAGATATATTCGTCAAAGTAAGATCAAATCATTCCATGAATTTCAATTCTCGTTACTAGCTAGTTACTTAGAATTTTCTATTAGCTCTGTTTTAATCGCCGGAAAAAAAACTGGAATAGAAAATATTTTGCTGAATTTTTTAATTTTCATTTTCAACGAAAAATTATAAATTACAGAAAAAATATTTTAAATTTTTTTTAAAAATTCAAGAAAATAACTTTCAAAAAAATTTATCAAAATTTATCTTTCGTCACTTCGGTAAAAGGTGAAAAATGATTCTTTCTCACATGATTCTCAAGAACAACATTGACTCTCTCACCATTCTCTCTCACTATGCAATTACAGTTCTACCTCTCCCTCTTTGCAATCACTATTCTCTCTCAATAACACTTTGCAATCATTGTTCTCTCTCTCTCTTCCCACAATAGCACTCTGAATCATGTTCTATCTTTTTCACTCTCCTCTCTTTTTACAATCATCATTTGTTTCTTTTCTCTCCCTCTCTATCACAATAAAGTTGTCTCTACGATCACCGTTCTAATTTCTCATTCTTTCTCTCTTTCTACAATTGCCATTTGTTTCTTGTCTCCCCTTCTCTTGTAAAATTCTCTCTACAATCACCATTTTAATCTTTCATGCTCTCTATCCCCTCTTTCTACAATCACCATTTGCATTCTTTCTTTCCCTCTCTTCTCTTTCTATATCGCAATAAAGTTCTCTCTAGAATCACCGTTCTAATCTCTCATGCTCTCTTCCCTTCTTTCTACAATCACCATTTGCATCCTGTCTATCCCTCTCTCTTCTCACTTTATATCGCAATCAAATTCTCTCCGCAATCACCGTTCTACTCTCTCTTATAGTTGCCCATACCAACTAAGTCTAAATTCATTCTCTCTGTTATAGTTGCCCATGTCCACTAATTCTGAATTCCTTTTTGGTTCTCCCAAACAACAGAAAAAACACAAGCAAAAAATAATTTATGTTATATTATTTTCTTGATTTTTTTTTTTTTGTTCTTTTTCCGCCTTTCCCGCCAAAGCAAACAGAGCCTTACGATTTCTGTTTCCTTGATAAAAAACAGGGGAGGTATAGAAGAGCAGCAAAAGCGTTGATGAGATTAAACACAGATTACCTGAGAACGTACACACCTGAAGACATCAACGAGATGGAATGGGAGAGCTTAGAGACAGCAATAACCCTTTGGATCCAGCATTTCGAACTTGCTGTTAAAAAGGTTTTGATTTCAGAGAAGAACCTCTGCAACAGAGTTTTGGGCGGAACCATGGAAGGGTATATATGGGCAGAGTGCTTCGTCAAGATTGCAGATAAGATCATGGCCGTGTTCTTTCGATTCGGAGAGGGAGTCGCAAGAAGCAGCAAAGAGCCTCAGAAGTTGTTCAAGCTCTTGGACATGTTCGATTCGTTAGAGAAACTCGAAATCGAATTCTCTGTGGTCTTTGAAGGTGAAGCCGGCGCCGATATCTGTTCCAGATTCCGGGAACTGGAGAAGCTCCTCGTTCATGCTTCAAGCAAGGTGATTTCCGAGTTCGGACTTCAGATCGAAGGTAACCAAGACGGATCTCCTCCTCCACAAGACGGTTCAGTCCCGAAGCTCGTAAGATACGCCGTTAATTACCTGAAATTCCTCACGACTGATCATTACAGTTCCGCCATGGCCAAAGTTCTTCGAACTGAACAGATCTGGAAAGCTGGATTCCTATCAAAGCCAGAAACTGACGAGAATTTACTCAGAGATGCGATTTTGAACATCATGGAAGCCCTAAAACGAAACGTCGAATCCAAAAGATCGCGTTACAGGGACAAGATTCTCCCCCAAATCTTCTCCATGAACACGTTCTGGTATATCTACATGAGGACTAGAAATTCCGAACTTGGAAAACTACTTGGCGAGCAATGGCTTAAGAAGAATTACAAGACTGTTGCTGAGGAATCCGCTTATATGTATCAGAAACAAGCTTGGGGACCTCTGGTGTGGTTGCTGGATAAAGAAGAAGAAGAAGAAACGAAGCGTCCGAACAGAGAAGTGATCACCGGAGCTCTGGTGAGAGGAAAAATGGAAGCTTTCATGAGCTGTTTTGATGATATTTCGCAGAGACATCGAAACTCTTACGCGATTCCCGACGGTGATTTGAGAGAGCAAATAAGGGAAGCCACGGTGAAATTAGTAATTCCGGCTTATTCCGAGTTCTTGATATCCTATTCGTCGCTTTTACAAGCGAAATCCTTTCTGTCTCCTGATTCGATTCAGGGTTTGATCGATCAGGTTTTTGGTGCCGGTTATGGGTTTTCCGACGGAAAGGTAACTGTTAGACGAAAGGATTCGAGAGATAAGTCAGCGGATTCGAGAGATAAGTCGGCTGACGGGTCACATGAGATTAAAGATTTTCGAAGATCTAATAAATTTGATCTATAAATTTATAAATTTGTTAATTAAAAGGCAAGAAATCTGTATTTTGTATCGCATCGTGGGTGTTGTGTTGTATAAAATCTAATGTACTATGGTCTATGGTTCTTCGTGTGTAATTTGTATCGCATCATGGGTGGAACGTTATATAAAATCTGATTTAATATGTTATTGTTCTCCGTGAACATGTTCTATTGTACTTATAAAAACACAGGATATAAGAATATTATTTTGGAAAGAGATTCGAGACAGATCATCGTGAAAGTTGTAAGTAAAATCCAAAGTGCTAGATCATCGCGGAAGTTGTAAGTAAAATCTGGAGTGCTAGTGTATCGTGCTTATGGCTTAAGAAGTTCTTATTTTCTTTGACAATGTCATCTTGTTGGTGGTAAAAAACCAACTCTGACTCTTGGTCGAGTGCTAGTGCATCGTGCTTATGGCTTAAGAAGTTCTTATTTTCTTTGACAATGTCATCTTGTTGGTGGTAAAAAACCAATTCTGACTCTTGGTCAATTGTCGAGTGATGTACACTCTTGGTCGTGAGGTTGAAGTGGGTGCGAGTGTGCCAGAATTTTTTACTAGTTTACCTGAAAGACAGGTTATGTAAGTTAAACTGCGTAAGTTAATCACTAAGGTAAATCGATCGATGTATGACCGATCGTGAATCAGACAATTATGTGGTTTCCAATCTCGAATGATTAATTGTTGAGCCAGAGAAACTGATTTTACGCATCAATAACACTTTCATAAATAAACTAGAACAAAATATAACATACAACTAGAAAGTAAACGTTATAACTTGGAAAGATGAGAAATAAAATAAAGAATATACAAAAACCTCTTGCAGGTCCTTGGGCTCCAATTGTGGGACGTGATTAACCTACTTCACGGTGCACAGTTCAGCATGCAAGGGGCTATCGAGAGGGTTTCCGAAAATCACTCGACTGGGATTCCTTTGTTACTGAATAGAGGGATCTACTGTGAGAAACTTAGTCGAGGTAAGAAGTAGATGCAGCAGGTTCTTTGCAAAAGCTAGAGGTAAAACTAATGATCACAGGGGATCAAGGGTAAAGCTATGTGTAGTTGTTGGATTGATTTGTTATGGAGCATTTTTCTTTGTTGCCGAGCACTTGTATTTATAGTTTTTGAGGTTAGTTGCCTTTTTTTTTTACTTGAAATCTTCTTCTCCGCCACATATAAGTAATTGTAAAAACTACTTTTGAAGCTTTAAAAGACACTGCCATGTGTCACTTCATGATATGCCATGTGAGGGTGGTAATGATAACTACCACCTCCACGTCTCTTCTTTGGGATGTGTCATGATGGGTAATTATCATAACTACATTAAAGCCTCCATGTGTCATCTTCATGATGTGCCACATGGCAAAATCTGGTCTATTATGGTAACTATTTGTGAAATATGACTTAAACATTGCCCCTCTGTAATGACCTGAACCTTTGAAAGTATTTTACTTTCCCATATATAATATATGAATAAATTATTGGAGTTATCTGTGTGATTGTATGTGCATTATTTATGTTATGGGGGTATTTTTGTAACA
>JAUPMG010000014.1:10029108-10042392 GCA_031762675.1 Pachysandra terminalis | reverse complement strand
AATGAAAGTGCGATTAAGCTTGCTGGAAATCCAGTTTTTCATGCACGTACAAAACACATTGAAACTCATTACCATTTTGTTCGAGAAAAAATATTAACTCAAGACATTATGTTGCAGAAAGTACGAAATGAAGATCAAGTTGACATCTTTACCAAAGCACTTGCCAAAGCTAAATTTGACGGTTTTCGAAATGCTCTTGGTATTGTTGAGTATAAGTCTGCACTACTGGGCAGTGACGAAAGTTAGTGCAGCTTATTGCTTTGTCCTAGTCTCTGTCCTACTTTTTAACTAGTTGAATAAGTCTTCAGTTTGTTTTATATTCAATTAGTTTGTTTTTATCTTCAGCTTATTCAGGAGTACACAAGCATTTTAGTTGAATTGTTTTAGGAAGACTTTTATTATAAATAAGTCTGTAACTTGAGAAAGTATAACACTTCTCTTTCTCTTGTTTTTGCCACTGGTTTCATTGAGTAATAAAGTATTGCTTCTCTTGCTTCAATATTTTTTGTGTCACTCTACTCTCCCATCTTTCTACAATAATCTCTTTCTCTTAATTACCATTCATCTCTCCTTTTCTCCCCCTCTTTCTACATCACCATTTGTTTCCTCTCTCCTTTTCTCCCCCTCTTTCTACAATCACCATTTGTTTCTTGTCTCGTTGCTCTCTCCTCTCTCTATCACAATAAATTTCTCTCAATCATCTTTCTAATATCTTCTTCTCTCCCATCTTTCTACAATAATCTCTCTCTCCTCTCTCTTCTCTGTGTGATAAATTTTTCTCTGCAATCATCTTTCTAATCTCCCTTCAATCATATCTTTGTAATCCCTCCTCCCTCCCATCTTTCTACAATTCTCTCTCTCTTTCACTAATGGTTCTGAATTTCTTTTTTGTTCTCCCAAATAACAGAAAAGACAAACAAAAAAGAATTTATGTTATATTATTTTCCTGATTTTTTTTCCTCCTTTCTCGCCAAAACAAAAAGAGCCTTACGATTTCTGTTTCCTTGATCAAAAACAGAGGAAGTACAGAAGCGCAGCAAAGGCGTTAATGAGATTAAAACCAGATTACCTGAGAACGTACACTCCTGAAGATATCAACGAGATGGAGTGGGAGAGCTTGGAGACAGCAATAACCCTTTGGATCCAGCATTTCGAACTTGCTGTTAAAAGGGTTTTGGTTTCAGAGAAGAAGCTCTGTGGCAGAGTTTTGGCCGAAATCATGGAGGGGTTTCTATGGGCAGAGTGCTTCATCAAGATTGCAAATCAGATCATGGCCATGTTCTTCCGATTCGGAGAGGGAGTCGCCAGAAGCAGCAAAGAGCCCCAGAAGCTGTTCAAGCTCTTGGACATGTTCGATTCGTTAGAGAAGCTCGAAATCGAATTCTCTGTAGTCTTTGAAGGTGAAGCCGGCGCCGATATCTGTTCCAAATTCCGGGAGCTGAAAAAGCTCCTCGTTCATGCTTCAAGCAAGGTGATTTCCGAGTTCAAACTTCAAATCGAAAGTAACCAAGACAGTTCTCCTCCTCCACAAGATGGATCAGTCCCAAAGCTAGTAAGATACGCCGTCAATTACCTGAAATTCCTCACGACTGATCATGACAGTTCCGCCATGGCCAAAGTTCTTCGAATTGAACAGATCTGGAAAGCTGGATTCCTGTCAAAGCCAAAAACTGACGAGAATTTACTCAGAGATGCGATGTTGAACATCATGGAAGCCCTAAAACGGAACGTTGAAACCAAAAGATCGGGTTATCGGGACAAAATTCTTCCCCAAATCATCTCCATGAACACATTCTGGTACATCTACATGAGAACCAGAAATTCTGAACTTGGAAAACTACTTGGCGAGCAATGGCTGAAGAAGAACTACAAGACCGTCGCTGAGGAATCCGCTTATATGTATCAGAAACAAGCTTGGGGACCTCTAGTGTGGTTGTTGGATAAAGAAGAAGAAGAAGAAGAAACGAAGTGCCAAAACAGAGAAGTGATCATCGGAGCTCTGGTTAGAGGAAAGATGGAAGCTTTCATGAGATGTTTTGATGATATTTCGCAGAGACATCGAAGCTCTTACGCGATTCCCGACAGTGATTTGAGAGAGCAGATAAGGGAAGCTACGGTGAAGTTAGTAATTCTTGCGTATTCCGAGTTCCTGATATCGTATTCGTCGCTTTTACAGACGAAGTCCTTTCTTTCTCCCGAATTGATTCAGGGTTTGATCAGTCAGGTTTTCGGTGCCGGTTATGAGGTCTCCGACGGGAAGCTAACTGTTCAATGGAATGATTCGAGAGATAAATCGGCTGAGCGATCGTATGAGACTAAAGATTTTCAAAAATCTAATAAATTTGATCCATAAATTTGTTAATTATATCCCAAGTAATTAGTTCTTTGTATAAATATGTAGATGCACAAAATATGAAGGCAATAAATATGTAGATACACAAAATATGAAGGCAAGATATTGGTTGAGTTTTGACCTCAGGAGGCGACATGAGTGATCAACTTGTAAAGGCAGACCAGCAGAAGATAGAATACTCACAAAGTGGAAAATGGGACGTCATCCTTCACATAAAGATGGAGCGTCCCACACACACTAAAATTTGGTGTCATGTCTCGCATTAAGATGGGACGACCCAGATACAACAAAGTTAGTCGTCATGCCTCGCATGAAAATGGGACGATCCAAATACAGGAAAGTTGGTCGTCCTGCCTCTTATAAAGATGGGACGACCCAAACACACCAAAATGGGACGTCATGCCTCGCATAAAGATGGGATGACCCAAATACAACAAAGTTGGTCGTCATGCCTCGTATGAAGATGGGACAACCCAAACACACCAAAATGGGACGTCATCCCTCGCATGAGGATGGGACGTCCCAAACACACCAAAATTGGATGTCATCCCTCGCATGAAGATGGGACGTCCCAAACATATCAAAGTTGGCCGTCACCTCTCACATTAAGATGGGGACATCTCAAACATATCATTTGCTAATCGCCACCTCCTATCAAGGCAAGACGATCCAAATCGTTCAAGGACTTCATTCACATCAATATGACAACTTGTCGAAGTGTCGAGGCATGAAAGCCTTAGGGACGCCTAGGTTCAACTCATCGAAGTGTCGAGGCATGAAAGCCTTGGGGACGACTAGACCTAACTCGTCGAAGCGTCGGGGCATGAAAGCCTTGGGGACACCTAGACCCAACTCGTCGAAGCGTCGGGGATTTCACCCAACTCGTCGAAGCGTCGGGGCATGACAGCCTTGGGGACGCCTAGACCCAACTTGTCGAAGCATCGATGCATGAAAGCCTTGGGGACGCCTAGACTCAACTAGTCGAAGTGTCGAGGTATGAATACCTTGGGAACACCTAGACTCAGCTCGTCGAAGCGTTGAGGCATAAAAGCCTTGGGGAAGCCTAGACTCAGTTAGTCGAAGTGTCGAGGTATGAATGCCTTGGGAGCTCGTCGAAGCATCGAGGTAGGAAAACCTTGGGGACGCCTAGACTCAATTGTCTCGATAGTGCTAAGGTTGAAAGACCTTGAGAGCACTGAGACAATAGTCTCGAAGATACTATGGTTAAAAGACCTCGAGAGTATCAAGACTGGTGATTTCAACAAATTCTTAACAGGTTCCAAGATGGAGGTAGCTTCGACCACATCTATGATGCCAATTGCTGTCGCCCACACCTTGGAGACACCTAGATGCCATCGCCTCGATAGTGCTAAGCTTGAAAGGCGTCGAGAGCACTGAGACAACAGTCTCGAAGATACTAAGGTTGAAAACCTCGAGACTATCAAGAATGGATGCTTTCAACAGATTCTGAACATGTTTCAAGTTGGAGGTAGCTTCAACCACATCCATGATGCCAACTGTCGTTGCCCATACCAAGGAACTTCAAGTGATACTCGACCAAGGGGGGAATTAGACTTGAATGGAATAGAGGGGCGTGAGGCCCACAACCCCTTGATATGTCTTGAGTCACACATGATGTCATGGATCACAATGGCAAATGTGTAATTCAGAGATGTAGCTTTAGATTAGTCCACCTAAAAGACTGGGATAATCAACCGTATTATCTCGGGTTAAATTAGTAACCACCTAACGGATTTCTAACATTTGTTGTCTTTCCTTTGACTACTATAAATAGTAGTTCATTCTTCAAGAACCAGGTTGGAGAATTATGGGGAGGACGGACGAAAGCTCTAACTTAGCTCTGAAACTGTGCTCACGATTTTCTAGACCCAGGCTCCTAGTTCCCCGTTATTTGACCCAATTAGTGTGCAACAGTTCTTTTGTCTTAGCCTCTTAATTCTTTTAAAGACGAGGTATGATCGGTAATCGACTTAGGCTTCCGTCAGTTGGTAAATAATTGTTGGTGACTCTCCCTCATACAAAGCACCCCTCACAAAATCAAACTGAGACTGAATGCACTATTGTACTTGCAATCTGACTTAATATGTTCTTCGTGTGTAAGTTACTAGTTTTTTATGCCTTTGACAAATTTGTTGATCTGTTACAAAGCTAGTCTTAATCCCATATTCTTCTTAATTTCTTCATGTTTGCTTTGTAAAGTTGATTTTTTATAACACAAAATTACTCTTCTATTGTTTTTATTTTTGAATTTTTTTTCTACCTCTTAATAGTAGTGTTGATGCAGAAATTGTGCTGTTTGACCTGCTTTAAGAGGCGTAAATCGTACAAACAAATGACGATATCGTGTGTTGGTTGTTTCCGCTCTGTCCAGAGTTGGATAAGGTCTTGTTTGGACACGTGGGGCGTCCCAACCATTCGCCTAACCATCGCGCGGCCATTCGGACAACGCTACGCCGATCATCGACAAACTTAAATAAGAAATAAGAAGAGGGAGAAGGAGAGAGCCAATATAGAGAACTACGCATAATTTTTTACGTGGTTCGGTAATATGCCTAGTCCACGGGGTCACCTCATAGGAGGTCTTTTCTACTATTTAGAAATACAAGGAATACAATAAACACCCCTATCATAGGGGATCAAGAAGGAAAAAAGAAAGAAATGAGGGAGAGAAAGAGATAGAGAGATGAAAGGAAAGAGATGTTTCCTTCGGATACAAGAGGTCTCAAGTGAGAATAGCAAATGCAATATTCCCTCCTCATTCTATTCCTTTTATAGCGTCCTTCTTCCCTTTTTTTTTTCTTCATGTTCCGAAGCAGTCCTTTTATAGCCTTGTTTTACTTGGCCTCCAAGTAGACTTGGCATTCAAGTTATTTGGATTCCAAGTGACTTGACCTTGAAGTCTTGAATGAAGATGTGCCATGTGGAAGGTGAGTCACATGTAGATAGCTTATAGAAAATATCAGATGCATGTAGATAACTCAAAACAGCTGAGTTGGACCGGGTTGGGTTGGGTGGACCAAGCTGGACCGGGTCAGACCGGATCGAGTGACACATTAGACCCATGGTCCATAGGTCAAGCAGGTGATACGTGGCTGCTTAATTAAGTCACGGGATCATCAATAGCCACTGCCTAACAAAAGTACAAGAAATAAGCTTCGTCAGGCAAACTAAAGAAGTGACCGTGTATCATTGTGAAGCCAAAATATCCTATAAATGAACCATTTTGAAGTCAAAGTAAAAGTCCATAATTGAGGACTTGCAATAAGCCTAACATTCGATCGAAACACCAATGTAGCTGAATATCCGAACAAAGAGATCTTGGACTCAAGACCTCCCAAACAATATTAGTTTCATGACCATAATTCTCGAAAGAGAAATTGTTATTGATGTCCTCGAAAGGAAGATTAAGAACTCAAAGTAGGTGTCATTAAGTAAGGAAGATAACAGTAGTGTAATGACAATTCCATAGGTCTCGAGTGAAAATGATGTGATAAAAAAGGAAGATGGGGCTTAGAAGACACTGCTCCTGTAGGGTATATTACTCGAAGTCCATTTCCTCAGGACTAAAGGAGGTTGATATTATGCACGATGCATATATGATAAAAAATGTAACCAAGTCTTTTAAAGGGACGAATCCGTAACCATTGTCTTTTAAGGGGGACTAGCCCATTCACGAAGTGACCATCTCGAGATGGTGAGCCTAATGGCAAGCATAAGCATCAATGATGCTGATGAATAAAGAAAGTGCAAGCATAAGATATTAACACCACTAGGAGATATTGAAGTAACCTGAAATAACCTTGCAATCTATGGCAATATATAACAATCTATAGGTTGCTATCATGTGATTGTTTGGAGATTTATTGCAATAAATTAAAGAAGTCATTCGAATTCCACAAAATACTCTTTAAGTCTTTGTTCACTTTCGAGATAACTCCTTTGGGTATGTCAATCTATACTCCTTTGAGGGAAGTCAGAGTAACTGCATACATCTCATAAGGTGACTAATATATTATTGAATTACCCATATAGAGACCTTAGATTTAAGTTTCTCAGCTGGTAATTCGTTTTCATGATCAATTATCCCTATAGGAAGAGTCATCATAGAATCCCTAATGGTTCTAGGTCAAATAACCAACTTGAGTAATCTTGAATTGAACTTAGTGAGATCAGAAATAGATATGTTTCCTTCGTAATGATCTATTAAATAAAGTGCATAAATAAGTCCCCAAGTTTGTGCTAAGGATGCCATTCGAATATGACATTTGGGGGTGAGAGTGTAAACATGCCTTTGAATGCCTTACATCTGGGGATTTCCTTCAAAGTACAATGTGAGATGTCATTTAAGGGTAGTTAGCCCCCTATGTAATGCGAATTGACCATCTTGTGGTGGTTAGCCGTGAAAAAAATAAAATGACGAATTGACCATCTTGTGGTGGTTAGCCATGAAAAAAATGACGAGTGGTTAGCTGTGAAAAAAATAAAATGACGAATTGACCATCTTGTGGTAGTTAGCTATGAAAAAAATGACGAGTGGTTAGCCGTGAAAATAATGAATTGACCATCTTATGGTGGTTAGCCGTGAAAAATGACAAATTGACCATCTTGTGGTGGTTAGCCGTGAAAAAAATGGCGAATTGACCATCTTGTGGTGGTTAGCCATGAAAAATAACGAATTGACCATCTTATGGTGGTTAGCCGTGAAGAAATAAAATAACGAAGCCAAGGCCCGAAGGAAGCTTCAACGTGAAGGAAGCCCACTTGAGGGCTTTCCGCACAAAGTCAAAGGGCCGAGGGAGGCTTCCGTGTGAAGGAACCCACTAGGAGTTGTCCGCACAAAGGAGAAGGCCAAAGGAGGCTTTGGCACGCGAAGGAAGCCCACCCAAGGCTGTCCGTGCGAAGGAAAATACCAAAGGAGGCCTTGGCGCGCGAAGGAAGCCCGCGTAGGGCCGGAGGCCTGCCTGCGGGGAGGAAGCCTGCACAGGGCTGAAGGCCAACTCGCGTGGAGGAAGCCCACGCAAGGCTAAAGGCCAACTTGCGCAAGCCGAAGGCCAGCCCACACATGACCTAAGGCCATCACGCGCAGGTCGAAGGCCAGCTCACGCAAGGCCGAAAGCCAGCCCGTGCAGGCCGAAGGCCAGCCCGCGTAGGCCAAAGGAGAGGGTCGAGGCAAGGTCCGAAGGCAAAGGGGCCGATTGCGAGGCTCAAGTTCAAGGGCCAAATGCAGGCCCTGCCGAGGGTAGGCCTGTAGGCAAGTGGCCGAATGCAAGCTCTGCCGAGGGCAGGCCCCCGCGCAAATGGCCGAATGCAAGTAAGGGGTTTTCAAAAATTTTGTTTTTACAAAAATACCCCGTGTGCCACATAGTTTTCAAAAAAAAAAAAACTCGAATGCCATATAAATTTCAGAAAAACCCGAATGCCACATATTTTACATAAATAAAAATCTTGCATAATCTCGAATGCAAGATTTTTATTACAGAATGAGCCCCGTATACCATATAATTGTCAGAAAAACCTCGGATACCACATATTTTACATAAAAGTCTCGAATGCAATATTTTAAATACAGAATGAGCCCCAAATGCAATTTTCTTCACAGAAAATGCTCGGAATGCAAGTTCCTTCATAAAAATGTCTGGAATGCCAATTTCTTCACAAAAATAAGGCTTCGAACTGTTAAATGCGTAGGAACAAAGTCCAAAAGAACCATACGCATATAAAAATAGGACTTTATGCAAAATAAGAATATCAAAACCAATAAGAAAATAACCATAAAGCCGGTCATACCTCTTAGAAGGTTTGTAATATGAGCCGTGTTTGTCGAAGTACGTAGAAAAGACGTCCCAGTGGAGTCCCCAAAATGTTGATGCGGATATTGTGCTATTTGACCTGCTTTAAGCCGCTGATCACGATCGAGTTGCTTAAAGGGGCGTAAACTGCGCAAGCACGTGACGACGCCGTGTGTCGGTTGTTTCTGCACTGCCTGGAGTTGGATAAGGTCATGTTTGGGTACGTGGGGCGTCCCAACCATCCACCTAATACGTCGATCATCGACAAACGTAAATAAGAAAGAAGAAGAGGGAGGAGGGGAGAGCCAATATAGAGTATACCAAAATTTTTACGTGGTTCGGGAATATGCCTAGTCCACGAGAGTCACCTTATAGGAGATATTTTCCACTATTTAGAAATACATGGAATACAATAAACACCTCAATCATACAAGGATCAATAAGGAAGTAAGAAATAAATGAAGGAGATAAATAGATAGAGAGATTGAAGGAAAGAGATGTTTCCTTCAGATACAAGATGTCTCAAGTGAGAATAGCAAATGCAATCTCCCCTCCTCCTTCTATTCCTTATGTAGTGTTCTTTTTCCCCTTTTTTTTCTTCTTGTTTTTAAGTAGTCTTTTTATAGCCTTGTTTTACTTAGCCTCCAAGTAGTCTTGGCATTTAAATTACTTGGATTCCAAGTGACTTGGCCTTTAAGTCTTGAATGAGGATGTGCCATGTGGAAGGTGAGTTACATGTAAATAGCTTATAAAAAAATATTTAATGCATGTAAATAACTCAAAACAGTCGGGTCGTACCGAATTGGACCGAGTTGGACCAGGTAAAATCAAGTCGATTGATCCCTTAGACCCATGGTCCATAAGTCAAGTAAGTCAAGTAGGTGACACATAACAGTTTAATTAAGGCACTGAATCGTCAATACTGATAAAATAATACAAATATGATTAAAATCCTATCCAACATGCATTCTGTTTTTTTTTCTTTTCATTTTTAAGTTTCCATGATAAATCCTGTTCGGATAAAAAAAAGCGTTAAGTTGAAAACTACTAAGTTACATATACATAAAAAAAAAATTGTAAAAGTGAATGCAAGATTAACTTAACACGGATTAGAAATGAATATTTATACCTTTAATCAAGGATATAAATATCTGTTTATATATCTAACTTTAGTTCTAGGATAATATAGGTGATAAAGACGAAAAGCTAATTGAGAGATGTTCTTTGCAATGTATTACAAAATCTTAAGGAGTGTAAGTAGAATATCAAAAAACATAAGGGATGTATTTATAGTTATCAAAATATAAAGTGTAAGTAAAATTAACTCTTTATTTTAAAAATTGAAGGAACTATCTGTAATATTATCAAACCTAAGGGGAGTTTGTGTAATTGTTCCTTAAAAGTATTTAAGAGTGCAAGCATCTTTCTAAAATTATTATATATACAACAACACAAGCCCTCGTTCCGGCAAGAATCGAAAGTGAGGAGAAAGAAGTTTGGTCAGATGGCTCTCTCACCTATAAATACTATGCTCTCTCCCGCTCTTACCAGAAACGATCTCCAAGAAAATGGTTGTTCCCGTTTTGTCTGATAGCTTTTCTGATTCTTCATTCTTAGGGCTTCCGAATTCTTTTCAGGTGAAATTTCAGACTTATATATTCGTTTGGATATTATTCTATTTCTTATGTAATCTGGATATGGAATTCTTCGACGTGGAGGTTTTGTTTGTAAAATCCAGCCGTTGTTTGAGTTTATATATTTATACTTGTTTGGCAGCAAAGCTTGGCTTCTTGTATTCCAATTATGCGTTTTTTTTTTTTTTTTATCGTTCTCAGCTGTATACAATCGTTCGTAATTTGGAGAACATTTCAATACTTATATTGGAATTGTTTCTGCATCATCTCTGTGCTGTTTCTCGATCTGATGGATGTTTAATTTGCATAGATAGCTGGGCTTATTTATTGAATCATAGTATATTGGTATGAACATTGCACATGTAACAAATTAATGAATATAGTATCATCAAATTGGTCTCCGACAAATTAGGGAGAAAAGATGCTTGGCACCCGTGGTTTCTATGCCTGTGTTGATTCAGTACAAATTTTCTCACTTAAACCCATAGGCATGCTTATTTACATACATACATATAAATCAATCAATCAATGAACTAATTTGTTTTCCCCAACTACTTGGGGTTGACAATTCGAATTCTGTTCCGCAATTCAGGCCAATCAAATACCATTTCTTCAATTATATTATATGCATATCAGCATATGTACATATGCATGAGCATGTATATTTATGTACATGTATGGTATCAATATGCACTCCAAGGACGCTCCGGACCTTATGTTATTATTAAAATTTGGCGGTCTGTTGATCCGGCTTCCATTTTCCCTTACCCTGCCATATGGGGAGTATCATAGTGTCTTTTTTTTCTTTTTGCGATAGTTTAAGTCCAACTTTCTTTCATGATAGTATGCCGCTATATGGTTAATGTTGTTGCTGTATGCTTTTTGTTGGGTGTGTAATCAGCATTTTTCATATTCGAAATATAAACCAGAGCATAGCTTGATGTCTAAAGGTTATTAGATACGTTAGAACAGAATAGTTGTTTTAAGTTTTATATCTATCTTGGGATATTGGTCAAATTTATTTTTTATTATCTGTTAAAAGAAATATAATTTGCTGCATCTTGTAAGGAGAATATTTTCCTCATATTTCTCATTTTTCTTTTTCAGGCATGGATAGGAATGTAGAAAATGACGAGTCCTTGATTGGGCGTATTCAACAGTTGGAACGTGGTATGCAATCTGTTATTTTTAGCCACTTATACCTGGATCTTACAAACATGTCTTTGACATTTTTTATATGAGGGATTTCAGTTATTCTCTGGGCTAGTCTATCTAGCTGGGTATTACGGATTTTAACTAGATTGTCACCCTTAAGAAATATTGTCAGCTCCAAAGCTCCATTTCTGGTGGTCGATTTAGTGAGAGATCAAGTTCTGAACAGCCTTCCGTTAAAATTGTTTGCAGATTGGGAATATTTTCAGGTGCTGTTGCTTTAATATTCATATAGCCAGATTGAGTGATTATCGAAAACAACCTGTCATTCATAGAATCAATTATGCACCTCTGGCGTTTTGCTAGTGTATCTGATTGTTTTTGTGGTAAGTCAAAGAAAGGTTGTGGTAAGGTTTGCTAGCATGTTTAGAATGACGATTGCGGGCTTATAGAATCAATTCCGCACTTCAGGTGTTTTGCTATGGTATCTTATTGTTTTGTTGGTAAGTCAAAGAAAGATTGTGGTAAGGTTTACTAACACGTTTGGAGTGACGATTGTGGGCTTAGTCCTGAGTTCCCGTCTTTTTTTAGTTTGATTTAGGTTAAAGATGCTTCTGCCAAAGGCTGTCTTGTTGTGATTACCATAATGGCTTAAGATAATTGATATATTATAGTTGGTGGCATCAATAAATGTATCTAGGGAAGGGATTATCAATGTCGTTATGCAGTTTTTACAACATATTGATGACCTTAAGTTCCCTCAAAGCTGAAGTTCTTTATCTAGATTCTGATACTAGACAAAATCATTATATTGATTCTGTGAACCATCATAGGAATAGGGATACTGGTAAGTGTACTTTGTTTCTAACTGATAAAAAAAAATAAGTGTACTTTGTTTCTATGGTGTTTGAAGAAGCTGAGGAGGATGCCAAGTATCAGTATGCTCTAGTTGTTTTCTTGCTAGAGTTGAAATTTTCTAATATTTTGTTATGGGGTGAGTCATGTGACTTAAGTTGAAGGCAGGGGCGAGAGGGGGCAGCTTCCCCTCCTCATTTTTTTATAAACTTGAATTATGTTTATTATTTTATAATATATTACAATTTGCCCCCCCTCAAATTTTTTTGCCCCCTACTATTTTCGTCTTGCCCTAAAAAAATAGAATATTTAATAATTACATGTTAGTCCCCCCAAAACTGTCACGGTTTTTCAAAATTTTTAATAATTACTTTATATATATATATATTTAAATTACAAATTTTACCCAGTTAAATTTTTTTAAATTATATTCTTACACATATTTTCTTAAAATTAGCCTTATACCTATATTTATAGGGCTATCAACGATCCAAGCTAGTTCGGCTCGTATGAGCCGAATTTGAGCTCTATAATTCGACTCACAGGCTGAACCTGAGCCAATAAAAAGCTCATTAACTTAATTAGCTTGAGTTGAGCTTGGGTAGACTCGATTGGATTAAAGCTCAACTCGGTTTGTTTATGAAATTATACATCTATATTCTTATATCTTATATTATATATTAGTATATTATGAAAAAAATATTATGATAGATATAATAATAATCATCAACTATAATATTAATATATTTGGACTAAGATAAAGTTTTTTGGAAGCCGAGCCTTTTACGAGCTGAGCTTTTCGCAAGCCAAACTTGGGCCTAAAATATTTTAACCAGTCTGAGCTGAGGCTGTTCCAAAATCTTTTAACGTGCTTGAGTCTAGCCTGAGCCTTGCTCAAGGTTTACGATTCTGAGCTGAGCTGGACAAAGCTCGTCTCGGCTCGACTCAAGCACAATCTTACCAATTTCTTAATATATGTCAAGGTTCTAAATTTTGTTAAAATTTTTCATTTTCAATTAGGTAGGCAAAATCAAAATTTTAAAATTTTGCTCTAAAAGATTTTAGACAATTTTGACAAAAGAGAAAATTATGGAAATAATTAATTTTGGTTAAAATAATAACGTAAAAAATCAATTTTTTTATTGAAATCATCGAAATTTCATAGTGAATTTCCTTTAATTTCGATGAAAATTTTCTATATATTTTATATAAATAAAGAAAGAATAGAAAAGTTTCTATCGAAATTTCATTTTGGTTCTCCATATCGAAATCATCGAGCAATGATTAGTAAAACACATTAGAACTTTTTTCTATCTTTTGTAATTTAATTTGGCCCCCAAGAATTTTTTTTTGGTTCTGCCCCTGTATGTATGTATGAATGTATGTATTTTTGTGTATATATATGTGTATTTAATATATAAAATAACATTAATTTTATCAAATTGAATCAAACCGAATCTATTTTGGTTTAGTTCGGTTT
>JAUPMG010000014.1:10001971-10022685 GCA_031762675.1 Pachysandra terminalis | reverse complement strand
GGAGAGATTTGATTGGTTGTGTGGTTTTGAAGTCCACACAACCAATAACTCGTAGACAACACCATCCACACAACCAATAACTCGTAGACAACACCATCTTTGAAGTGGTCATATGTAGAAGCTCGAATGAGTTATCATAACCGTAGCTCTCTTTCTAATATTTGTTGGCTAGATTTCCTATCCTTGAATGTGCAAAGAGCCACTCGAATGTCATAGGGGTATCTTTTGTTTTGTCAGGACACTACCTAGTGCAGAAAAAGTTCTATCAAGGGAAATAATGACTTCTAGAGAGAGGACCACTATCATTGGTTTCCATTGATTATCCATAATGTATGATTCTATGCTTTTCATGTTTTAATGGGGTTTAGCAGTTTGGCTGTTGTATGGGCAAAATTTTGATTGAAACCTCCTTCTCTAGTGCAAAACTCCAAAGAGAGAAACCTGTTGGTACACTTCACTCCCACTTGGAAGCTTATTTGGGGAAACTCACTTCTCCGCGTGTACATTCGGTCAATCCCAGGTCACATACCAAGTTTCAGTCCCAAAGGCATTTGTCACGTGGCATAAAGGCCTCACCTAAAACTAATGTCTTCCTTTATGTAAAACGTAAGAAACGTTAAAAAATTGAACAACCATTGATACATGTGGAAAAACCTAATACACATGTACTATTGGTGTTTATATAAATTAAAATATTGTACACACGGCTAATCCAAAGGGTACCCTGTCAAAATGGATAGTCTAAATTGGCCAGATCGTTCTTCCATGTGGCAAAAATGGCTCTGTCACAACAGACAATGGAAGCTGTTGTGACAGAACAAAATAGCTTTTGTCATACACACATATATTTCAAAGTTTAAAGGCATCGTTTTGGATCAAGAATCGGCCCTCTCCAAAGTTGATACGAGTTGGTAGGTATGTATCGGCAACCTTGAAAACCAAAACAAGTTGAATATTATGAATCAACATTCTTCTCTATACCAGTTTTGTAATAGACATTCCGTATCCAAAACTGAAGGAAATGAGCAGGTGTGCCAAAATGCTAAGAAAAATGTATTGTTTTCCATGTCTGAGTACCTCTGAGGCATTTTGTATTCATCTTGTTTCTGAGATATTAATATGCAGTGAAGAAATGGCCTTACCATAAAATCCAACGTACATAACAGTCACTTTTGCTAGATGAATTGCCCAGGCTCAATTTACTGCTATAATCCATCTAGGAAACTTTAAACTATGCACTTTTTAGTGAAACTGATTCTGAGGCCTAAATTCCATCCTTGTGACAAGTTGAAGCTCCAACTTTGTTTTTCTTTTCTAAGAAGGCTATGTGACTACATTTAATCATCCACAGGGTTTGCTTATTGTTTATCTGTGGAAGGTTCTGCTCTAGAAATGCCAAATTTTGATTAATGCATGTATTGTTACTAATTATCAAAAAAAAAAAAAAATGCATGTATTGTTACTGTGTTAACTATGTATTGAAAAGTGAGATAGATATATCTAATTATAAATGGATAGACGTTGCATGGAAGTGTCTCCAGTATCTTCTTGATGCATAGATCTAGTTTTTTATGGTAATCACAACATGAGCACTCTTTCAAGTCATGTTTCCCCAAAATTTATTCATAAAACTTTCAATTAGTAGACAAGGAGGAAAACTAATATAGGTGCTTGTTGGTTGTGTCACTTATGTGGCATCTACCTTCAGGCAGGGTTTCATTGAGGTTTATTACATCTTTTGTTTGCATTGTTCTTATCTATAAGAATAAAATATGAAGTTTGTATGAGCAGGGAAACTAATTTTATGTTGTCATATGTCTAAATTAGACAAACAATATTTTCGCATTGTTAATTTCGGAATCTTTCGTCCTTGAAAATTATTCAGGATGCCTATGTTTTGGTATCCCATTCGTATATCAAGATCTAACAAACTTTTTGTGCATTTTATGTGTTTGTTCTTAATTTCATTGTATTGTTTCAGAATATGGAACAGGAGAAGCAAGTTGCTTTTTTTCAAGGTTGCGTTGCTGCTGCATTTGCTGAACGGGATAATTCATTAATGGAGGTTATGACACTTACTTTTTGTTTTAGTGAATGAACCCTTTTCTTTCCGCATGGTGAATCTTTATAAATGCTTTGATGGGTTGATTTTCTGAATGGTTTTAGAAGTTATGACTTTTTACAGGCTGAGAAGGCCAAGGAAAAGGAGGAACTCGTGTCTCAGAAATTGAATGATTTCCAGAAGAGGTACTAATCAGACTCCAGCTTGTTTTGATTTGTTCCTGTTTGCTATCTTATTATGCTTGAAAAACCTTTATGATGGAAGATACGGAATCCTATATTGAAAAATGATGAATGCTGCCTAGCCTGCTCTTTCCGACCATTTTAATTAGTTGTGGAAGAAAACTGGCAGAGGAACACATAGAAGAACTTCACTAAAAGTATGTCTACTTTGTGCTATTGCCAAGGACCGGAACAATAATTGGTCCTTCCTTAATTGTATGCATGAGCCAATTGACCAAGACTACTCAAGTGTTTGTTCTGGTTTCTTACATCTACTCTTTGACCCCGTTTTGTTTGGGTAAAGCATTTTGTTTTTGTTGTTCTTGCATCCAGTCTGATATGATTGCCCAAAAACCACGGAAGAGATTGAAGAGTACCCATCTAAGAAGGGAGAGAAGAAAAAAATAAACTACTTAGAATGGAGGTCATCCAGTAAACAAATTCCACACATGATACTTTCATGGAGAGGAAGGAAACTCGGTTCTCTCTGATTCTTTCCCTCTCTCTATATTATTTTTTTATTTTTTATTTTTTGAAAAAGAATTGTCGTAATTTATTCTCTAGATTTTCCATTTAGAAGGATGCATCACTGTATGTGTTTTTCTTTTTAATTTATCAACAAAGTAACTACATCCAAAAATAAGGGCTCTTTTCACCTATATCAGGGGTGATTTTATTTGTTCTTTAGCTTAATATTGTGCAACTAATTAAGGAACATCTGTAACTCTAACTTCCAAAATTCTTCTTCATACTTCCTTGTGGAACTGAATAGAGTGACTGGGAATTGTATAATTATATGTGTTACCTGTACTATGGATGTCTTTCTAGACATAACTATATTCATTTCATTAATCTAGAAGTATCAAGGATTTGTGTACTGAGAAATTACTTGGGGCATAAAATTGTTGAAGCTCTGTGTGCTTCTGATTGGATCACGATAGGGGTTGTTGTTGCAAGTGCAAGGAGAGGTTCAGAAGCAGAAGTGAGTATAACAGTGAGAGTAACATCTAAGTAGAAGATCCCTCCAAAGATGGGCTCTCTCACAGCTCACATCTTACATGACAACCCCCTGAAAGTTTTTAGCGTTTACCTAGTAGTAGGATGTTTAAAGGAAACTTTTAGTATCTTCCATAATGATGGTTCTAAATCTTGGTTTGGCATCAACGTTGCACTGGTCAAAATAAAATTAAAGTGCTACCTGTACTATGGATGTCTTTCTAGACATAAACTGTTATTCATTTCATTAATCTAGAAGTATCAAGGATTTGTGTTCTGAAAAATTACTTGGGGCATAAAATTGTTGAAGTTATGTGTGCTTCTGATTGGATCACGATAGGGGTTTTTGTTGTAATAGCATGGGTAGGTTCATTAACAAAAGCGAGTATAACAGTGAGAGTAACATCTAAAGTAGATTCCTCCAAAGATGGTTTCTCTCACGGCTCACATCTTACATGACAACCCAGTGAAAGTTTTTAGCGTGTACCTAGTAGTAGGATGTTTAAAGGAAACTTTTAGTATCTCCCATGATGGTGGTTCTAAATCTTGGTTTGGCATCAACGTTGCACTGGTCAAAATAAAATGAAATAAAATCCTGAAATTTCCAGCACTTCTTTGAAGTTCGTTGAAATTTTAAAAAATCTATATAATGCATCATTCAAATTTCAAAATATAAAAACTTAAGATGTCTTGCTCTAGAGTTAGATCTCAACCACTATTAGACATGGTGACGTTTTAGGTGGCATCTTGAGTAGTTTACCAAAGCTTAGTGGCCTATGTATCTTAGAGTTTAGCAGGGATTGGATGATGCTAGCATTTTCATCACCTTTTGAGGAGAGAGTCTTGGTGGCTTGGAAGCCCTTGCCACTTGGGGTTATGAAGCTCAACTTTGATGAGTCTTCTATGGGGATTCCAGGTCCCATAGGCATCAGAGGTATCTTCAAGGATCATCGTTGTTCACGCATATGTGGGCTCCATTGGGAATGGAAACCAGGATACTCTATCCTGATGGGATTGAGCCTAGATAGGGGTTTTCGAAGCTGGAGGTGGAGGTTGACTTATCTATGATCATCTCCTGATTACTTATTCTCAAAATCTTGCTCTTGGAGGCCTAGAAATTTTTTGAGGTTGGCCCTTTCAGTAGCATTTGGGTTGGACATATCATTCTCCTATGTGCCTTCAGGCGCCGACGAGCTTGCTAAATGCTAATAGATTTGCCAAGAGAGGAGTTACTGGAGAATCGGTCTCTATCCTTCGTCAGAGTGCTGAGTAAGCATGCAGATTGAGTGAAGGAGGTGCTTGTTTTGTAGATTGTTTGTATTGTTATTTTTCTTTTGTTTTGCTGTTAGTGTGGCTTTTGGGAGCTCTACTGTTCCGGTGTTGCTCCCTGTTTTTCCTTTCCGATGCATATTCTTCTCACCTTTTTAATGCAAGTTCTCCATTATTCATCAAAAATAAAAAAAAGTGCTTGTTTTGTAGATTGTTTGTATTGTTATTTTTCTTTTGTTTTGCTGTTAGTGTGGCTTTTGGGAGCTCTACTGTTCCGGTGTTGCTCCCTGTTTTTCCTTTCCGATGCATATTCTTCTCACCTTTTTAATGCAAGTTCTCCATTATTCATCAAAAATAAAAAAAAGTGAAATAAAGACTTTTGAGATGGCTTGATATGATAAAGGAATCTGAAATGTTTTGTTGGCATTTTAATCGTTTACCCCAACCTATTATCTTCTCATTGACCTTTAATCTATGGTCCTTTTGATCCTGAAGTCTAAACCATTTTGTTGCATTTTCTTGATTTTTAATGTTTTAGAATTTTTGACAAACCTCGTCTTCAATCTTGTTCTGCTTTGGAAACCTTATAAAGTAAAATTGTATTTAATACCTGGATAATTACTACTTTCCTTTTTTAATCAGTAAAAAGATATAAGAAATAATAAGAATCTTAACTAGATGTATATTTATACATGTATGATTTGTGATTCAATTTGCTTTTGAGGCTTTTTTTGATTTTGGATTGCAATTGTAAATTGCGTGTCAGGGTAGACGAGCTTACGTCAGATTGGCTCGAGGAAAGGAAGCGAAATGCTACATTACAAAATGATTTGATAAAGCTAGAAGAACAGAATGAAAATCTTATGAAGGTTAGCATATGGATCTATCTTATTCCCTTCATGAATTTGTCTTATCAAAATTCATCATCTTTTTTCAATTCTAAATCTCATGGTTTCAAGTTTTGGTCAAAACCAAATTGTATCATCTTTATTTTGGCTGGGATTGATACAAACTTATGCACTGATATTTCAGCAGTATACTCTATTATGTCGGCCGGAATGTACTAATGTCTGATATGTACCAGATGAAACATTTCGGATTCGGTAGGGCTCAATACCAAAGATGAAACCAATAATTTAGACTATTCTTCTTTTAGTATTTTCCTCAGGCAGGGTCTTCTCAAAATCTATTTCAAGTGCCATTGCCTTTTCCCCTGATTTCATGCATCTCATACTATCATATTCAAACTTTTGTATGGTACCACATTTCTCTTCACGATAAAGTTTCTTTTTACATCCAAAAACTGGGTACTAGAAGCTGCTACATTAATATGACTGTTTTAATTGTCACCTTCATACAATCCATAACCTTTTCTCTTCCATTTTCGAAGTATACAATTCATTTCTGATTCAAATGCGGATACTGAGTAATGAGATTACTTATATCATTTAATACGCTGGTTTGATCCGGTTGAATTCCATCTTCCGTTAGTTCTTATGGATCATTATGCTTGTTTCAGGTTATTAATAAGTTTTATGATATCAGACAAAGTGTTCTTAAGGACGCCGGGGATAGGAGTTTGGATGATAGATGCTCATGCCTTTTAAAAGATCCTGAGGAGATGTGGAATTTTGATGAGAACACGGAAAATTCCACATCCAAATACATCGTAAGTTTTGAAACTCTATTTCTCATACTTTATTTCATCATGGACATATTAGTCATGTATTATTCTTTTCTTTGTTGAATCTGTTATACCATTTTTTTTCATGAACGGATCCTTAATACCTAAATTTTTTATAGATGATGTATAAGTTGCACATCAATGTCTTGATGTACAGCGTATGTGTAACTATGTCTGTCAAATGACACTAAGAGGCATGATATAAAAATTAGTATTGTAACTAATAACTGAAAAACTTAAGAAATACATAGTTAAATCATCATAAAATGGAGCATGTTTCCATCAGGTGATGATCATGGAAGATTTGGTTTACCTTTTTCATCTGTTTCCCTCATTTAATGATAATGCATTTTCCTTTAATTTTCATCTCCTTTTTACTCAACTGTATTGATCTTATATTCATATAAGGCTGTATGGTTGAACTTAGAAATTGGCAGTTCGACGACTATAACTGAAAATGTAGCTTGACATTGCCCGTCATATAAAGTTCTTGAGTGCATTTGTGGAGGATAGGGATTTATGTTATTGAGGTTGACGAAATTTGGTAATTAATAAGTTTTTTTGTAATCAAACTTTATAGTGTTCTAATTTAGAGGTAAATACATTTAAATAATCCAAAATATGATAAAAATAATGCATATATAGTGAATTACATATATTTGGAGAGGTACGGTGGTGTACCGGCTGCCCAAAATATATGTTAATCACTATATATGCATTGTTTTTATCATATTTTGGGTTATTTAAATGTATTTAGCTCTAAGTTAGATACCTGCAAAGTTTTATTAAGAACAAAAACTCTATTTCACCTTTTTAATTTTTTTTTCTTCCTACCATGCTAGATGTCCTCAGAAAGACCCAAAAGAAAATCAGTACAAAGAACTACATCACAATGATGGTCTCCCAACATCTGACAAGGTCCGAAGAAGTCACATTATGAAATTTTGGAAGAACCCTACACCAAGCAGCCATAGTACCCACAATCAAATTGATGAGACGGTTCGGGTTCCTCCAAGAATTCTCAAAAATCCTTTTGTTTTGCTCACCCCAAATATGCCAAATGACGCAGAAGAACAGCACCTTGAAAATACTCCGTCCCATCTTCCCCAAAGCGGAAAAACTCCACTGATCAAAAAGATCTCTCACATGTCTCGCGGGAGTTGGGGGGGAAACCAAGCCAGCATTCCTAACAAAGAAGTTCCACACCATTGCAGCATAAGCACAAGAGAGAAAGAGATGGTCAACGGATTCTTCATTATGCATACACATCACACAAACCTGAGGGGACAGAACCATGTAGTTTCTTCTCCTCTGAAGATTATTTGTGGTGTTGATACAATTAAGGAAGGCAGTCCACACAAAGGCTTCAACTTTAAGAGGAACTTTAGACCCCCAGAGACGAGAGGTGGAGAAAGGAACCAAGGGATTGGGACTACTCTTTTGAATAGAGCCAAAAAAAGATTTACAAGAAAAACTACCACTGGGGTCCAGACACCAAATACGAGTATCAAGGGATGACTCATCAATAAAAACGATTTTAAGGAGATCAATATCATAAGAAGGTGATAGATGTCAGATTAACAAGGATTCGTGCTTTAGTAATAGCTTGTATTTTAACGTAATCTCCTAACAGAAAAAGTATGATGTACTTTTCGAGCTTCCAATCCCCCCTTTTCCTAAACATTTTTTTTTTATATCCATGTAACAGGACCTGATTGTACATCAGAACCTTCAAATTGCCTTCCATGATTACATCGACATGAAGAAAATGCCTTACCCAAGTTAGTTGGGTCGGCAACACAAATTCTTTCCTGTCAACCTAGTCTATCAAAACCTATATTTTCATTCAAATTATGTCTCCAATCATTTTGACCAATTCCATCTAGGTCCTTTTGGTTTTCCTCTATCCCTTATATATCCTTCAACTTTGCCTCTCTCACCTCTAACAAACACCCTCTTACTTTTAGGTTTATGTGCCCAAAGCATCTCATTCCGTGTCCTTTCATCTTATCTTTAATTGCAGTTACTGCTGGACTCTCAGATAAGGCTGTTCCTTAAGTTGTCTTTCCCAGTATTTCCATACATCAGTTTTAACAACCTTATCTCATCTTATGCTATGAATATTTTGCATCTTTGTTGCCCAACATTCTATCTCATTGTCGTAGCAGACTTGGTAGTTATGTTATAAAATTTTCCTTTTAGCTTTAGTGGAATGTATTGGTAACATGATACTCTAGATCACTTGGGCCATCCAGCTGTAGTTGTACGTGCAATATGCTTCTCAATACCCCCCTCTCAATCCCAGTTCGCAATTCTAACCTTTGCTTGAACCTTTGCCTTTTGTACTAAAATTACATTCCGCGTTTTCCATTCTGAGATGGTCAATAATATATATAGTACTTTCACCTGAGATGATTGATATAGAGCATCAATGGTTGATAAAACCACTACCATTCCCATACAACAATGGTTGGGTCTGCTTTTTTATGAATTGCTTCTTAAGACTATTGGTAAGAAGATACTGTCTGAATGATCATTTCTTTATGTTTGTTTGATTATGTTTAGGTAGTGAGTTTATTGAGGAATAGAGAAAAATTTGGAAACTATTGAAATTAAAAGTGATTCTTTAAAAATGCTAATGGAGACATGATTATTACAAATTAATCAATTGTGTAATAAGGCAAGCTTAAGAAGTAAACATACATGACACCTGCTGGCTTAGCTAGTAAAGTCTTTGGTGGTTGTACCAAAGGCCAAAATTTGAAACCTCATCTCGGATTGGAAACTTATCTTCATACTACAACTAACTAAAAGGTAACCCACCTAGGCTAGTGTTGGACACCAAAAAATAACTACACAAACATGTACAAGATACCCAGATGCAAATGAAAATCTACAAGATGTTTCTAAGATCCAATTTCCTAAAAGATAAAAAGTAATGACTACGAAGAACAAAAAAAAGGTCCAAATGCACCAGAAGTCACAGGTTTACTCGTTGTTTGAGTTTACTGGATTTAATCCCCAAGTATATCAAATTGGTGTATATGCATTTATTTGTTGTAGTTTTATTTGATTATGAAGTAGATGATTTCTAAATCACAGTGGAATAACTACCTTCGCTTTGCCTGAAATTTACTTTTGATGGTGAAACTACCCCAAAATTGTGTTTGATCTCAAATAAATGAAGTAAAGTTCCTAAAACTACAGAGAATTCAATTGGCGGGATGGAATTTGCATTTTTGTCCCCATATCTGGAAAAACTACCCCAATTTTTTTTCCATTTTAATGCTGGTTGGAGGCTCTGAAACGGCACAGAGAAGTCCGCAACCTGGATTGAGGTGGTTAGATAATATTTCAGAAACATGCTTTAACGGATGATATGGCTCTACATAGACCTTGAGATCCATCATCCAAGTACCCAATCCCCGACATTTGGGACCTTGGGACTAGGCAGTGATAATAATACAAGCATCACGTAAGAAAAATCATTTCCTAGTAAGCATTTCAATATGAGTCCTGCTACATGCTGGGTACAGGTAAGAGTCTGAACCGGCAATTTTAAGGAATTGAATCTACTTGTTTAGTTGTTATAGTGCATTTTCCATCCTGCAATAAAGCTTAAAAATGAGTAGGTTAGTTTTAGCTACTTCCTGTTTTCTGCTGTTGTGATGTTTATCCTAGGACTTTGTTTCTTGCCTGCTCTTTATTTGCGCATGCTTCCCACTTTTTGAGGTTGTATGAACCTGCTTGTGCACTTTACTTTTATTGACAATTAAAATTGAACTGTAAACATAAAACAGTTACATTGATGGGATAGATCAGAAACTTCTCTTCTTTTTCTTTTCCTGGCATACTTTTTTGAAGTAAATAAATTGTTAGTTTCCATCCTAATTAGAATATACAGGTGGTATCTGTAATTGTCCTCATGGTATATTGAATCATGCATAACAGTATGTCAGAAAATTTTATCAATTTCAACACCAATACCACTGCAATAAAATGTTTGACTGAATTTGTGGCCTTATTTTAGCTGCTTTCTTTATGAACTTTCAAATTACAACCTGAACAAGTTATACAGGGGACTCTAGAAGTAGAGCTGGATATATTGGGAAAATCAGTTAATGATCTTCAAAGCCAGCTGCGGGTGGTATGGGTTTATTCTTCAAACCATGTGAGTTTTTTTCTATTGCAAAATTGTTTTTCCTTAGGCTAACTAATCAAACCTTGTACTTAAATATGAGTATGTAGGGCTTGGAAATTGAAGATCATCTAAGGAAGAAAGTTTGTGAATTGGAAAAGAAGGTAAGGACCTAGATTTTTCGGAAGATTGTGTCTCCATTTTTTTCTTACCGTCTTTTGTTGTATTGACTTAATGCAGATTTTTGTAGATGACATAATCAAGGATAGGATAAAAGTTTTGCATCTATTCCATAATCAGCATAAATGTGACATTATGTCTTTACTTGAGCAAGAAAAAATTCAGCTGAAATCTATAGTTGATGAGGTAGAAGAAAAGATTAAAGAATTTCATGCGTCCAGAGTTCAATGTCCTGTGCTCCTTCAGAGAGATGAAAAGTTAGTTGAAATCGAATGTCGAGATGTTCATATAACTAATGATGCCAAATCCACTGCTTTGATGACAACTGAGGTTTGCATACTACGAGCTTTGATACAGATTTGCTAAATTTGGCTGTTTGCCCCTTTTTCCAAGTTTATTTATTCTTTTTGCTTTACAGTTAGCCATCTGTTTCTACCATTATGTTTAAGTAGATGCTGCATTATTTAATGCTGGATTATATGATTCTAAGAGAATTTGTTTTGGACCTACTTCTATTCTGTTATTGAAGACATCAATATGATAAAAGGCTGGGTGATACCTACTGCAAAGGAATGCATAATTGTTTCCCAAAGAACATTTATTGTTAAGATACATACGTCAGACATCAGAATCTGAAAAGAACATTTATTGTTAACATAGATCAGGCATCAGTATCTCCTCTATATGTTTTTTTTTTTTTTTTCCCTTTTTCAATCAGAATTGTGAGAGACTGTTCTCTTTTGGGAAAATTAATTCTAGAATACTACAAACTTTGTTTGTAGTATTTGTGGATTAATTTGATTAAAAATATGTCAATGGCCCATGTATTTGAGATGTAGATTGCATCCCTATGTTACTTTCCTTGTAATGTAGTTAAAGCGTCATTTGGGCAACCACTTCGCCTCCCCATGCTGTATTGGGGCCTGGATGGGTGATGGCAGTGAAGCAGCTGTGAAGATCATCAGTGTTGCCTTGATTCGTGTTTGTGTATTTTAGTTAATATGTTTATGTATTGATAAGATTTCTTATATTACTTATCACATTTGTAAGTTCATTATGAAAATAAACTTTGAATTTCTGCCAATCCTAATTACCAAAAAAAAAAAAAAAATTCTGCCAATCCTTCATTCAGTACTGCTGCTTATGATTCTCACTTGAGGGTTGATTCTTCTCATCAGATACTAGTAGATGCCGTTGACTCATCTCTGGCTTCTAACAAATCTAATATTGAATATTATGTCTTATATTACTTATATTTTTAAGTTCATTGTGACTTGTTTTAATTATGTTATAAGTTCACAGTTGTTATTTTTATGTTAAATAAATTACTAACTACAAAGCGTATGAAAAAACAATAGGGATAAGACTGACCGTTTTAGGTTTTTAGGAAAAGAAGAGGGAGGTTAAAAAAAATAATAGGGGCTTAGGCATTTGACAAGTTATGCTTTTACTAATTACGTTTTGAAGCTCATTAATACATATGTCTAGAAAAGTTAATAACTGAAATTTGTTTGTTACCTAGGATTTGTTTTGCTTGAGGTTTCCTTGACTTTTTTTATTACATTGCTTGTTTGTTAACAAAACAATTTTGAGCTAAGGTGGAATACAATCCTCCATTCCATGTGATTCTTCGAATGGCGGATTAGTCTGTTTCCTGCTTTGTTTGTATATTTTTCTGTCCCTTCACACACAGATGAACAATTACATGCACTCACACACATGCTTTTGTATATGAACTGGACTAGTATTCTTTTATTTTGTTTAAGATGTTAAGATATCAAGATGTCCATTTAGACTGATAGAAAAGTAGTATTTCAAGCTTGCTTGAAACTGTAAACTGATTCTCTTTCCCTTCCCTAATCTGGCAAATATTCATTTTTTTAATTTTTATCTTCATCTTCTGTAGAGAAATTGCCCTGCTATGCCATGCTATGAGGCTGATGGAATGGGTGATGCCCTTGCACAGGCATTACAAGAGAAGGTCCCCTACATCTCTTTATATCCTGCTCTGATTATTAGTTTTTGCTGCCAATACTTTTTGGTTTGTAGTTTGTGTGATGTATTGCTTTCATCTTGGTTAGGTTTCTGCATTGTTATTTCTGTCACAGCAGGAAGAAAGGCATTTACTCGAGGAAAATGTAAATGTAGCTCTTCAGAAAAAGATGGAGGAGCTTCAGAGAAACCTACTACAAGTAATGTCCTTGAATTGTTTTTTCCCGCATTTTCAGATCTGATATTGATTCCTATCATATTGAAATAAGATGTAGTTGTCTTAATCTGGGTTGTTAGTGGTGAATGCTAACTTGGAAAGGTATCTATAGACATTTTATGAACATACATACATTAGCTTAGCTGGATCAATCAGAAAAATTTTGTGTGACGGCAGATTTTTCTATCCTGGTTTGGTGATATGGATCTAAATATGATATTTCCGAATTATATGATATTTTCTATTTTGGGGAAGAATATTTGCAGTCTTGACAGAGTCATTCAAACATACCAACATAGCTCAAGTTGATTTCAAAGGACATGATTATTGTAGAGTGCAGTGTCAAACTTTAGACAGTAGCATAGAAGTAGATTTCTCTCCTACTGGACAGGAATTGGAGATGGTCAATTGACACCTGTGAGATGTTTAATCAGCCAGGAAGTGGATTGTGGTAGTCCTTTAACCCAGTTTGATCTGAATGTGAGGTGGGAAAAAATAAGGTAAGTTAAACACTGGAAACTAGAGCAATGTTAGGTGGGAAAAAATAAGATAAATTAAATACTGGAAGCCAGAAATAATTTTTCCCTTTCCAACACCAACAACTCTGTTCTTCTATATTTTTATTGTTCTCTTGAAATGGTGACTGTAACAGTTTTGATAATATCATCCTGTACCTACCGCTATTTCGACATATTTTTTGAAATTTAAAGTTTCCTAGTGCGTCACGCTTCCTTAACAATCTCTTGTTAGTATAAGTGGCATCTTTAGGACAAATAAGTGTTTGAAAAATCATGACCATTCCGGGGGAGGAACTATCCAGCAAATGGGGTTTTCACCAGTACCACCATGTGTAAGTCCTGTAGCATCTGATTTTTTGTTTGTTATCTACGTATACCCTTTTGTTGTTTTTCATGTATTGAGATAGCTTCTCTCTTGGACAATGCTAATTTTTACTTGATACAATTATATATTCCTATTATGCTTGGATATTTTCATGAACTGTGCACCTAAGTGCTTGTCCAGGTAACCAATGAAAAGGTGAAGGCTCTTCTGGAGGTGGCACAGTTAAGGCATGACTATCAACTACTGCAAGAGTATGATTTCTTCAGCTGTTTCATAATCTAGATAACATTTCATTTGATAGTCATCTTTTGTCTCATTTGAAATTGATTTCTTCTGGCAGAAAATAAATTGTTATATTTGTGCACGTTGTTGCTTTTACTGTTATGACTTGAAGTAATTCAACACGGAATGGGAGCAAATACTGGATAACATGATTTAATGGCAATTCTTCAATAACTTAACAAGTGATTATTATAAGAAATAAAATCTGGAATTTAATGATGTTAATCTAAAAAATCTCTTTAACTGTCTAGAATGCTACATCTTGTCCAGGCTAGTTTTTGTTCTTTAAGAATGTTGTATGGTGCCAAGTTTGGAGAGTTATTTCGATGTCTTGAAACAAGTCAATGCACAGTACATTTGGAACTTTGATGAATTACATTTGTAATTTCCAAGTTGGAGGCTTTAGCTGAACTTTAATCGATTATTTACTAGTTTCATCAATTCTGTATGTTGTTCATGCTTCCTTGAAGTTTTATGAATCAATCAGAGAAAAACAAAATACTGAAAGTGTCTTTCCGAACTTCATAGTTTCAGCCTTTCAGGTGTGTATGGACTTGGAATTGGTTATAATCGAACTTCATTCTGCTAATTTAAGTTTTTGTTTAAAATTCTAGACCCATCAAAATTGAGTTATGTTATCCTGTCACATGCAAGCTTCTTCATTGGCTTAGTAAACTCTTATGCAGTACAAGTATATGAAATATCAATACTTGACCAATTGAATTTATAGACCGCAACTCATTTGTAAATTGCTGAAGAGCTTAATTCTTATTGCACTTCTAAATGTATGAGGTCTATGTTGCATTGCCCCCAGGTCACTACCCCCTTAGTTTTAATGTACTTCTAAATCTATGAAGTCTATGTGCGGCACAAACACACACCACATTCATGCACACACAGTCTCTCTCTCTCTCTCTCTATATATATATATATATATATATACACACATATAATGCGGCACAAACACACACACCATACGCACGCACACACACTCTCTCTCTCTCTCTCTATATATATATATATATAAACACTGAGGCGCACATGCACACACACACACCGCATGGCTCTGAGACTATTGATGAGTACTACTTATTATAGTTGGACTGTATCGTATATTACTGCATACGATACAGTCCATAGGATTTATCCTGATAAGTCATCAGATTGTCCCCTCCCAGTTGAATGCCTAGTTTTCTTCCAGCCAATTTAAGTGCAGAGCTTTTCAGTTACCTTTTGGGATGCGGTTTACTTGCTGCTACATACATGCTTACCATTTGGAATTTTATTGCATTGCCATGTCTGATTTTTGTCCCTTTTATATATAATGGAACGTCTTTCTCGATTCCTTTTTATTTTTATGTTTCGTATTTTCCTTTGATATATATTATATGATGATCTTTTATGTAAATACATGCTCTTTTATGTCATTTATTTTTCTTGTTCACATCCCCTCCAAAAGAAACCCTCACCCCACATTATTTGATCTCAAGTTTGAATGATGAATACAGGATTTAAAATTTTAATCCTTACTTCAGGTTGCTTTTCTCTTTAAATTCTCTTTCTGTCTAAAGATAGTTGCCCCTGTACTTTTTGCTCTTTTCAAATTTGTACCCCTTCAACAACTGTCCCTTGTTGCCCTTTTTCATGAATCATTTATAATCCTCGATAAGTAGTATGATGGTGCTTTCTTGCAGAAAAATCAATCCTGGAATAAGGCGAGAAAATTCAGTTGTTGACATTGGTGAGAAAATCAATGCTGCTCATGAAAGAGCTGGGAGGTTGAAAGGTCTTCTGAAAAAATCTTATCTGGGACGCTGGATTGGTGCGCAAGATCTTAGTGGAAATGAAGGTGACAATCGCATGACTAATGAAGGAAATTTCCCTCATAAAGTGTCCAACCATTCTGTGGATTTTGCAAGGTCTGTGGAAGTAGCTTGCTGGACATTGATATTGCATGACTGGATAGATACATACCTAATGCATCAATAAAATCTATTCATTACATTACCGAATAGGAAAAGGAAAAAAAAAACACAAAAACAAAAACTTATTCAATACATATCGGAGTAAGAACACTTACGAACTGTTTCTGGTAAATCATCTCTTCATTGTTATGTTTGTTTCAGGATGAAGATTGAAAATGCAACCTTTAGAGAGGGCATGGAAAGTTTGGACCATCTGACTTCTTCAATTCATAGACTCAGTATCTCACTTCTAAAGGTTATTCTTATAAACCATCCTTTTTACGAGATTCTTTATTAAGGATGCACTTTCTTTCGAACAACTTTCTGTTTTTTCAGTTACATTTTATACTCTTTACTATTATAGATTAAGCATTATGGCTTTCCACTGACGAAGAATCCTTCTCCTTAGCATGGGAATAGGTTTATAGTGTAGTTAAAAATATTCAGCTGTTGATGTTAGTCCTTGTGTCAATTGAATGCTTACCATCTTTTGCATAACTTCTCTTCATTATATATATAAATGAGGATCTTATACATCATTTTAGTTATTTTTTTATTGGGAGAAATTTCAAGATGATCTGACTATAGAATACTTTTTTTTGAGAAAGTAAACACTCCAAGGTAAGTTTCTCCTGCTAATGAACCACTTGATGATTATACTATAGGATTTTTGCTCTTCCTTTGTATCTTAAAGATAGGAATATATGCATGCAATCTTGAGTTAAGCACATCCCCCTCTTTTATCTCCTGGTCATAACCGATGACTGTGTATTCTTGCAAAAACTCATTTTGTAGGTTAAAGAATCAATTACATCAGAGGATCTTGATCATAATATAAATGATGCTCTCGATAGTATCATTACTGAAGCAAAACTAGTGAAGACTGCCCTTGGTAGCTCCCTTCCTGTTAGCTGGTCGGCTGTGGCTGATACTCGATCATTTGGTGAAAGGCGTGCTGATGAGCAAAGTGGGGAGTCGACTAGCGAGAAAGTCGACTGCGTTTCTGCTGCTGGATTCGAGATGGTGGAGCTTTTGATACTTGCAGCCGAGACTATGAAGGTGAAAATAAACGATAATAGCTCCAGCAGACGAGAGAACTGATTACATTTGAATCTTGCTCATGCTTCCAAGCAATGTTCATAAAATAGGCAACTGTTATTCTGTATAGTAGTAATTTTTCTATCGATGATTATATTCTTTTTATATGAGAAGAACTGTAATCTCTTGTTTTATTTTTTTGGTAACTATTGTTTGTACATTATAAAATCATTTTTAAAGAGAATGTTGGGGAAGATGAAGTTCCTGTAAAAACGACAACTGGTATTTTAATGGAAATGTGTTGATTGCATCATCTGCTCTCAGATCTCTTGAGCACGCCACAGTTGTAGTGCCCTACCGTGACGACTTCCCCAGTCTCTAAACTTGGGGTTATGGTTTGGCAATGGTCGGCTCATGACTAGGCTCATCCGGCCTCTTGTTCCATACCGGTTTCGTTCAATATTGCAACTAGGGGTGCAACTTAGTTTGGTTCGGGTCGAAGTGGATGTTGGTGATGACGGATTTGTAAAAGATAAAATATATTAGAATAAAAGAACAACTGATACATATGAACCAATACAACCGTCTTTCCAGAGAAATAAGTAGGAAAAGCTTGTCTTAAGACACCTAAAACTGTCGCGCAGCCATTCTGTCAAGAGCGTTCCTTTTCAAACGTCATCTGTGAAAAAGACAGAGAAGTTCAAACGTCATCTGTGAAAAAGATAGAGAAGAGACAAGGGGAAAAGAGAATATTGTAATAACTAAAAGGTCAGTTCGAATGCATATCTCAGAGCAAGAAAACCTCAAAGAATTCGAATGACTGACTATCCCCTTTCTCTCTCAGAGCCTTAACTCATCGTTGTCTTCTACCTCTTAAATTCTCAAAATTTTCAAGTTCAGATTTTTCATATTAGATCATTTCTAATGGAAGAAATATTCAGCTATTTATAAGGAATTTAGTATCATTAAAGATGGCAAATGTCACTCAATCAAGTGTCCAGAGAGCTCATAAATATCCCCATGCATAAAACATATCATAAATACCACGCTTTTTTCAACACGCCTAAGTAATTTTAAGAGAAAGGGATAAGTCACTTCAAATCTTCAAAACTTGCTCTGTGATAGGTTGCTTCAGATCTTGAGGAACACGCGTTGAATGATACGTATTTCATGTAATATAAATCTAAAGCAACGTCGTCATTCTTGCCGCCATTCCAGATAAAACAAAGCCCCCTTTAGATAAGTCATACAACAGATATTATAAGGATCTGAGGTTTTATCACGTGTTGTCCATTTTGAGAATCTGTCACAATCAACTTTAAGAAGTTACTTCAATGTCATAAGTACCTTTCTGAATTCGTATATTTAAAAGGAACTCCCTTTGGCGGTTATCTTCCTTCGAAGGAAATAAAAAATAACTATATACTTACAAGGTGACCAGTGTATTCTCGAATTACCCATATAGAGGACTTGAAGTTGAGTTTCTCATCAGAGAACTCGTTTTCATGATCAATAGTCCCTGTGAAAAAGTGTTTATTTTGAAATCCCTTAAGGTTCATAACTACAGTAACCAATTCAAGTGGCTTCTACTTGAATGAAATTAGAAGTAAATATGTTTCCCTTATGAATCCCTTCAAAGTGAAGTGAGAGAACGTTCTTAAAGTCCGTAGGAAACCTATCTTCGGGAAGTACTTCTGGAGATGACATGCCTTCGACTTCTAGAGCTCTTATCACTGAGGATTTGCTTCTAGAAGTGAAACATATCCAATATATAACTTGAAGTTAATTCATAAGAATGAATATGAGTGACTTCGAGTCCTAGTTTGTAATTCGGATGCATAAAAGAGTGCATTCAATGGGGTAAACCCAAATCTGTGTATTTTGAGGAGGACGGAATCCTTAGTCTTTTTGAGGGTGACAGACCCTTTAACGAATTGATCATTACAAGGTGGTTAGCCTCGAATTCACCTTAGGAAGACGAAATATACCTCATTCGAATTCACTTTTAGTAGGAGGGAATGTACCTCCTTCGAATTCATCATTTGGATGTGGTTAGCCTTCGAATTCACCATCCGGAGGTGGTTAGCCTTCGAATCTACTTTAGCAGGAGAAAATATACCTGCTTCATGATCCTTTTAAGACAAAACATAACAAATGGTCCTTCGAAGTCTATGTATATGATCCAAGAACGACTTCTGAGTTTAGAAAGCATAAAAAATTCCTTCGAAGATTTTTCTTCAAGTACCTTTAAAAACGTAAAGGTAATGTAATAAAACAGTCGAAGTCTATTCTAGAGAATGAGTAGATGTGACTTCGAGGTTTTATTTGAAAATTCGTGTATATGAGCAGTCCATTAGGAGTAACATACTCCTGTATTTGTCCTTCAAGTTAATTAATATACTTCAAAGGAAAGGAGAAATCCTCATTCCTTCGAGTGTTCAGAAGGCAGTGTGCCGTAGGAACATAAGTCCTTGTCCTTTTGAAAATTTCAAAAAGAAAAATTGCTTGTGTTTGTCAAGTTTGGGAGACGTGGTGTTTTCCTATAAACTGAAGTGGACACGTGACGTTTCCTCATAAGTTGGAATTCAAAAAGGTTGCTTCTCAAAGAAGTTTTCCTTTTTGGTGATAAGGATGGCCAGATATCTATAAACCAGTTCAAATATCACATTTTTACCAAATGGTCTAATCACCGTACAATAGTTGTTGACTTTTGGCACGTGAGAGACGGTTGCTTTGCAGTACAACTTTATTGAAGGATTCAGTATATGTGGCTATACCCAGAAAACGTGCTCACGCGCTTTTAACATAGTGCCACGTATCTAATGGGATTAATTAGCCCGCCTGATCACCAATGTCAACCCAATACCAAACCGATATTAGTAAAGGTTAACCCAAAACCAAACCGAATTGACAACTGAGCTTTCAAACTCTAAACCTAAACCAACCCAACCCAACCCAAATTGCAGTTTCGGTTCGGTTTGGATCGGGTTAATACAGTGTTTTTTAGAATTACAGTATAAATATAAAATATTATGTTTTATATATCATATATAATATATAATACAAGTATATAGACTATAATTCGGTCTAAATCGGTTTGGTTCGGTTCGGCTTAAAATTATTTACACTAGAGTTTGGCTTTTGATTCGGTTCGATTTAACCGAGGCTTCAATCCAAAATCAAACCGATCTAATTTACTTTTATAATTTCAAAACCAAAACCGAACCAGATATCTAGAAACCCAACCCAAACTGATGTCGATTTGGATTGGACCAATTTCGGGTTTAACCGACCCAAGTTGCACCTCTAATTGCAACTAGGGGGTGCAATTAGGGGTTAATCTAAATCCGATTGAAAAAAGCAGATTTAATAAGAGATTTTTTATCCGATAAGATATGATCCAATTTTATCAGACTTTAATCGAATCAAATTCAGATATAGGTTGATTCGATTCATAAGAGTCTGATCTGATTGTATTTATGTGCATATATATATATATATATATTTTGGTCTTAACCACGTGGTGTCCTCACACCCACTTGAGTGTGGGACTAATCCACATTCGGGGCGGGAGCAATTATGGTAAACCCCTGGCCACGAGTGCTTTTAGTGGGATTCGAATTCCAAACTTACCTCCGGAAACGCCCACTAGAGCCCAGCTTGCTACCAGCTGAGCCTAGGGGTGTCAACGGTTCGGTTTGGTTTGGTTTAGCGTTCAAACCTAAACCAAACCGATTTTTAAGTAGCCAAACTGAAAACCGAACCAAACCGAAATCTAAACTGAAAATCCAAACCGAAAACCAAACCAAAATTTTTTGACCAATCCGT
>JAUPMG010000014.1:9981506-10001871 GCA_031762675.1 Pachysandra terminalis | reverse complement strand
TTTTTAAAAACTTCAAATGGGGCCCACCCTTTATGAGACGTAGAAAATTTTTAGGGGGCCATAGCCCCCCCCCCCTAGCTCTGCCCCTGCATGTCACATGCAAGTTTCCTCATTGGCTTAGTAAACTGTTATGCAAAATAAATATATGAAATATCAATACTTGATCAATTGAGTTTATAAATGACAACTCGTCTGTAAATTTCTGATGAGCTTAATTCTTATTGTACTTCTAAATTTCTGAGGTCTATGTGCGGCATTGTCTCCCATTCATTTCCCCCACCCAACACACACACACACATGGTTCTAAGACTATTCATGAGTACTCATTATAGTAGGACTATGTTGTAAATTACTGCATAATACATTCTCTTAGGGGAAGTTGAATCATAAGACTTACCTGATAAGTCATCAAATTTTCCTCTCCAAGTTGAATGCCTAGTTTTCTCCCAGCCAATTTAGGTGCAGAACTTTTCAGCTACCTTTTGGGATGTGGTTTATTTGCTGTTACATACATGCTTACCATTTGGAATTTTTATTGCATTCCTTTTTCTATTTTTGTCCCTTTTATATATAATGGAACTTCTTTCTTGATGTCTTTTTATTTTTTGTATTTTCCTTTGATAAATATATTTTTTCAGATACCACTAGGTTGCTTTATATATGCTCTTTTATGTAAATACATACTCTTTTATGTTATTTATTTTTCTTGTTCACATCCCCACCCCCCAAAAAAAGACCCTTAGTCCACATTATTTGATCTCAAGTTTGAATGATGAATACAGGATTTGAAATTTTAATCCTTACCTCAGGTTGCTTTTCTCTTTAAATTCTCTTTCCATCTAAATATAGTTACCCTTGTACTATTTTGCTCCTTTCAAATTTGTACCCCTTCAACATCAATTATTTCCCTTTTTCATGAATCATTTATACTACTCGATAAGTAATATGGTGGTGCTTTCTTGCAGAAAAGTCAGTCCTGGAATGAGGCAACAAAATTCAGTTGTTGACATTGGTGAGAAAATCAATGCTGCTCACGAAAGAGCTGGGAGGTTGAAAGGTCTGCTGAAAAAATCTTATCTGGGGAGCTGGATTGGTGCGCAAGATCTTAGTGGAAATGAAGGTGACAAGCGCATGACCAATGAAGGAAATTTCCCCCATAAAGTGTCCAACCATTCTGTGGATTTTGCAAGGTCTGTGGGAGTAGCTTGCTGGACAATGATATTGCATGACTGGATAGATACATACCTTATGCATCAATAAACTCTATTCATTACATTACCGAAAAGGAAAAGGAAAAAAAAAAAACACAAAAAACAAAAACTTATTCAATACTTGTCGGAGTAAGAACACTTACGAACTGTTTCTGGTAAATCATCACTTCATTGTTATGTTTGTTTCAGGATGAAGATTGAAAATGCAACCTTTAGAGAGAGCATGGAAAGTTTGGAGCATCTGACTTCTTCAATTCATAGACTCAGTATCTCACTTCTAAAGGTTATTCTTATAAACCATCCTTTTTACGAGATTCTTTATTAAGGATGCACTTTCTCTCGAACAACTTTCTGTTTTTTCAGTTACATCATTATGGCTTTCCACTGATGAAGAACCATCTCCTTAGCATGGGGATAGGTTTATTTTGTAGTTAAAAATATTCAGCTGTTGATGTTAGTCCTTGTGTCAATTGAATGCTTACTCCATCTTTTGCATCACTTCTATTCATCATATATATATATAAAAGAGGATCTTTTGCATCATTTTAGTTATTTTTTTTTATTGGGAGAAGTTTCAAGATGATCTGGCTATGTAGGATACTTTTTTTTTTGTGGAAAGTAAACACTCCAAGGTAAGTTTCTCCTGCTAATGAACCACTTAACCATTATACTATAGGATACTTGTTCTTCCTTTGTATCTTAAAGACAGGATATATACATGCAATCTTGAGTTAAGCACATCCCTCTTTTATCTCCTGGTCATAACTGATGACCGTGTATGCTTGCAAAAACTCCTTTTGTAGGCTAAAGAATCAATTACATCAGAGGATCCTGTTTATAATATAAATGATGCTCTAGATAGTATCATTACTGGGGCAAAGCTAGTGAAGACTGCCCTTGGTAGCTCCCTTCCTATTAGCTGGTCAGCTGAGGCTGATACTAGATCATTTGGTGAAAGGCATGTTGATGAGCCAAGTGATGTTTGTGGGGAGTCAACTAGAGTGAAAGTTGACTGTGTTTCTGCTGCTGGATTCGAGATGGTGGAGCTTTTAATACTTGCAGCCGAGACATTGAAGGCGAAAATAAATGATAATAGCTCTAGAGAAGGGAACTGATTGCATTTGAATCATGCAAATGCTTCCAAACAATGTTCATAAAATAGGTAACTGGTATTGTGTATAGTAGTAATATTTCAATCAATGATTATATAACTGTAATCTCTTGTTTTAATTTTTTTTGGTAACTATTGTTTGTACATTATAAAGTCATTTTTAAAGAGAATGTTGGGGAAGATGAAGTTCCTGTAAAAAGAAAAACCTGCTATGATGAGGTATTGTTTGGTTGACAGTTATATTTAAGCAGGCCAAAGTTTTAATCAAGAAGAATTTTTTGAATGACCATTGGACGTGTAAAAACCGTTAGTAATATGAACATGTTTGAAGGCTGTTGAGTTTTGCTCCCAGTTAAATGCTTCGTATTTTTTTTTTTTTGTGTTAATATTTATTTTTTCCTTTCTTGTGAGCTTGGCAGGAAAGCCTTGAACATCGTAGGGCTAAGATGGAGGCCGCCAAGTCTGCAGACAGAGATTCATGCTCGGCGATGTGCAGAAAAGCTGAGATCTTTCAATGTTCATACATTCTTAAAGGCTTAGTACTCATGACCCGGCGGTCTAATTTATTCTATTGGATGTGGCACAATCTCAACGTGTCCATACTCGTTTATAAGATAAACTTGCACCTGCAAGTGTCACATCATTCATAAAGCAGTTAGCTGTTCTTTTTACTATTTTATGCGTGTGAATGCTAAATGGCATTTACACTCTTATTGGGCCACATCATCTGTACTGATGATCTTTCGGTCTGATCAAGGATCTCCAAAGCCTTTATCTTGATCAAGAGTTAGCTTTTTAGTAAGTAAACTATTCGAAGAAAATTATGGTTATTATAAACCTGACATGTGGTTAATCATTTTGAGATGGTCAATTCGTCAGACTAACTATCAGGAGATGATCAATTCGTAAATGGCTTGTCACCCTCAAAGGACTAAGGGTTAGTCACACAATCCTTAAAAGACTAAGGGTTTGGTCCCCTCAAAGGTTTGTTCCTTTCGTAGGACAGGACATGGATTTGTCACCCTCAATAGACTTTTATTGACTTCAAGGAATCCTTATTGGAGAGGTCTTCGAAGTCTTATTTACTCTTTCATCCTCAAAAGTCACCTTTGGATGACGCCTGTAGACCTCCAGGCACTTATTTACGTTATTTAAAGGCATTTCGAAAGCAACATATTTTTCACGACGTTCAATTTAAAGACGCTCGAATTGGTTACTCAACCTAAAACCTTGAAGGATTCTATAATGACTCTTCTTTATCGGGATGATTGATCATGAAAACGAATTACTCGCTGAGAAACTTAGATTTAAGGTTTACATGAGTAATTTGAGAATATACTGGTCACCTTGTGATGTATGCAGTTACTCTGACTTCCTTCGAAGGAATACAGACTAAGTTACAAAAAAGGGTTTCTTTGAAAGTGAACGAAAGCCTGAGGAATATTTTTGTGGAATTCGAATGACTACTTTATTTAAAGATGATTGCAATAAATTTTCAAGACAATCACGTGATAAAACCCTAGCTACTTATATATTTATTGTATATCTTATTTGAGGGATTTTGTCTTATCAGGCATGACGATGATAATAATGAAAACGTTGCATTAGATATTTATGCATGTTACACATGTCATATAATCCTTGATCTTTTAGACCCTAAAGTAACCTATAACAGAGCAAGTTCACCTGATCGAATGAATCACCACAATTTTCTTCTGAAAATAACTTGTGCGTGTTGAATACGAGTAAACGTTGGATATGCATTGTTGTATGGAGATATTTCCAACCTTCTCTCTGGACACATGTTTGATTGACACATGTCCTGGTCAAGAGGATATTTTGGATGTTTTTCTTTATAAATAGCAGAGCATGCCCTCGAATCAGGATAATTCAAAATTCATAATCTGAATAATTGGTAGAACAATGAGAAGAACCAATCACTTTCAAGTATAACTTGCAGATATTTGTAAAATACAAATAGTAATAACTTATCAGCTAGATTTATATAATAACCCAAACTAAAATAATATGATTAATATGTAATTAATAAAAATATAAGGGTTAATTTAAAATTTTAGTAAGTTAGCTACAAGTTTGACTTTGACTAATTGTGATTGGTGGGTTGCATGGTAGGAAACTAAAGTGCTTCACACACAATCATAACTCTTAAAGTTATAATATGGCTAGGATCTTGTAGAAACTTTTAACTTAAATCAATGGCTTAGATTCAATAGGATTATTAATAGTCATAACTTAATTAGGATTCCATTTTAAATGGATAATTAAATACTAGTTTAACTATAACTAGGAATCTAGATCTAAAGACTATAATTAAATTAAACTAATCTTATGCTTAAGATTAATTAGGGAATTAAAACCAATCCTAAACTAACAAGGATTAAGATTAGATAAGGTCAGCTTATAATCCAATTAAGACTAGGATGCTTAAAATCAACGGTTAGGATTTCGTAGGAACAATTCATCTAGAAGCTTAGAATTAAAAGAAAAGAGTTAAAACCTAATTATGATTAAAGTAAGATAAGGTTAATGATTAATTTATCTAGAAATATGACACTTTAATCTAAGGGTTATAATTAATCTAATCTAATCTAAGGACTGTAAACTAAAACATAATCTTAGACTAAGAACAACTCCTAAACTAGTAAGGACACAAAACAGAAATCTATATAAACTAAGAGGGTGGACGTGTAGATCATAATTCTAAGAGAGGAGAGAGAGGAGATAAGGATTCCTTGGGCAGCAAAGAGATGAATAATATCGCAGAAGCAAATGAAGAAGAAGAAGAGGTTTTTATCTCAACACCAACTCAAGATCCAAGGTAAGTATTCGGATTAAACTCTATTTTCGATATGAACTGGGCGCCTATGTCATGTTTAATAAGTATAACATAGCACGACCTTAAAATCTTTATCTTCTATGCTTTTCTTCATAAGAACTAAACTGAAAAATTATATATATCTGAATTATCGATTAACGAACCTATGTAAATATTTTATATAATCTATTTTATATTTTTGTAAGATACCTCTGTTCGTTAGGAACCCAGGAAAACAAATTTGAGGTGATTTCGATAAGTGTTAAGAAAGTTATGATCAAAATACCAAGAGTATGTCAAAGTTGAAAAATCCAGAAAACCCTCTCGGGCCAAGCAGCCGTAACTGAGGACGATAGGCAGCATGCCAGCCATCCCACTATGTATTTTTTTGGCCTCTGGTCAAGCAGCCGCATGGGAAACGGCTGGCCGCAAGGGCAGCCGTATCCCAAACGGCTAGGTAAAGGCTACCTTGTGGTTAGCCGTTTTTTCTCGATATGATCCGTTTGACTTGAAATTTCATGAACACACTTATTTTGACTTGATTAGACCAAATTTGATGTTAATTTTGCTTAATTGTGATTATTTCATATAGTTACTTATTTATGGACTCAATTGCTATGTTTGATGATTTCGACCAATGGGTGAATTTTTGATTAAACATTATTTTGACTCTAAATTGATTTTGAGTCAGTTTTATATCTAAAGTTAAGTCTGCACATGAACACAAATTGTCTGATTAGCTACTGTGCACAAATCACATGTACCTCATGGCCTATTTTGCATGATTGACCTTGTATTGGGTCTAATTGTTGGACCATACCTTTATAACTTCATATTGCTGGAGTTTATTATTTAATTGAGTGGTTTTATGATCTGGGAATCATGATACAAGTGAGGAAGTTTCGAAATGACTATTTACATGTGTTGAGGGATCGTACATCCCAATAAACCAATTCTTGTTTACTCCCAAGGTGAATGAGGCATCCCAAGAGACTTGTGGTAAGATTATAAGTGAGAGAAGGTTCACATTAGTGAGACCCAATAGCCGAATCATATGAATGAAATTTGTTAGTAGATCGGCTAATGTATGGATTACAAATGAAAGTTCACATTAGAAATGCCTTGAGATTTGTCCATATGATTAGAAATAAGGTATGAGGATTGTGCCCATTTGGTCGCAAACCCTTGAAACTATGATGCGCACATAGAATAACCCCCTATTCTGGCCATGTATTTGGGGGATAGTGTTCATCTTGTTTAGCTAGGGGTTCGATCGGGTGTGGACATACACTAATCGAATACCAAATAGCATGCATATTTGCATATCATATTATTGTGCATGAATCACATGTGGTGATAGATTTATTTTTGCATGAGCATGCATTGCATACATTAATAATTGAACTATCACATTGCATTGCACATCACTACCAAGTCATATTTATTATCATTGCATATACTCACTTCTGTTTTGTCTATGGATTATCATTGGAGAGTGGCATTGACCTACTTTAATCCAAAATATTGTTTATATCTATTTATTTAATAAGATAAGTGTAGCGTACGTTTTTGAGCCCAACATATTTCAAGATCGTTAGATGATGAACAACAGGACCATGGTGATCAAGAGGAAGGACAAGAATATGATGAAGACCTTAGTTATTTTTAAATTATTGTTTGATGATTTTAGTAGACATTGTAATAGGATTAGTTGGATTTATGTTTTTAAAGACTTATTATCATTAGGACTAGATTTAGACAGTTTATAGTGTTTTTATTGAAGAATGAGACTTAAGGTTATCTTTTATTTTCGTTGATTTATTGTTATGATTGAATATTATTCTTAATAATACTATTTTTCAGAATTTTATTTTTTTATAATCATTTTAATTAATTTAATGGTTTGGTGATGTATTGCTTATCCACTCCTATAGAGATATGTGGTGAGAGTTATATTTTAAATTTGTGGACTCAATTGAGATTTTCAAGTTTTGGATGTGACAATTTATAAGAGAGATTTGTGCCTTCGAACATTGAGGTTCCCTTGTTCTGTTGTGTACGTTCTTATTGGCATATCTGACATCTCGATCTCCTCTTTCTTTGACATTTTCTTTATCTTATTCAGACATCATATTTGAGAGGAAACGCTCTAGATAAAACGACTGTGCGAAAGTTTAGGCTACCCCAAGACAGATTTTCTGGACTATATTTCTGTTGATGTATTTGTATTGGTGAGTTATGACTTTAGTAATTAAAAGTATTCAAATTCTTATCTATTACAAATTCTACTTCATCAGTATCTTCTTGATGTATGTCTCATAGAACAAATCAAGAAACCTCTTAACGCGATTTCTACGAATCTTAATACCAAGCATGTAATCTGTCCCGCTCAAGCGTTTCATCTCAAAACTGAAAGACCAACCGTTTTGAAAGACCAACCCGAGGCTTACTCTAAGTATAGAAAGAAAGAATTGGACCGACGTCATTACTGGATCGGCTAAGTCACCTTTGAATTGGCATTTGTTTTTCTTGGTTTCAAAGTTTTCAATTGCTACTATTCACATTTGATTAGGGCCAGATCCTATTTAACAAGGTAGAAAGACATTTAGTCCGATTTAATCAGAATAAAACGAAATACTTGACCCTGTTTAACCAAGTCGAGACTACCGTGAGGAACGAGGATTCCCCAGTCTCTAAACTTCGGGTTATGGTTTGGCAATGGTCGAGTCACAAGCTAGGCCCACCGGGCCTCCAGTTCCATTACCGGATCCGGTCTTGCAACTAAGGCAAGTAATTGACGATTAAACCCATACGTAGATGAAGGAAAAAACTCTCTTCAGGCAGTCCAGCTCTCATTTCTCCTTTTGGTCCCTCAGAAACAGAGAATTATTCCTCTCTTTGGAAGAATCTCCTCCCAATATCCGTCTCTTATACTCTCTCTCTCCATTCAAAACCTAGAAGGGGAAAAACCAGGGAAATTTCAATGGGGAACTCCACCGATCCAAATCTGAAAATCGATCAAGAAACTGTATCATCTTCTTCTTCCTCTTTTACGTTTACAGATTTCCCTGAAGATGTTCAGCTATGCATACTCTCCTTTCTATCTCCTTCCGAAATCACCTTGTTTTCCTACACATCGAAGCGTTTCCATTCGCTCTGTCGAACTGACAACAAGCTCTGGTTCTCCGTCTGCGAGAGGAGATGGGGATCAACGACCCAAATCCGAAAGTGGGGAAGTGGGAAGATCGAATTCAAGCTCCTCTACAAAATCCTCAATGAATGGGAAAACCTGATCGGTTTCTGGCGTCGGAGTGGCCAGGGAAGAACCGCCGGTGTCCCGGCGACTCCACTGATCTTCTTCGAGTGGGGTCCCTCCTTCGTCACCGGTTCTAGGGTTTCTCCGTCGAAAATAGGCACGTATTCGGTGATAAAGAAACCCTTTTTATGGATGGGTCTCTCCCCGGAGGGAGAGCCCGTGAATTTTATCGATCCGGATTCCCGGTTCGAGTCCCCGGGGGATTTCATCAAGGCAGCTGAAATTGCTGAATCAGGAATTTTAGATACCGATTTGGTTCCCGTGAACGTTAGTTTCATGGGCAAGATCCACGTTGTGGTGGAGGAAAACCATAGCTTTGCTTCTTCGAATTCTCCAGAACAAAGAAAGAATGGGTTTCGGAGGAGTTCAAGCTCTACTAATGTGCGTGGAGATGATTCCCTGATCGTAGAGGATGCAATTTCTGTGGAGAGTACCTCGCCGGGGAGCTTACCGGACCATTTCATGTCGGAAATATACCAGTACTTTGCGAACCGGACTACCCCAGGTGGGGATAGGTCTTCGAGGAGGCAAAGGAGAAAAGAGAAGGAACGGCAAGGAAGGCGGAAATTGGAACCAGAGCATTTTGTAAAGATTGTTAACTGTGATCCCACGCCATCAAGGCCTCTTCAGGGTCTCTGGAAGGTGCTGTTTCTCCTTATCTTTTATTTTATATCCATTTGTATTTCTTCATTTTTTTTTATTTGCCTATAGTAACATTTCAAGCAAGAAAGTAAATTAAAAAGGAAAAAAGAGAGGAAAATAAAAAGATATATTGGACTAATTCAAACCCCATTAATCTTGCATAAAATGACTTTAGTCTGTAAGTAGGTCTGTCAATGGATCATGATCCGAATTCGATCCGATAACTCCGGATTCAGTATAAGATTTATGATCCGAGATTTGAATGAAAGGTGATCCAATCTAATTTTATATATATATATATATATCAAAATCTAAATGTTCTTAAATTATTATTTGTGTGAGTATTTAAAGATCTAAAATTATTAAAGCACATGATATAGATTATAAAGTCTTGAATGCACATGATTTTTTAATTATCGAAAAGCTGTTAAATAAGTGAAATATAAATATTTAAAATCTAAAAGTATAAAAGACTAAAATGCAAAAGCCAAAAGCTTATTGGATCGGATTTGGATATCTGAGTTCCCAATCGAATTCGAATTCGAATTCGGATCATGTAAGACATGATTCGTCGGATATCGGATTGGATTCGGATATTCAGATTTCGTAATCGGATTCGGATATATCAGAATTTAATCCGAATCCGACCCATTGATAGGCCTATCTGTAAGGGGCCTATATGGGGCGCATTAGGAATGGAAATTGACTAAGCTTTGATCTTTTTGGGCTTGTTATTCTAAGATTTCTGATAGTGGAAAGGCTAAGAACAGTAAGATAAGGAATAAATGTTCCAAGAATGTCTTGGGGTAAAACAAATAGGAGATATGATAAAGGAAAGTAGGTTAAGATAGTTTGGGCATATAAGATAGAAACTTATGGAGGCGTCTATGAGAAGGTGTGAGGGAGTGCATATTGAAATATCTTAAAGACAAGAGGAAGCCCAAAAACGACCTGAGAAGGTGTGAGGGAGTGCATATTGAAATATCTTAAAGACAAGAGGAAGCCCAAAAACGACCTGGATGTGGTTGGTCAGAAAGGATTTAAATATATAATTTGTCCAGAAATATGGCTTTTGATGTATTGGATGTTGGAGCAGGATTTGTGTTGCTGACCCTATCTAATTGGGATAAGGCATTTATTGTTGTAGTTTTTATTGCTATTTTCTCCGAGTTCTTATTTTCTTTTCCTTCATTGTTCCGAGTGATCATATTTTTAATAAATCTTCTTGCCTTTTCAACTAAGCATTAAGATCCAAATATTTTATTTTAGTAGCTGATTTAAACAATTTCAAAATGTTTTGGTGTTTTATTGACAAACTGATTTATGTTGCCGACCCTATCTAGTTGGAATAAGGCATTTATTGCTGCAATCCTTGTTGCTATTTGCTCGAAGTTTTATTTTATTTTCCTTCACTGTTTCTTGTGATCATATTCTTAATAAATCGTCTTGCCTTTTCAATTAAGCATTAAGATCCGAATATCCTATTTTAGTGGCTGATTTAGACAATTTCAAGATGTTTTGGTGTTTCAGTGACAAACTTCCCGATTGTGTTTTCGTGTTTTCTGCATCCATGCTTTGGACAAAGTTTTGCTTGGGTTCTGCATCCTCATAGGTTCCCATCCCTTCCACTCTTTCCCAATGCCTTCTTTTCTTGGGGTAATAAGTTGATTAGCCACTTGAATACATGTAACTGCTCAAACCTACAGAACAGCATGGCTACATGTTTCCCCTGCTTTCTTGTACTTTCCTGGGTGATATGTTGCCAGGGGGGCATGGGGGAAGTGCTGGCAGCTGCACAGGAAAACTTGGTCAAGGCCCTATAATTCTCTCTTAAGTCTCTCCGGCTTCCTCCTGCAGGGTATCTGTGATGATACGAGTTTGGACTTTTATCTCGTGGCATATGATGACATTGGAGGCATTGCTTGCCGTAGGGTTGGGGAATCAACAGGACCTTCTTCTGGTTATTCTCCAGTTTTCTGGACATCAAACACCACATTTATCGAGTCCCCTTTCTCTGCAGAAGAAGAGTATATATATGATAGTCGTTTACATCTTCGGCCACTTGCTGGAGAGAACCACCTAGATGGGTGCACACATTTTGTTGAGAACGAAGTGGTCTCACATGTTCTTCATGTCAATTCAAGTTATGATCCAATAATTCCAGACTTCATGGGATCATTTGCTGACCCTCGCCAATTGGAGGGAAGGATTTGGCTGTACACAAATGGGACCTTTGGGTATGGGTTTCTTCAAAACAACTTCATTATAGACCTGAAGCATATTGCTTTAAATTGATGTCTTCTTGATACAGTTGAATATTGTTGTAATTGATTTCTTTATTGTTAAATTAGTTATGTACAGAAAACTGACCAGGTTTGTAACAGAGTGCCATTTAAACCACTGGCATTGTATGTCATATATGCATGGAGATAAATTATCAATTCTTTTGATAGGGTTTCATAATCAAAAATGTTGGTTCCAAGCTCATTTTTGCTAGCGGTTATTTTTCTATGATGTAATATCCATGTCTAGTCTGATGATCTTGTGGTTCTCTTGTTTGTCAAATTGCTGCACAAGGTTCTGTAGTTATTATATAAGATGAAGACTTTTGATTTAGTTACTCTTTTGACGAAATTAGCCTTTAGGGCATCATGTAAGTGACTTCTTGATTTCTTTATCCTTCTTACTTTTTAATTTGTTTGAGACCTTTTTTGGTTTGTTAGTGTTGCAGTCTTCATCAGCTGATTTCACCTAGTGCCTAATCCTTTTCATGTATTAATGTTAACACCTTCAACAAGACTATATATGATTTTAATTTTTTTTTGGTATGTTCGCGTTGTTGGTCATATGACCACTCCTCCATAGGGGAGACGTGGAAATGAACCCCAGGGGGGCTCAAACCCTTCTTTTTTTTAGGAGTGTTGATCGGGATCAAGCAATAATAACAAACAGTAAAACAAGATCAAAACAACGCACATAGATATACGTGGTTCGGCAAAGCCTACATCCACAGAAAAGAAGTTTCCACTATGTCAAAAACGAATTAGGGTTCTAACTTATATACTCCTACAAGATATATAGGGCAAATCCTCAATATGCCCTTCGATCCGCCCCCATGGGATCCCTCAAGTCCCTCCCCCTTGGATCTAGAGACTAGCGAATATGAGCCACTATCTCTAACAAGGAATAACGGTGAAGGCAGGAGGAATCGATCTCAAGCCTTGGGTGCAACAAGCCAAGGCTATGTTTGGCTTTTTGCAAGCCACAATGTAGAGTTCTTGTGGCCACTATAGTAGAGTGGCTCACTACTTGAAGTTTTAATTCCGATGGCCCTGAGCAAGCCAAAATATAAATCTGATTTAAGCTATTTGCATGTGCCAACGAGTAGGAGGAAACTATGGAGAGTTTCAACCATAGCCTGGTTACACGCACGATCTTTTATTACCATTTGCTGTGCATATTCAAAGACTTGTGAAGCTTGCAATCACTTATTTCTTAGCATTATGAACAATAAGACTGAAGAAATAGAAGATTAAACTCACACACACACATACACATACGCTCAGGCAAAAATCAGTACGAACTTTATAAGAATTGACAATATGTAATGCAGAGAATCACTATACTGTGCTTCTGAAAAAACTTAGCTCCAACAATCTCACAGGATCCAAGGACAAAACAGACCACAAAATTAACTGAAAACACCAACAGTTCCATCTGATGATTAAATTCAAAGGCTGACAAACTTAACTGAAAACATCAAGTATTCCATCAGACAAGCAAAAGCCATTCTGTAGTTCCCGAAAATGGAAATCTGTGGCAGGCTGCAACAACATGGATTGTAGCAATACAAGGAAGACACAAACCAAAGAACATGTTCTCCTGACTTACGACTTCGCTGCAACTTCCGCAGCAGTGACCTTGTCAGTCATCGGCTCATTCTCATGGTCACCCTCAAGCTGGCTGTAGTTGCCTTTCTCCTTGATGAGCTGAGTGTAGTGGTGCTTGCAGTAGAGTCTGCCCTCATGTGCAATATAGTTGGATGGGCTGATAACGCATCCTCCATGACTGCATTTGAAACAGCTCTTGTGGTATGCACTTCCATTTACTGTTACCTTTACAAAGAGCAAACTAATTGTCATTCTTCTATATGCTATACAGTTGAATAAGAAAAATAGTCTGTATTGATGCTTTAGATAGATTTCAAATTATGTTTATGCTTCACAGGAAGAATACTGGGTACAAAATGCCATGAACTATATCTTTTTCTTTTCCTTTTGGTGACGTGGAACCCCCGACCTTACTTGGTGGGGGCAGGGTAAACCCCTGATACGTGACCCCACCCACAAGGACCATATATCAGGTAAGTCCGGGGACTCGAACCTGGGACCTCCAATTCCTGAGCTGGAGAGCCTTCCAGTTGAACTAACCTGTGTGGGTTAATATGCCATGAACTAGATCTTTTTGAGGTTGATATACTTTTTAAGGAGCACCATAGCAAGGATTAAAGGATAGTGTTAATGGTGGTTACCTTTTCAGTTGGATACACAGTCTTCTTACAACCCACACATTTCTCTCTGGTTCCCCCAAACATGCCAGAGACTTTGTTTGCATTAGGATTCTGTTGAATATTAGCAGCAGGTGAGTAGTAGGAATGAATTGTGATCAGATAATAGTTACAGATAAGTAGAACATATGTTGATCTGGAAAATCTGTCTGCAACATATATGTAGACATGGTAAGTAGGGGGTTAGTCCCATTATTGGATCTAATCCAAGGATCTTAAAAACTAGAAGTTGACCTGATTGGGTTTAGTATATACTATATAGCTTTAGTAGGCCAGGAAACTATTTGATATAAGTTGTTGTGCCGTTCTCTAATAGCTTAAGCTTTTAGAGTACGTGGTTCTTAATGTGGTATCAGAGCGGGAGGTCAAGTGTTTGAATCCTAGGGGTATGTGTTTGTGTATTTGCCTTGGTACCCTGTGTTTCTTCCACGAATGTGTTGTTCTCGTGTGGGATTCATCACATGATATGTCGACGAAATGTATGCATGAATGATGGGACCCACACCTACAAAACAAACATGTTATGAATGCTGTTGTGGTAAATAACAAATACCATGTCCGGGTATAAAATTATTTTTTGTGTCTGCCTCTATTCCCTGTGTTCTCCCAACGATGTGTTGTTCCCATGTGGAGCCTGCACTTGCGGGGGGGTGTTGAACCATTTGATATACATTATGTCTGTGTATTTGCCTCGATGCCCTCTGTTTCTCCGATGGATGTGTTGTTCCCATGTGGGTGTGTGTGGTGTGTTTGCCTCTGTACCATGTGTTCTCCTACGGATGTATTGTTCTCGTGTGGAGTGTCCGCATGTGCGGGGTGTTAAACCATTTGATATATATAGTTGTGCCGTTTTCTAACAGTTGAAGCTTTTAGAGTAAGTGATTCTTACATAACCCATTTAAGGTTTTGTTGGGCAGATCTCCCGCACCAACTACGTGATGGGTTTAATCAAAATGAACTGATATATAAATAGAAACTTCAAAACATGTGCAGGCATCTAGATTTCATGGAAGCTACCTCATTATCGATAGGTTTCTCCGGTTTCACGACTTTTGGTGTCCCTGAAAGGTTTAAAGAAGATGAAGACAGCATATTGATTGTAAAATGAAGAGTGAAACAGATCTGAATTGCTATCGATTATTACCTTCGAAACTCTTATCCAGACTGCCAGTTCTCTTGAAGAGTTGATCGAAGTGAGGCCTGCAATAGAGAACCCCCTCGAAGGAGTTATAGTTGCTAAGCTGAAAGAAGAGAAACTGAAGGTTAGTAGAATTATATGGGAAAGTAGTAATGGTAACAGCTTTGCAATAAGTTCTTGAATGAAAACAGTCAAAAAGCTAGCGACAGGACATCCTTACAACTAAATTTGTTTGCTTCATTGGAACCCTTTTTTTTTTTTTTAAAAAAAAAAGATTTAACAGCACAAAGAAGGATCTATGGAATCATCATAAACCCAGAACAATCCCATGATCAAGTCACTCTTTACATATCAAGTTTTTGGAGCTTCAATGATTTATTTATTTTTTTGTTGAAGAATTCTAGATTATACTGCATCACAAGAGTTTCGAAGTTTTGCCAAGCATCGACCTAGATCATCATTCTTCACGATTCACTGAAAACCAAGATCTTGGTGATGGTCTTCTGGATTATAAAAAAGAGAGAGAAGGGACGTTTCACATTTGAAGCCGAATCTGTTGCATAAGAGAGAAGAGAGCTTCTATCCCATATAGGCAAAAATTACTAGAATCTGTAATGACAAATGACAGATCAAATTCGAATCACCAAATTAACTGGTGACATTCCAAATTTTCATTTCCACTAAAATTTAAGATCAAATGTGTGTGTGTGTGTGTGTGAGGAGGGCATATGAATATAATACCTTAAGGGTACCTTTGCAGTGATGACATCGGAAGCAAGCCTTGTGGTAGATCCGGTTATCGGCAGTTAGCTTATCCACCAGATACACCGTCTTTTCACAGGCCTTGCACTTCTGTGTTGTTCCTGCAAATGCCATCACTTACCCACCAAAAAATCACTCAGAGCACCACCACCACCACCACCCAATCTGGCAATCTCCTCCTCTCCTGGGCTATGAGCTAGATAGAGAGAAAATGTGGGTTGGAGAAAGAATTGCGGAGATGAAAAGCAATATTTAGTACAGATGATAATCGATGGAGTGGCATTTCGTTCGCAATCATTTTGTCCTAACTTAAAGCATCCACTACCACTTAAAATCAAGACCGCAGCTTCCTCCTCTAACATGTGGCCATTTATTACATTAGAAAACTGTGTATACTTCATAAAAGTCTCGAGATACTATATTTATTACTCGTTCTCGTGTGTCCTACACCGTGGATCTTGCATCCGACGTTTATAATGTGAATGTAAGATCTGCTGGTTCTGTATAGGGATGTCACATCTAGGACACCTAAGCTGTAGGACCCCCATGAGTCTCACTTACCAGTACTTCATCATTGAGCACCTAGCTGGCTCTTTTATTACCAAAAAAAAAAAAAAAAAAAAACACTAGGTGGTTCTCTCTCTTAACAATTTTTTTTTTTTTTTGTTCCGATATGTAAATAGAGATTCTGTAAGCGTAGTTTTAAATTTCAGAAATTTCAACAATTTCGTAGGTTCTAACGAAAACCGAATGATGAAAATAATTGAACGAAATTTGGTAGTGAAATTTCGGACCAAAATTTTGGATACTTTACCAAAATAATTTTACTTCTTTTTTAAGTATCTTAATATAGGCTTAATTTCAAATTTCTTTTTTATTTTTTTATTTTTTAGTAACTTTTAAAACACAAACAATAAAGTTAATCAATAAAAAGAGATTTTTTTTATTCAAAAAAGCAGTAAATAAGGTTTTATTAATAATATGAAATGATACAAAATTTTAAAACTAATAAATACAATATTTATATTAAAACATCCAAAAATATATAAATATACAAAAATATATTAGAATCAAATACTAACATCCAAAAAAAAAAACAATGCTTATAAGTTTAAGCTAAAAACTTAAAATTTGTTTGTTGATTTCATTCAATTTAAACAGGTACAAAATTCATTTGTATACCTGTATAAGCAGCAAGAGGAAATAATAAATTAGAAATATATATATAATAAAATAATATATCCACTTAAATTAGTATTAGCTCCAATTGCGTAGAAATGAGACTTATAGTGCTTCAAATTAATTTTTTTTTTTTAACTTTTAACATATGTTTAGAATTTATTTCAGCTGAAATAGCCAAAATTTTAAATGGAAATTTAGCTGAAATAACGAATATTTCAGTTGAAAAAAAGTTGGTGAAAGTAGAAAAATTTCGGCATTATAACACTGAAATTTCAGACATTTCGTCTAAAACTTTTGTGAAAAAATTCCAACTGAAAAAACAAGATTTCGATTTCGGAGACCCTGTCCGAAACCAAAATTTCTCGAAATATCGATGAAATTTAAAACTATGATTGTAAGGAAGATTTAGTAAAAATCTGGCATAGGCATGGACAAGGATAAGGGTTGTGCAAATGGGTCGGGCCGTTCATTCCGACCCGATATGATTTGGATCGTGCCTAGTCACGGCATGGCATGATAGGTTTTATAGTGTTGTGTTGAGTCTCAGTTCATGATCCATGGCACGGCATTGGGTGAGGATTGTCTGTGTACTGGTACACGGAGATCCTCATGTGATGTAAAATAACCTCAAGGGCAATTTTGTCCTCATAAAACAATTCAAGTGAGGACAAAATTAGAATTTTGCCCTCAGAGCTATTTCACATCACATGAGGATCTCTTGCGTACCAGTACACAGAAGATCCTTACTCCATGGCACTATAGGCCTTATAGTGTCATGTGAGGTTCATGACTCATAGTACGGCACAAACATGATAGGTTTCGGCTAGGATATAAACAAAAAATATGTCTGTCTCGACTCGACACTTCCAGGCATGGTTTCAAGGATCTGTCTGGATCGAGATTGGCCAAGACCGGTCCGATCCCAACCCACGATATAACTATTATATCCCGAAGCTTTGGATCAGATCGTCCAACTGATACCAATCCGGAACGGTCCAGTGATTGGATCAACCGATCCAACCGATCTCTATTTTTTTAAAATTTATAAAATAAAGGATCCAACCGGTATCGGTCGGATATCGACCAATCTCGATCGGTATCGCTGATCCGGCACCGACATAGCCACTCGGCGGATCCAAAATTTATTAAAAAAAAAAAAAAAAGCATGTCCAACATTTGGATCAGACCAAGATCGTCAGGATTGGCAGATCCAATACTGGATCTGCGATCCGGATCGGGATCTACCCAGACCGGTCCGATCCGGATCCGGAGAATAAAAACCCTGCTTTGCTTCCAGGTCTAGGGGCCAAAAATTAGGCACGGCCCCGATAAATAATCGGACCGTACCGGGACAGGTCAAGGTGACACAAATGGGAAAGTTGCTACAGTTAAAACATTATTTTTTAAATAAAAAATGTAATTTTTTGATATATATTAATAAATATATTGTTGATGGTCATTTCACATTTCTGTATTGAGTGTCACATAATAAATTGCAAATTGACCAAGGACCTAAACAGCTGTTCAAAAATGAAGACTAAAAGGGCCTAGACAACTGTTCAAAAATTATACGAATATATATTTAAAATTACATTGAGACCGTCTTAGGTTTGGTATAATGGCAACAAGTATCCCTCAAACTTTGTCCATTGCAATTGATACCCTTCTTAGGCAAAACTAGAGAGGTCTAACTGATAACTATATATGACAAAATTGATTAATTGATCATAATACCTATCCATCAATCGCTAAGTTTAAATATATATTAAATGGATAGAAAATTAAATTACTAATTTATTCCATTTATAATTATAAGAGATAGGTAGAGTTTTACAAAGCTTCTTTCTTCTTTCATATAAACACCTATTTTATTCTTAAGATTGTTAAACAAAGTATAAAAGGTTAGTTTCATCTTTAAAATGTAAATATTCCATTACAAAACGGGTTTGTTGCAAGGTTTTAGTTCTTGGGATCTCGGATCGGGGATATTGGCTGATCCAAAAGTTGGATCTTTATTTATTTTTTTAAAAAAATTAGGTCGGCCGGAACGGCGAAATCGGTTGAGATCGGTCAGTATCGGACTGATCCAGGCCGATACCGGTTGGAACCTGAAGATCGGTTAGATTGGCCGATCCAATCACTGGACTGGTTTTTGGATTTGCCGATCCGAATTAGTATCCGTTGGACTAGTCCGATTCAAAGCCTAATGGTACAATAGTTGTATCGTGGCTTGGGATGGGACTAGCCCCAATCGATCCCGATACGTACCGATCGATCTGGTCCGATCTTTGAAACCATGGTTTATTGTAACCTACTTTTAAACTATAGGGAATGCGTTTGTGATGGCCAAGGTTTGAGGGATATTTGCTGCCATTATGCTAAACCTAAGGGAGTGTGAATTAATTCTACCTTTTAAGTTTATGGTTTTTGCGATAGATTGATTTGTGAAATATAATTCTTTCGCCAAATTAGTTGGAATAAGGCATTTTGATACTCTGTTTTTTTTTTCTAATTCTTGTCGTATTTTGAAATTGAATGATACTGCTATTTGCAAGCTAGAAATTGAAATTATCTTCTTTTTTTTTTCTAATTAGTAGTGAGTGACATGTATAATATTGTAAATTAATATTTTATTTAAAATTAAAAAAAGGTGAAAATGATTAGAATAACCATCTTCTCTTATAATATATCACAAGAATATATTATTCTTTATTTTATTAAATATTTTATCATATTTTGAAGATCATTTTAAAATAAATAAATATGGTTTGCACACTTTCCGATGAGCCCTTTCCCTTAAATATAGATACATAGAAAAGCAGTCATACTACAATCTCAAATGTATTGCAAGTTTCACACTTTATGTAGAGTGCAGTTAGATTAAACCTAGTCTCCAAGCAAAACTTGGGTGTCAATCTGCATCCCCTATCAAGATGTTCCACAGAAGCATCCCCAAGGCGAACCTCCAAGAACTCCAAGTTTATCTGATATGCAGCAAATTTGAATCATCAGACAGCATTTTGAACAAAAAAAGTTGATACATACATACAGTCGGGAGTTAAAATCGCATCCTTGATAATTCTGGTTAGGCTCTGCTTGAATTGCAGGAAAACTCGGAAAAATAAAGAAAATCAAACTCTGTAAAATACATATATGTTATTTTTTTTTTCTATATTTTCTTGTTGTGTGAAATGAGGTTGGAAATCAGAAACTACAGAAAAAACAGCAACAACATCCAATATTAGAGACAATTCAAGGTGGAGAGAGAAAGACTTGTAGTTGAAGAGATGGAGTAGAGAGAGATGAAGATTATGTAAGAAAGAGTGAAGGAAAGAAGAAGAGATTAAACAGAGAATATTAGGAGAGAGAGGAGGGTTGTAATGGGTGTGTGTGCGCGTGTGAGAGAGAGAGAAGAGAGATTATGGGAGACTTTGAGAAAAAGGAAGGTCGTGAGCGGTGACGGAAAATAAATTCCAGTAGATTTTTTCGGAAGTTGTTTTCTAGAATTTTTTAAAAACCATTAAAATATTTTCCTGTAGTTTATAATTTTTTGTTGAAACAAACATCAGAAAGTTTTAAAATTCAGAAAAATATGTTCTT
>JAUPMG010000014.1:9957187-9969085 GCA_031762675.1 Pachysandra terminalis | reverse complement strand
TGCACACTCAGGTGCGCGTCCTTTCACACTCAGGTATGCGTCCTTGCACACTCAGATATGGGTCATTGGACAATGAGGTGCGCGTCCTTGGACACCATTGGTGTGTATCCTTGCACACATTGGTGGTGGGGTGGTGGTGGTAGTTGGTGGGGGTGATGGGTTGGGCGGTGGTGGGGTACCTCAGTGTGCAAGGACGCGCACTTGAGTCTGCAAGGACGCGTACCCGAGTGTGCAAGGGTGCGCACATTGGTTGGTGGTGGTGGTGGTGGTGGTGGTGGGGAGGGGGGTGGTGGGTTGGACGTGGTGCAAGGATGCACACCATGTGTGCAAATGGCTTAAGGGTAGAATAGGTATTTTAATTTTTTTGAAATAGTAAGTATTGCAAAAATACCGCTTATGTCCATTATAAGACCAAAAGGCAATTTTGTAGTGAGTCTTATTCTTGGGAGGTGATTAATCTTGCTCAATATACTTTTTGGTGAATACTCTTATAAATTACTTATAAATTAGGACTTTCTCATAATTTTCCCAAATAAGAACCTTCCTGCTCAAAATGGTGGAGATTTGACTCAAAATGGTGGAGATTTGAAGAGAAGATAAAAAGGAAAGAATTTGGAGAAAAGCCCTCGACAGTTCCTTTCTGGCTCCACTTTTCAGCAAGGTAGTCCGTCACTTCTCCGAAGATTGCCTCCGGTGATTATCGTCAGCAACGTCGTCTCCAACCTCTCTTCTACAAGTAATCGTCTAGCTTTTCTCCAGGTATGTTCTTCCTCCATCTCTATTTCAATATTTTGTTTTTCTCTACGGTGCTGCAACAATAGCAGCACCACACAACCCCGAATCTCTTTCTTCGTTCTTCATCGTGTTTTTTTTTTTCTCCCTCCTCCTTTTCTTATCGGCCTTTCCCTCTCTTTCTGAGTCTCCTTCGAGTTCAATGAGCTGCAAATTCTCTATCCTCAATTTTAATACTCTATATTTGAACTTCTGTTATTTTTTCATATTTGTACTTGTTTAGTAGTTTCTTGCAATATCTATCCCTAATTTTAATACTTGTAGACATATTGGTAATTGCATTTACTTCAGTATACCAATTGCTTGCTCAAAGTTGCAGTTATTAGTGAAAATTTAAATGCTTATACAGTTAGAAATAATTGAATGTATTCTTCTTTAGGCTACATGTTATTCAAGTTGACTGAGAAGGTGTTCTGACTTAGCAGCAATATACGATGCTTTTAAATTCTTTCTACTGAACCTAGTCAAAGTTTGGCTGCATGCTTCACTTCATGGTGAATCTTCATATCTTCTGTTTTTTATGTTTTTTGGTAATTCATATCTTCTGGTTGTCAACTAGGAAGTCACTTAGTTGAAGATTGTGTTGGTTACTTTATTCACTAAACATTAGCTGTTTTGACTACTTACCTTTTCTCTATTGTGGTTTCTTGCTGACCACTGCCCATTGAGGAACCTGTAAATATAGTGGCGTTTATAAAGTCTGTGCCTCACGGGTAAATTAGAGCTGGTGGGAAAACCATACATTTTGATGTTATTGTTGATACCCTGGTTGTGTATGGTTGCTGGTCACTTATGGTAGTATAATTCTTTGTTTTCCTTATTGAGTCCTTCTTTGTGAGGGTGGGGTGACGGATGTGGGCAATATTTGGTTCAAGCCTCATCCTTCAGCACCAATTTTATATGGATAACAGAAAAAACTGACAAATTTTCATCTTGATTTTCTGTACACAACCAAACAGGAGAAAGCATTTTCTTTATTGTTTTCTTTCATATTTTCTCTTTTCAACCAAACAGATGAAAGTAATGTGCTTTCTTTTCTTTTCTCTTTATTTTTTACTTTCTTTTTCTTTTCTTATGAAATCTAGAGTTCCAAACACACCCGCATTTGGATCAAGTAATCTAAAATATCACTTAAAATTAAATCTGTTGCAAAATAAGCACCATGTTTTAAATTTTACACCTTAAATCTCCCACTCTGTGCCGCTTTACTCGAACCGATCCGATTGATAGCTAGCTCTGTTTTTATCTCCAACTTGGAGTTGTAATGAATTCTTCACAATCCACACACTCGACTGTTTTATTCTAATCTAAAGCCCAAACCATAGAAAAACACAAACAATCTAAACTTCGCATTCGGTGAAAGGTCTCTGAACTTTCCTCCTTAACTCTCGACGTCAATGGCGTCCTTCTAATCATAACCCAAAATTCTCTTGCTGTTATCTGAAGAGAGATTTTCGCAGGCTTAGGAAGAAATTAAAAGTAAGAAGAAGGGGATAGGATGGTGTTCGGTCAAGTAGTAATCGGTCCGCCGGGATCAGGGAAAACGACTTACTGCAATGGAATGTCTCAGTTCCTCAAACTCATCGGAAGGTATATTTTATCTGCTTCGTTTGGCATATCTATTTGCTTGGATTTTAAACAATTTTGCTTTTTTTTTTTTCTTTTGTTCAAAATCATGCTTAATAGAGGATATATGGAAATGAAAATGATACGCACCTAATTTTTAGTATCTTTAATGTGTAAATTGTGGTTATGCGAATGTGTTTGTTAAAGTAATTAGTGGTAAGTTAGAGTTGGATTAGTATAATTGTAGAGAAAGTAAGGTGTTTATGGTAGTTTCTGAAGTTAGATAACTACAAGTTGGCTTCGGTAGTTTTAGAGGGAGTCCTTGTACGGTTACTCTTTAGTCTTTGTATATAAATTATTAGAATTATAATGAAGAGATTATCAAATTGCAGAATTATCCAAAAAAAAAAAAAATTGGTACGTATCAGAAAACTTTAGAATCTACAAAGCTGAAGGCTTTTCTTGTCAGGGTTATTCGCTCTGATGAAGAATCTTTAGTACAAGGAGCACATATCGTCCAAACATTTCCTACAGGAAAATCTGTGTTTGGCCCATTTATTATACATTATGTTCGAAATCACTGGTTTTTGTGCAACAAATCTTCGGTTGATTCCTTACCCATAGGATCAGGAGTCTCGTCTATGCTTACTGTTTGAGTTCTTGCCTACTTACTTGGATAAAAAATCACTTTCAATGGCCGTTCTTGATCCAATGTGGAGACAAGGTATGTTTGTTCACCGGCCAGTGAGGTGAATAAGGGAGTGTAATTCAAGTTCTATAGCTAGAGATGAGCTTGATATTTTCTAGAGTAGGACCAATCACAGATTTTGTTGTAGGAAATGAGGGTGGAAAATGATGCCAGATGATGTCTAGGCTAGTCCAAGTGTTCTATTTTATAGAGACGATTGTCAGTATGTTCTCATGGAATTCAAATTTAGTATTTGAATTTTCCTTTTTCAACTTGTACTGGTCATGTGATCGTCTGAGGTTGCAATTCTCCATCGTATGATTCTTAACTGAAATTGGAAGTTAGGCTTATCTGTTAAGTTGGAATTATGGAGTATGCTTCATGGAATTCAAATTTAGTTCTTGATTTTTCTTTTTTCAACTTGTACTGGTCATGTGATTGTCTCAGGTTGCAATTCTTTATCTTATGATTCTTAACTGAAATTGGAAGTTAGGATTATCTGTAAGTTGGAATTATGGATTGTGATATCTTGATAAAGCTTAATTTGTTTGATATTATATACAAATTTTACAGCTAAAACCAGGTTATAATCATGTCGAGAAGGATGTGATAACCAATACTTGAAAAGGAAAAGGAATAAGATTGGTTAGGATTACTTGGTTATCTGTTATATGCATTATTCAAGAATGAAATGTAACTGGAGGCACTAGTGCTGGGAGTTTCTGATATCAAGTGCTAAAGGGCTTAGGTTTTAGATGTGAACTTCAATTAGAACATGGGTTTGGTCTAATAGAGGATTTGGACTAGGGTAGAAATGCTGTTTGTATGGCCTTATGAAGATGGACAGATCTAATAAATAAAATCAAGAATTAAAGATGACGAGAATGGTAGAACTTATATTTTTAACTTACAAATCTGGTATTTTGATTATCTACTCAGTCCATAGTGAAACTGATCAAGATACAGACCTTGGTCAGTAATTCCGGTTCAATGCCGGTTGCTTTAATTGCCAGTTTACCACTTACAATTTGGGAAGTAGACGAGAAATCTTTAGGTACAAGTCTTACATAAACAAAGCTCTTCTAGAAAAACTGGGAGGGAGGATCCTTACTAAATTGGAATAGCTGTGGGAACAAGTATTAAGCCATAAGTACTCACATAAGAAGGGTTTCCTTGGGTTGAGATTTAAACATGATAGCTCCATAGAATGGTAGAGAGCGAGAAATCTTAAAAAAAAAAGTGATGGGATGCTGTGTGGGAGATGGCAGGAAAGTATCAGCCTGGCAAGATATATTGGTTGTGCATGCTAAATTAGAGAAGGTTGTTCACATCCAAATCTTCCTCAACAGTAAATACAACTAGGAAAATACTCTGAACTTGTATCTCTGCATTCACCTGCTGGAAAACTTGTGTTGCGCGTAAGTCATAACTGCTTTATCCTTCTTCCCCGTAGTCTTATGATGAACCAAATTCATTATAACTGCTTTATCCTTCTTCCCCATAGTCATAACTGCTTTATCCTTCTTCCCCGTAGTCATAACTGCTTTATCCTTCTTCCCTGTAGTCATAACTTCTTTATCCTTAAATTAGAGGAGGTTGTTCACACCCAAATCTTCCTCAACAGTAAATACAACTAGGAAAATACTCTGAACTTGTATCTTTGCATTCACCTGCTGGAAAACTTGTGTTGCGTGTAAGTCATAACTGCTTTATCCTTCTTCCCTGTAGTCTTATAATGAACCAAATTCCATTGACATTAATATGACAGAAAGGAAAATGGGTTGAGTATGAGAACAATATAGCAACCTCCTCCAAATGGTTTAAGGTCCACATGAATGGCTGCTCCAAGGGAAATCTTGGAGCATCGGGAGAAGGAGAACTAACGAGGCAAATGGAGGCTAGATGAAAGAGTTTTTGCCAGTGTCAAATAGCATCTCATGTTGGGGCTGAAAATTATAGGCCTTAAGGGAAGGTCTTGAACTTGCTCGGAGTATGTGAATAAGAAACTTAATTGTGGAGACTAATGCATGTAGTTTGTTCGATATCATTAGGGAGGAAGGGAAGTTTAACCCAGCTTAAAAATAAAAATATAAGCTAAATTTAATACTCTAAAATTTGCTTAGTTTTCATCCAAAAATAGCAACAAACAAGATAGAGGCATGTCGGCAGCTGGTCATGAACTACAATCCCCTGAATGACGCTTGTCTTACTAGTAAAAGGGATCTAGTGTCCAGTTCCAAGAAGCCGACAGGAACTCGTCTTAAAGATAGCTAAAGCCAGGGTTTTTAGCAAATACACTTGTGTGTACAAATGTGGTTTAGCAACTAGAATAGGAATGGTGGGCCACGTCATAAGCTCTTGCTTTGCTTCTGTTGGTGATAGTGATGGTGTGGGGTCAAGGGAAAGATATTAGCTACGGGATTGTTTAGATGCGAGGAAGGCTCCTACCCGCGTTGTATCCTCATCCATAGTTGCCCTATTGATTGAATAAACACTTCTCAAGAATGAACTTTTTTCCGATGAATGCACTTCCACTCCGAGGCTCGAAACTGATCGATGAATGAGCCTAACATTATGCCTTTCTATTTGAGTAATAGAAGGCATAAAAAGAAAGCTACCAATTAGTACTTGGACGTCATGCTAGGAAAGCTTCTCTCTCTTCCCTCCCCTTTGGAAGTTGATTTTCTTAGGCTGGTAGATTCTTGGATGTGACACATGTGGACCCAAAGTTGGTTTCTCATGTTTTTTGCAATCGTATTAGAACATTTGGGATTGTTTGTAAGGCATTTATTATGCATATCTCCAATCTATTTCCTTCATCCAAACTCTCAACTTATATTTAGTGAACACATTTGAGAACATGTGAAACATTAATGGTTTCTGACTTAAATATGTCCTTTTTCTTTTTTGTTAAAAAAAATTATAACCACAATACAAGCTATAGCTTTTTGATAACTAATTGACATGTGTTTAGAAAAATGAATAATTGTATGCAATGTGGTATGATTACATGACCTTGGTGATGCAGGAATGTAGCTATCATCAATCTGGATCCCGCAAATGATTCATTGCCGTATCCTCTACCTAAAGTTTTGCAATGCATTGATTTACTTGTTTTAAACATGATTGATAGAAGAGTGATTTCGGTTTGTTAGTTATGCAAAATACTATGCTTTTCCTTCACTTGATATATAGTTACGAGTGTGCTGTGAATATCGAGGATCTCATAAAACTTAGCGATGTGATGATTGAGCATTCTCTTGGTCCTAATGGAGGTCAGTCTAGTACACTTATATTCCTGCATTTGATGTTGTAATCTGCGAAACTTGCAAAGTTTAAGGTAACCATAGGATATACTCTTAAGGAAGGTTGAAATGTATGCAAGAAATGAATCAAGTATCTTATAGTTCTCCTTTCTCATGTTTTTTCTTTGACCTGCCTAAATATTGACTTAACCTCAATTTTGACAAGTTTTATGAGCTGTGCACTCTCCATATCATGGGCATTTGGCGGCGTAGTGTTAAAACTTGAGATTGGATCGGGGATTGCTCCTGGCTGATTGCGAATTGTATCACATATGGATAGGCCAACCCAGACCAAAAAAGTCCAAAAATTATAAAGCAAAAATGACAGAAGAATTAGAAAAAATATTTTAAATATATTTGCTTAAAAGATAATAAAAAACTATCATAACATTGCTAAAGTACAATTGAAATATTGTAGTCTTGTGTTGCACTATATTGAACTCATAAAAAAGCACAAATCTGTTGAAATTGCAGAGTGTTGTATTGCACTATGCATGACATGAACCAGGTGTTTTATAATAATTTATTCCTATTTTTTTCTTTGACCTGCCTAAGAAATTTCTTAATCTCAATTTTGTACAGTTATATACTTTTATTAACGTTTTTATCCTATAGTATCTCTTAGGTGGATACCTTCCAAATGATGTGAATTTGGTGGCATAGTGTTTAAACTTGAGATTGGATCGAGGATCATTCTTGGCCAATCCCGAGTTGTATCTATCTTATATGGTGGCAGGCCGATTCTAAACCAAAAATCCAAAAATTATTTAGAAATATAAATCGCAGAAGAATTAAATTGAATATTAAAATACAGTTGTGTAAAAAGATGATAAAAGCATTGCTAAAATACATCTGAAGTAGTGTAGTGCTGTGTATTTAATTCATAAAAGCAGCACAAATCATTAAATTACAATATAAATGCGTGGTAGCATATTCATAAACAGGTTAGTAAATTGTAAAAGAATGCATTCATTTAATGAAATCATATTATAAGACATACAATCAACAACTCCAGACGATCTGAAGAGTCAAGGGTGATTCAGGACAGGTCTAAGGTTTTTTTAATTATTCGATGTCTCATGTCTGTATCAGGATAGGAGTTTGGTGGTTTACGATCCCATGCTGAGTCGGATGATTCGGATTGGGATTGTCCAAGATTTAACACCATCTTTAGTGGGTGTGCTTTTCATTGACTATTTCTACAGCCTTCGACATGAGCATTGCATACATATATATATATATATATATAATTTAACTGTCATACCACTCTAATATCCATTTGTATGTGCCTATGATCACCTTTTGATAGTATTTAAAAGTATGTTTGATCTCCAACTAGGTCTTGTCTATTGTATGGATTACTTGGAAAAAAACATTGACTGGTTAGAGTCCAAACTGAAGCCTCTTCTCAAAGGTTAGTACTTTTAAGACCTGATCTCAGATGAATCTTGTCAGTTTCTTTAAGTGATGGTTTGAATATCCTTTCACTGTGGGTATTCTCTTCCTGGTGTGGTTTCTTATATGCACCTTATTGTTTATTAAAGTTGGTACTTTTTAAGAAGCTCATAAATTACCACTTGGAGCGGCTTCTATATTCATCTGATTCTATCTATTTAAGTGCATGTCTTATTATGGGATCTGCAGATTTGTTTGATGAGTGCTGATAGATTATTCAGTAAATTCTTGACGCAAAAGACCAGTAAACACTGCGGAATCTTGTACTTAACCATGACTTGTATGGCTTCGTGACTGATCTGACTTCTATCCTACTTCGTTATTATATCCAGAATCATTACAATTTGATTTCAATTTTGATGTTTAGCTTGCAAGGTGGACATAAACATGTGACCTCATTGTTACATTGCAGTTTGCCTCTGCCAACCATGTTAGCTACAGCTTGATCGAACATATTTTGTGCCTACTACCCAAATCCTTGATACAGATAGCCTTTGAGATTACAAGTCTAGGGTTTGGGACCAAAAAGTTTAGAAGAGGTTTTAGGATTTATGGTTGTGGGGTTTAGGGATCAAAGGATATAAGATGAAAAGAAGTTTTTAAGGTCTGGTTGTGGTGTTTGTCAAGAGTATGGAATGATGTAATTAGAGATTTATGAAGAACGGAGATAATCAAGATATTGCAGATATGGGTGTAGAAGTGATAAATTGAGGAATTAGCTCCTAGAGTACTACTATATAGAAATTTCTAGCATCATTGAAGGAATCAATACCTCTTTTGGAATGTTCCTCTTGTTTTTGTTGTTTTTATGGCGGTTTGTCCACTGCTTTGTGGCCTTAGTGCCTGTATATTCCTTAATCTTTTTATACCATCTTCATTATTTATCAAAAAATACCTCTTTTGGAATGAGCACCAAGCTACGGAATAATGAAAAGAATTCTTAGTTCATCCCAAAAGAGGGAGGGACGCTTAATGAACCAAATGACTTAACTTGGTAAAAAAGAACAACTAAAACTAAAAGAAAGAAAGAAACAACTAAAACTCAAATCAAATACGTGAACAAACACATTAAAACAGGGGGCATTTTTGTCATCTTATCCCTTTTATTGATGATTTTCAGTTGATTCAAAGCTAAGGGCATTTTGTTGTTCTGGCTCTTAAGATAGTTCTTTGTTTTTAGTGGTTGGTCTTTTATATATGAAATATACTTTCAAATTTTTTGGATTTGTACTCTAATATTTTAACTGCAAGTCACATGTATGATTCATCTTATTTTTCAATTGGCACTGTAGATAATTTTTTTGGATTTGTACTCTAATATTTTAACTGCAAGTCACATGTATAACTCATCTTATTTTTCAATTGATACTGTAGACATGGATAATGGTAACCACCCATCTAAAATGACGAAAGATATCCTGGTCTGGTCTGTCTCACTCGGTTTAGTTTTCTGGTAAGCATGGTTTTTGTGCCATGTGGAGCAATGATGTAGTCGGTCCAGACCATCTACCTTTTAAGACCCTCGGGGCAATATTTGAACCCATATATGCCCTATTAATGCTTGTTGATAGTTTTGCCACTTGTAATAGTATTTGAATTTTTTAATATTTTAATGCTCAAGATAGATTTGGGAGAGGCCTCTTCTTTATGTGTCAAATGTTTCTAGGGCTGGAATTTTGTATATGAGGTGAAGTCAACTTGATGTACAGATAGACAAGTGAGGTTCTCCAAATAAACTGTCACATATGAGATGCATGTCCCACCACTCACCATGTTTCTAGTCTGAAATGTTTCATCAGACTACCCCGCCTCTTTAAATATATGATTGGCATAGTTTACACATGACATGCAGTTGTCTACATATGTCTGTTCTCAAGATACTGAAATACAAATAGATAACAATTTAACCAATTGATATCTGGACTATAAAAAATCGAGTACTAAGTTGCCATTACCATCATCAGTATCAAATCTTTATCCCCAGTTCCCCACTAGCTGGGCTAGATAGCATGAACTTTGGTTTACCTTCTAGTTCATCAACACCCTTAACATCAGTGAGACCTGTGCTTTGAGTCTTTTCTCACCAACACAATCCACTTCCTCTTTGGCCACCCATAACCTTTAGAGCCTCCAATTTTTTGCACAAACTCACTCCTCATTTCTGCCATCGCTTGTGTATCTATTAAAGAATGACAAAATCAAGCGTCAGGTATCATCAGAGAATCATTTTGTTGCACTTTACAGCTACATACTGGAGAGTAGAGACTAACTAGAAAGATTACAGTTACTAGGGGGACCTTTTATCCAAGTCTTCAATATATATATATATATATACTAGTTCCTAATATATTGTGTTAAAAGAAAAAGGCCATCGAGCATAGAGTCACAGTTTACTCCATTTGTATATAGTGGTGCTGGAAACCTCAGGTAGGGAATAATTTTCCTTATCGTGAGTTGTAAGTTTGACCTCCATGATAAAGTCTCCATTCTATATAATTTTCTGATGGATAGATTTCATTTAGGAGGTAAATTCTAAGTATCTTATCGAAGCAAATATGATGCATTTTAATTACTATATATATTTGCATCTTTTTATGGTGATAGACAGATTTGGCCCCAAATCTTCACTAGTATACCGAACTTATGTTGTTCATCCTGCATTTGTTTTTCTGATGCAATTGTGCTACTTGCAATCATATGTTTAATTGTTTGGGGAATGTTATGCTATACTTAACAAATGAAGAAACATTGCAGATCACTATCTTCTGTTTGATTTTCCTGGCCAAGTGGAGCTATTTTTCCTTCATTCAAATGCCAAGAATGTAATCTCTAAACTCATAAAGAAGTTGAATCTCCGGGTATGTATACTTCATTGAGGTGTGTTTGTGTATATTCTACTTGAAGCTAAGGTTACTTCAATTTGCTCTCTTGGTCACAAATTTATTAGAAATTCAATGGTTTTCTTCATTTTATGCAGTTGACTGCTGTGCACTTAGTTGATGCCCATCTGTGCAGTGATACTGGGAAATATGTGAGTGCATTGCTTCTCTCACTATCAACTATGTTACATCTGGAACTCCCCCACATCAATGTCTTGTCAAAAATTGATCTCATTGAGAACTATGGAAAGCTAGGTGTGGTTGAAGCCTTCTATTCTATTAGAAATAAAGGGGAAACCCTTCAGTTATTAACACGTTATCGCAAATTTATCCTTTATTGATCATCATGCTGGTTGATCTGTGTTGCAGCCTTTAACCTCGAGTTCTATACAGATGTCCAAGATTTATCTTATTTACAACATGATCTGGATCAAGATCCTTGCTCTGCTAAGTACAGGTGGGAAATTGGATGATTTTTTGAATCAAAATAATATGGAGTCTTTGCTATGCTTACAATGTTTTAATTATAGCTTATTATTAATCTATTACCTTCTTGTTCATGCTTTAGTTAGTCCATTTATTACAAATTGAAAAGAAAAATAAGTTCATGTACTGGTTAGGTAGGTGTTCTATGTGTTCTTTCAATGCCTCACTACCTGGGTTTTAGCTTTTTCAGTAAATAATTTAATACGTAGTAGATCAATATTAGCTACTGTTTGTCTATCATTTGTTTGTTCCCTTAGGATAAATAACAATCAACTTTATAATCAGAGATGCAAACGATACACCCTTACAAGGTGAAGGAAATACCTTCAAGATCCACTACAAAAACATAGGAAAACAATCAACAAAAAGGAAAGAAGAGAATTAACTTCATATCTCCATGAAAGGGTGCCTGAAAGACAAGCAGCACATGGTAAGATAAATCAATATGGTGACATTCCTTTAGGCAATCACCTACATATTTTTTTTTGATGAACAGGATAGGGAGTTTTATTAATCTTCACTAAAACTGCTATTACAATTTTGTATGTTATTATCAGCCTTCAAGCTAGGGATAAGCCATTGAGGAGTTGATACAAACCAACAAGCATTTAAACGACTATGGGCCGCCTTCCTCGCTAGGAGGTGCGCCACACACCATTACCCTTTCTAGGGATATGCAAGAAAGTAACTGAATTTAAATGAGTTGACAAATGGAGGATGTCTTGGA
>JAUPMG010000014.1:9933408-9943961 GCA_031762675.1 Pachysandra terminalis | reverse complement strand
GTTATGAGTACCTTCTTTTTGTGAATAACAAAGAAAACAAAAAGGTAGAACATATGGTAGACCTGAGAAAACCTAATGCAGAAAAAGAGCACAATTCAGACAAGCAGAGAAATCAAATGAAAATAACAGCAGTTACATAATAGATTTAACACCTTTCCCATTGGATGTCCTGGCCATCTTGTGGGTAACTAGCAGTGCTCAAGGCAGTAGTTCAGACAAAAGAGTACAACAGTTAAAGGAATGCTTAGCACTTATAGAACTCATATAAACATACTTTTCTTCTTTTTCAATGGTCTATATGTTTACATGTGCATAAAAGTGCAATTTATTTGGAGCTCCTAAAGAGGGAAAGAGTGATTAAAATCCAGAGTATCTATCAACTATTATAGATTATATGTCATGTCACGATGCCAGAATTGGTTTTGAGAGATAATCTTATGCTGTCATCTCCATATGTTCTAGCACTTAATTTTGCAGTTCAAAGTGTTGGGCTTTTGCCTCATCTGGTAATGTGTTAATACTGTCACACAACATATTAAATGCTAGATTATTATCAACCCTGAAAGACAGTTCGGGTGATTAAACTTGTTCCATTGAGATAGTATCTGTGTTTATCTAGCAAGTGGTTCAGAAAAATAAAGTTTTATTCTAACATTCCTACTTGTATTAGCTACAACCCATAAGTGGTGTCTCTTTGCAATCTGCTCCATTAATCCAGATTGATATAAATGAGTGACGTTCATAGTTGGGGTTGAGGGTTGCGGTCTCTGCATTCACAGAAATCAATCCCTATTTTTTTTCTTTTTTGATGAATAGAAGTCAAACCCTTCTTGAACTACAGTAACCCTGTGCTAGGCCTTTTTTTCCATTTTTTTTTAATTCTTTTAAATAATTTATCTCATAGGAATTCTCAATATTGAAACTTCATTTTGTTCACTTTCTTGTGACTTAGGTTTGTTTTGTATCTTGCGGCTTTATGTGATGATGCCAATCAAGGCAAAAAGTTACTCCATGCAGCCATTGATGCCCTTTTCTCATCCTCCACTTCTGATAACTCACAACATGGTTTGGTTCAGAGTGGTGACATAGAAGGAGAGGCAAAACCTACTTTACTTTGGAGTGCCATGTATATTCAGGAGCTGACAATGGTTTGTTTCCTGTCTTGGTTACTTTTTCTTGAGAGAAATTCTTGTTTTCTCATGTTTCTTATTGTTATGCATATGCGCATCTGCACTTGCATGGTTACTTTTTGGATTTATAGATTTAATCCTGATTTAAGGGGGGCTGTTTGGACATTACATTCCTTTGTTCTTACGTTCCCTACTGGTTTGTGAGGACCACTATTGTTCTAGAGGGAGCATAATTAGAAAATTTAAGTTCTGCTTTTTTCCTGTTCTACTTGTTCTCAAAGGGCTCCATCGGATATATTTTTCCTTGGGTTCTTATTTGAAAATATTTACTAGACAATGATACATGTAATGTTATGTCTTAGAACTGCTTGGGCTGTAGGCCTCTTTCTCGGTTCCTAGTCATTATACATTTCTTCCACAAATACCTTTTTTCTTACTGTTCAAAAAGTTATTGTGATGCGCCTTTTCATTGGATAGACAGTCTAATTGATGCCCCTTCCATTATTCAATCCCATGCATCATACACATAATACACACAATAAGACCAATATTTTTAGCCAGAAAGCCAGTGTTCACAAACCCAGACTGTTCTTCAAACAGGAAAAGATATTGGGCCATTGGTAGAACCAGAATGTGATAAATAGATTATAAGAAAAAATATGGAAACTTTGTAAATGGCACGAAACAGAATCTTGATTCGGCTTTTCCAAGTACTGAAACAGGAGACGAAGCAAAGGTTCCGTCTTCCGATGCAGCCCATACAACCATCAAGAGCACCACATAGATTAGAGCATGCTCACATACACAGACCAATATTTTCATAGACAGAAAGCACAAAGTTTTTAAGCCCAGATTACTCTTCAAACAGGAAAAGGGATTGGTTTAGACATTGATTTAACCTTTGTAAAATAGGTCTTTAGTTAAGGTAGATAAAACAGGGAAAGTTCGCAAATAATTTGGAAGAATGGTGTAATGCATTAAACTAACACAAATAAGTGAAACAGAAGATTTCATGTTGTCATGTCTTCTTGCAATACTAGTTATAATTCGGTCTCTGCTCTCCATCGGGACGCCGTGGCCGCTGATCGTCTTGATAAGAATGATTTTCCTTATATTAGAAAGAGAAAGTAATTTTTTTATTGTATATGGCCTCTTATGTGTTATAAATAAGAGGCTATTCATGCATGTGCATTTTATCATCTGTCATGTATAGCAACTTAACATTGATAGAGGGTTAAGATTCATATGTCCCCGCTATCTAGGTTTAAGTTTCGTCCTTATTTTAATATACAGATCGGGGTCTCTGCCTTAACCCCCTTCCCTCCGCTGGAGTGCCCCTAATCTTCCGAGATTAGAAGGTATTATCTGAAAAAAAAAGGGGGGGGGGGGTGGTTGCGGCGGCGGGGGGATCAGAAGATGTATAAACACCCTTGAAGTTAAATATACATGTACATATGTGAATTAGAATGCCTGAAAAGGACAGGCCTCCATTTGATGGTTTAGCTCATTCAATTGGGAGTCCACAGATCTGATAAAAACTAGGAAGGCCATCCTGATTAGGTTATTTGATCCATGAAATCAATTTTATAGGAAGGTGCAGTGATATGTATGGGAAATATATCTGAGAATAATTCACTCTTCTGGATGGTTAGATCACTAATCAGGTTGACTTGAAGATTTTTCTGATGTAACTCACGGAATGTTGGGTGTGTGCAATTGAACTTGTAGCAACTCCGGTGCTTCAAGTACAATGCCTTTTAAGTACTGCATAATTTATTTTTTTCATTGTGATGAAGTTACCTTTTGTTTATTTATTCAAAGTGCATAAGTTTGAGAGCTTGGGTTGGTTTGTCTTCCCTGATGTATTTGACATAGACATTGGATAAATGCAGGGTTCATCAGATGCTATCATTTCAGCTCCCATGCCTGATGGCAACCTCAACTACAGGGATCTCTTAGGTGCAACTGCAAAGGTATTTCTGATTATGACTCACCATGCTGTTTAACCATAGACATATTTGTTAGAATTAATAAGTCATTTTGTGTTACTTAAAAAGGTGATTTCATTTTCCTGTCTTATTCTATGCAGAAATTGTTAAATAGAAGGAAAGAAAAGCCAACTTATAACCCTTTTCTGGGTCTTACGGGAAAAAAAAAAAAAAACTTTTTGCATGAGTCCTTCGGTCTGTTCAGGCATTTGTAGCTGTTCGATTGATGATGAGATCATTGCTACAGTGTCATGCACAATATTGTGCTAGTGTTTTCGAGGTTATCAGTATTTTGAGGGTCCAATTAGACTGATTTCTGTGAAGCTTACCATGCAAAACATAGTGCAGGTTTTTTGGTGGGCCCAAATAAGCAAGGTTTAAAGTCTCGGGATTGGGGACCGGACCGGTCCTGGCTGATCCCAGTCCGGTACAAAAAATGGATCGCCTGATTTTTTTTTTAAATTAATTTTTTTTGGATCAGTCGGACCGGTCCAGATTGATACCAGTCTGGACCGTTCAATTTATAAATTTAAAAAATAAAAATAAAAATAAAATAAAAAAACAGCGGACTGGTTGTACCAGCCGGTCTGTACTGGTATCGGTTGTACCGGTCTGGTCCAAGACCTCACGATACAATAGTTTATCGTGGTTTGGGACCGGACCGGTCCTGGCCGATCCCGATACAGACTGGATTGGTCCGATCCTTGAAACCTTGCAAATAAGTGCCCTGTGTCCACCTATTGAGGTGCATATAGAGTGTTTCATATGCACTATGTATGAGAACTCATCCTCGTATATGTATAGTCGCCAAGTATGAATTTACCACTTCAACTCCCTCGTGTCAGTCTGATAACTTGGCTCACAAAATTAATATCTGATCTGATCTTCATCCATGTCAAGAATTTCCTATTACACATATTGACTGGTGGGAGTTCACCCCGTAAAATATGCTGATATGATCAGAACCGACTGACAAAGGTGCCTTGCTTTGTATAGAACTGGTTCTAGTATTTCTCATACATACGACTTTTAAACTTCTCATTTTGATGTGTTCTGACTAGTACTTCAACCATGTTATTCCAATGGTGATTCCCATTTCCTATTTTCTGATTGGTATCGAAAGGATATCGAGCTTATGGGCACCTGTGGTATACAGCCAAGGTGACAGGTGGCGATTACCATTTCTTGATGGGTTCCACATGGTAATCTGCTACTTGTGATACAATAAAATTGAGTGATTGTAATCCTCCAAATGCATTTTATCCTGATTCCTAGATGCTATTTGCTCGTCATACCACAAATGATCTAGCTTGAATTTGTGCATATTAGACCCATGCAGGACCTTCGACCCTTGCTATTTCATGAGTTATAATCACTGTTATGTTGTTGGAACTTGACTGATGACTGAAGTTCCGTGCTTAAGCTTTTTGGCATTAGTATCCTTGTTATGTAGTAAATAGGATGTGGCCCGCTCATTAAAATTGTGCGGTTTGCTCTCACAAATTTGTCCAAATTTGGAACTTCCAAGTAATCATGTGCACCCTATTATTCATCTTATTTATGACATCACACAAGTGCAGATTTGGTTCTGATACTTGTGGTTATGTTGCAGTTTTTCCATAAGATGTATCCCCAAGAACAATTTTTCCTAGAGACAGCAAAGTCCGAGAATATTGAGGATGTTGATGGTTTGCAAGACGAAATCTAAGTGACAATTTGGTGGACTCACTTTTCGATCTGGGCATTGAATTGTTTGCAATTTTAGCTCCATAAGTTTTTGTCTCAAAGGTTCGATCTCTCTCTTGGTTTTTTTTGGCTGAATCTTACAAGTTTGCTGGCCTGCCTCCCCAACAACCGTGCAGTCAATTCATAGGAGCTGGAGATACCATTGGTGTAATTAGGCCAGTTAAGTTTGTCAAGCCAGTTTAGAAGTACATCTGAATCACCGTTTAACAGTGAAGAAATTAACAGCTTTCTTGGGGCCTCATATCAACTGAATTAAAGGTGTGCAATGTGAAGTGTATGGCAATAACAAAAATAAGGTGTGAGATATGCTCAAAAAAGTAGAAAATCATTTGAAGATGATACTAGAGAAGCAATTTGTCCTTACAGCTGAAGATACGTAAATGTTGCTTTTTAATTAATCCTTCAAAATCTCTAGTGGTCCATGTACTATTATTTAGTGAAGGGATACAATTACCTTTGTCTTGATAAATACTTTTTATAGTCCAATTCATAGTTTTATGATCAAGGTTTTAAATTTTGATTTTGTCCGAGATTTCATATTGGGGGGATTTAGCAAAATTTTGTCAGATATTACTGAAATATTGTGTCGTCAAATTAGAAAATGGCGATATTTTTCAGTATGCCAACAGGATTTTGTTGCAGGTATTTCTGGAGTATGCAGATACTTCTGGTTCTACCAATACAAATAATGCACGAGAGCTTGATTGGGGTTTTAGAAATGGATGTGAATTCGTTGGTGGCTCGGTGAAATATATTCTAATAAACTAATAAAATACTAAAAGATTTATAAAAAGTTATTAGTCTTTTACTATAGAACCAAGTTCGTTCCTTGCGAATTATGCCCTTGATTGGATTAAGCACACGTTACAATCAACAGGAGGCATGCTTTGCATCGCTGGAGAAACACGACCAAGCATTGAAAAGTCTCAATAGTTGTTCACATGTCACCCTAGCTGTGCATACGTTCAAACGATGGCAACATGCGATTACATCCCATAATTAATCCATAAAAACTCCAATCAAAGCAAAAATGCTATTCACACCAATCAGAATTGATCTATAAAAACTCCAAGCAGCTCCACGACAGGTTTTCCAATCAGAAGACAGATGATCATTAATTAGACATCACCACCAACTACCAGGGAATTCAGCCTTACGAAAAGCACGGTTGTTCTCAATTCTTCGACTTAGAATGCTTGACAAGCCAGTCGATAACTGAATCAATGTTGGTTGAGTTCTTGCATGAAACCATGAAGCAACACACTTCTCTATCAGTAATAGATCTTAGTTCCCTGCATGCATAACATCATCCAAGCAAATTATTGGAAAATCATATATTGAGACCAATTAACTCATAGGTGAAATGCTTTCACTCACATTTGATCTGTCAAAGCCTGTTTCGACAGAGCTTCTGGCTTGTCAATCTTGTTTCCCAGTACAAGTAAAGGGATGCCACTCAGTGAATGCTTGCTCAACAGGTCATGAAGTTCACTCCTTGAGATAGAAATGTTATCGCGGTCCGCAGCATCAACAACATAACTGCAAGTAGGTGGAAATCATGTTGATACAACTTAATGATAATCAACAATACAAAATCTAATGGATCAATGAAATACAACTTCACCTGGTATATCAAGCAACAAAGGGAACACCATTCAATAATTGCATTAAATTCATCAAAAATAACCTACTTAAAGCAGAAAGATTCCACGAAAACTAAATCTTGAATGCCCCTGAGAAACACGAAACATTGCCTACGTGACTAATTTTTTTAAGAGTTCACAACTTCACTAATCATAATACCAACTTATGCAAAAGAACCTAAACCAATACTTGCGGTATAATTCAACATTACACCTTGTCAATTGGCATGCCTAAAACAGCAGACTGCAGCCAAAACAACAACAAACTAGCTTAGAAATTAGAACTTAGAAGAGAGTTCAACCATTTATGTAATACCGACTTAGAAGCCCACCAAGTGGGAACCCACCAACGGGGCTGAAACTACATTAACTAATGGACCCTTTCAATCCGTTCATGCAATTCAAATGCCAAGGTTATCAGCTGGGGAACCTTGGATGAGACATTAATTTATCAAGCTCTTGATATCATCAAAAGTCACTGGACCAGTGTTCTATATATTCAAATTGGAGAGAAGAATGCCAGATACCTTCACATGCCATTGACATAACCTATCAATAGTCATGTATTATTACCCACACAACCATGAATCCATTGACAAACCTATTTCTAAATACTCTCAAATCACATAACTGGAGTTCATTGGTTTCATGGAAGTAGCATCCGCCTATAAATTTGTGGAAACAACTACTATATCTCTAATCTTAAAAGGTCAAAAAAGTATCCCCACTATTAGTTCTCATCTTTATTTTGAACTCTTTGATGGCACCCGACCTATAGCCAGTAAGGCTCCTTAATTTCACTCTTACTACTTACTGCACAACGTGCCAATGGTCAAAGTAAGCCAGGCTACAGAATAATTCATGCGACAGGTTTTCCCAAATAGCATACATATAGAAAGGTCAACATGACAACGGCACTGGTATTTAGACACATCAACTTCCTACAAGGACTCATGTAATCCAGCTCAGTTACACGATTTAGATGATGTCTAACAAGCTATAGGTAAGTAATCACCTTCAATAAGATGGAACAATCTAAAGTATCAGTTCTTTGGGCATCAAAACCAATGACAACATATCAAATAATAGCAGCGTTCGAAAATTGATAGTCCCCGATACTTGTCAGACATGGGCACGTGGCACAAAATAATGAAAGTAATAAAGCTTGAAGTTTCTAATAGGAACAATAAGAGGTTATGAAGTGGCCATACTAAAGCAATTTTTAATGTTGAAATATAATAGATTGAAATAACAAAGCATTTACTTAGACGTGCCTTTGGATTCCAGAATAGACCTAATAGTTGAATCATTTCACGAATTTTTATATTAAAAACATCAAAGAATAAATATTAAGTGTGATCTAGCATTTTATCTCTGCACCAGAAGAGGAATACAGCCTCTTCAACTCAAAGTGAATCTTCTATGAATCACCTTCACTTTTCTTCTACTTCTCCCATGCTCAGACATCAAAGTTGAAAGTAATTCGAAGGAGATGTCTATCTCTGAGATGCTATAAAGGTGATGGCAGAACAAAGAGATGTGTTTACAAAAGAGGAATCAAACTACAAGACCTCTTCATCTAATGAAAGTAAGATTCATTATAGTTGTTGAATCTTCAGCAAAAACTACCAGAAATCAGAATAGAAAATTTGCAGCACCTTAGCAAGTGAAATATCAAGATGAAGGATCTTCAACTAGGTCACTAAACTCTACATATCTGATACCCACTTTCTACTGGTACCATAATATGATAAATTATGCTGGATTTTAAGCCTTGGAGAAAAAGATGCACTGCTGAAGAAATTTCACCAGTAACAATTAATTCCAAAATCATGTCAGAGGAAGGGGAGAAAGGGAGGGAAAATGAGAGAGATCTGTACTTAGGTCATGTCATCTGGTCAAACCATATTGAACACTCTTACCGAGACAACATGCAATTTGGTTTTGACAACACTCTTTGTTGGTAACTGAGGCAACACTGTCATTACGTTCAGCCTGATCTCGGTTAAATCCTGTGCCAAGGCTGGAGGCCCAAACAGACAAGTGGGCCAGGGTTTTCTCTAGCTCAGCCAGCATAATCTACTTATATATAATACATTACATTGCAAATATAAAAAAGATATACATTTGTTCTTTCCTTCATCAGCTATATGCCAGTTTGTAATTTTATGTTGCTATAGGACATATAAGTATACATGGCTTGAATATTTTTTTCAATATCAAATTACAGAATTCAAGTTTTGAACATCGATTGAAATTAAATTAATCATTCAAAAAAAAACATATGTATAAGAGCATATCATTAGAAAGATCTCAACGGAAGTTTTTTAACTGATCCAGTTTTACACAAAACTGATAAACAGGTAGAATACTATGAACTTTATATAAGGATTAAACAGTTCCCCATAAAATAGGGGATTAATTCTTTTTAAATTAAAGTAACCAATGTGCCATTTTAGTGTTTAATCATCATTTAGTCCTATCATCTTTATGCCCCTACTTTCTTGTTGAGAATGGTAGTTTAAATTTTTTTTGCCAAAGTGGGATTTTGTATTCCTTTAAAGTTTGTATTTGGCCTCAGTTTATAAGCCAACTTTGATGCCTTCTCTTAATATAATTTAGATTAGCGAACCTTTAGGCCTAAAAATAATGTAATAGCAAATGATTTTATGGGCAGTCTAACCATATTTACACTTGGCCAAAACATGACAACTAACCATCCCAAATCCAGATTGCATTGCACAGAGCTAATTAGTTTCAAATGCCAAGGCGTGAGACAGGATACTTTACTTGAACAAAACATGAGACATAATCCTCAAGACATGATGGTTAGACCTTATGAGCATGCATATTTTATTAAGTAAAAAAAATATATAAAAAATACAAGCTAACTTTTATATTCACCATTCAAAGATTAGAAGTGCATATTCCATGAACTCAATCATGTTTCAAGGCCCAAACTACTAAATGAAGATTCAAAACTTCTACATTACATGTATGTGCAAATATCATTTTATAATAAAATATGATTAAGCCAATACACTAGTGAAAATATGGTTTACCCTATTGCTCATGATATAAATAGAGGATAGGTAGACTAGCAAGTTGCTTTGGAATTAGAATTGTGCAACTCGAATTACATACATGGCAGATGATTTAATGGATTTTGGACCCCAATTTTCCATCTGTTGCTACATATGGTTCCACTTCACACACAAAAAAAAAAAATTCTTTTGATCAATAAAAGAGCTATATAATATATTAACTTAAAATAAGGGAAAACCACTCACCAAAAGTACATGGAGAATGTACATTGGGACAAGCAAAAAAAAAATCAAAATATTTTTGCAAAATCATAATTACCCATTCAGTAGCTTAAGAAAAATGATTAGGGAATTTAGGGAGTGGGTAACACGGGTGGACCAAGGTGCCTAACCCCTTCCCCAGTTCACAACCAAACCTCCGATCCAGTAATCTCAGAGAAGGAAACCAGTGGAGTTAACTCTTCCCATTCAATCATGACTTTAAACTCCATAGCACCGGTGCGCAATCACACCTTTAAAAGGATTGTTGGAAATTCCTATCTCCTTTCTTACCCCAATTCCTATTAGAGAGGTTCCCATCATTCCTTCAGGATTCTTCAATATGTTGCAGCCAATGTGAGGTATATAGGCAATTCCTATCTACTTTCTTACCCCCAATACCTATTAGAGAGGTCCCCCGCCATTCCTTCAGGATCCTTCAATATGTTGCAGCAAATGTGAGGTATATACAGATCACGTCTTCATAGAATAAGAATTCAATAATATTCAAGCCATTTTGAGAATTATATAAACTCAAAAAGACCAAGCAAATTTAGCAATTGCTAGGAGATATGTTAAGATCAAGGTAACACGTAACAGACAAGGTCCAAAAGAATAGGAGTTACATAAGTTAGATGCATACACGATAGCAGAAACTGCACGGCAATATCTCTCCCACATACTGCGAAACCTAGGTTGACCTCCAAGATCCCACAACTTTATTGTGACATTTCCCTTAGTTAC
>JAUPMG010000014.1:9917296-9932694 GCA_031762675.1 Pachysandra terminalis | reverse complement strand
TTATTATTATTATTATTATTATTATCATTATCTTCGTCATCATCATTATCCTTATCATCATAAAGATATTATTCATTGAGCTCCAAGTGGGGTTTGGACTCCAAATCTCAATTGTATGTTCTTAACCAAATCTTTATTTACGTTTATCAATATGATTCTCTTCTCCCATTTGTAATTTCTATGTTTATTTTGTTTGGAAAACCGTTTGTCTCCCTGGAATTAAAACCTTTGATTAGATTGCGGCCATAAGAAACAACATAAATGATTTACTTCAAAGGAAGAGGAAATATAAAGCTTTCTGTGAAGGGAATTTATATTACATATTATAATAGCAAACAGCCTTTTTTAACTGTAGCAAAAAACTGGTGTATCTGTTTCTCAAAATTTCAGTATTTTATATTAGAAAACATTTTTACCAAAGTTTTTAAAATTAAAGTTTAAGATTTAATTTTTTCTTTTCTTTTTAATCTTTGTGTAAATTTCATCTTCATTCATTTTAATCTCTTTCTTCTTTCTTGAACCTTCTCTTGTACTCTCCTTTGGAAAAAAGATCTGCCTTCCTCTTTGACTCCTCTTCTCTCTCTCTCTCTCTCTCTCTCTCTCTCTCTCTCTCTCTCTATCTATATATATATATATATATATATATATATATATATATATATATAACACAGACTCGATCAGATTTTTTGTGAAGAGTCTTAAAATACAATAATATTAATGGGTGTTTTTTGTTGGCCCAAATAAGTGCCACGTGTGAGCATATTGACATGCGAATAGGGAAAGCTTCATGTTTGCTACAAATAAGGAACACATCCTATTGTATTCGGTGGATTGGGTTTCATCAAAATCATGGTCGGGTATGAAGTACGTGGTTCCAACTACTTCACATCAAATGTAAGGTCTTATATATGGTATTTGGCACTTAACTTTTTTAAAAGTAAAAATCACAAAATCTTGATTTTTGAACTATACCACAAAATCAAAGATGAGGAAATAATAAATTTTGTATATAACAACATTTTCCCCCACATATAAACAGGCACATAATGGGTATTCATAATTGCATGTCAGTACGAGTTTGAACTCCCATAAGATAGTACCATATTGTAGCATATTCTGTGGCAAGTTAGGAATAGGTCTAACTTTTATGTGGTTTTATTGAACTACACCTTGCTAGTTAAAAATTGATACATCAAGTATAATGGGTATTAAATACCCTATTAACACGCTTAAGTAAGGAACGATAAAATGTTAGGTAAAATAATAATAATAATAATCTTTTTTATTTTCTAATATGATGCCCATGTTAAATATATAAAATCTATAATAAATTAAACAATAACAGATTAAAAAAAAATTATAAAAAAAAAATACATTAAAAGTGATTATATATTTTTTTGTATTTAGGCAGAGAGAGAGAAAGAGAGAGAGAGAGAGAGAGAGAGAGAGAGAGAGAGAGAGAGAGAATTTGTTTGATTGAGGTCGTATATTACAAGCACTAAAACAATTTGAGGGGGGCCATGTCGTAGTGCCAGTACAAAAAATTGTACACGGCGCTTACCATGAACATACACTATAAGGAATTTTCAAAAAAAATTGGAGGGGCCATGCCCCCCTCCACCCCCTGTCTTCGCCACAATATTTACATACATATGCATGTATTTATATTTATGTGGACACGCTTTACAGCCACTCTCCCTCTTTTAAAATTTGATGCTTTCACTCTCAATATGGCTTAATCCACTCTATAGTTGCTAGGAGCCGGAGTCATTCGAAAAACAAAGGTGATACACATTAAACTTCAATAAAAAGGAAACTAGGAAAAACTAATCCATCCCTACTTTCCATATGCATTTTCCGCTTTCCTGCTTTTCCTAGATATACATCAACATCCCAAATTTCATTACCAGAAATTATGAAAAATTAACTCAAACTAAATGCTATCCACCTAAATCTGGTAGGAGAGAAATTATGGAACTGCAATGAAATATCAGAACTAGAATCAGAAAACTAAATTCCCTGCAAATATCTATGGAAAAATAATCAAAGCTATATAGACATTCAATGCAGCTATAATCAAGCCAAAACACTGCCTTTCAACAATAGATTTCTGAATGAACTCAAAGACAACTAAAACCAGTACAACAATTCTTCGAATATAATTTCTACTTGCTTCAAATCCATAACAGTATTCCAACCGAAAAATATAAGTTACAGCAAGGATCCATATCTCCTGACCCACTAATTACAAAGTTCTCCTATCTAAAGAAAGGAAAAAAGAAAGGAGAAAAAAGGGGGGAAAAAAACAAAAAGGGAAAAGAAGAGAAAAATCTGAAACTGAATAAAAAACCGGTAGCCATCGTTTTGTAAAAGAATGAGGCGAGTGAATTCTCAAAGAGGAACCCTAATCGCTTTCAGAAGAAACCAGAAAGCTAGTATTCCCACAGAGTAAAAGCAAAAACAAAGTCGTAACAAAACGCAAGAAGGCAATGTCGAAGTTAAAATCAACAGTATTCTACGAGAAGAAATCGAAATCAAAGTTCCTGAAAATAAATTGAATTCTGCTTGAGAGAGAGAGAGAGAGAGAGATACTTGCCTCCTTAGCCAATTGAGAAAAGCTTCCCATAACCCCATTGAAGATGAAGAAACTCGAAAGGACCTGGTTCTCTAGATTAGGGTTTTGAATGGAAGAAGAAGATTGGAACTGGAGAGAACTGATGATCTCTGCTTTCCAATTTGACCTTTTGGATTTCGCCTTCGCAAACCTTCCTTTCCCGGCTATTGAAATCGTAATGTTAAAAAGAGTACAAAAAGAAAAAAGATAACTCCTATCTAAGGAAGGAGTGACCGAAGCCTGTTCTCCATACTGGCAGGCATGACGTGTCACAAAAGGACTACAATACACCGGTTTCAATTTTAGCCAATCAAGAGATGACATATCATGTGACAGATGTTGTGAACGAATATATTCTTACAGCTTAATCCTTTTTATTGAGACGGAAATACCCTCAATTTCTACTAAAATTATCGAAAGCGCCCTCTTTTAAAAAAGGTGGATTTTGGTGAAAATTTGAGAACCAGAAAATATATTCCTTTGTTGACTTGGAACAACGAACAGGGGAAGCTGGAAGCGGATACGTTTTTTTTTGGGGCTGTAAACGAGCCGAGCCGAGAATCTCTCGGTTCGGTTCAGGCTCGTAAATCTCAAGCAAGACTCAGGTTTTGCTCAGATTTGTTTAAAAAGTTCAGGTTTCTGCCGCAAAGAATTTTATCTAAAATATAAAATATAAGATATAGAAATATAAATGTATAACCTCGTAATACAAACCGAGTCTTATATGCAAATGGAATCGATCTTTAACCGATTCAAGTCTATCCAAAAGCAACTCAAACTTGTTAAAAATATGAGTTTTTTTTTGGGTTCAGATTCGGCTCTCGAACCTAATTATAAAGCTCAAACTCGGATCATATGAGTCGAACCCGAGTTGGAGCCGAGCTAGTTCGGCCTCGTTGACAGCCTAAGATACTGTGCATATGTGTTTCTCTAATCATGTATGATTCCTGCTAAAGTGCGCCTGTGTGGACGTGGATTGGTTAATATACGGACGAACAAACTGTTGACACGTGATGGTGGGTTGGATGTGCAACTAACTTGTGAATGTTATAAAAGTGGACAGACCTTTCCACTCTGTGAAAAGACAAAAATAAGTTTTTTTTATTAAAGTAAAGGACAAAACAACTTTGTAATCTTGCCAAAAGAAAAAAAACTTTGTAATCTTTGCGTTTAAATTTTGAGGGACGATAGTGGTGATCATACGGGCTAATTTAATCGCACTATACACAATACCCAAAAAAAAAAAAAAAAAATTAATCGCACTATACAATACATGTGCACTATCTTAAAAGTGTTTCAATACGTTTTTGGGTATAGTCGCATATATTGAATTATTTAATAAAATTGTAACGGTTGTACAATTATCTTTCACGTGTCAACTATCAATAACTGCGTACGGTGATTTTGGTAAAAATGTAATATTTGAACCAACTCAAAAATATTTGACCGTCCTTATCACCAAAGAGGAAAACTTTTTAGAAAAATAACATTTTTAAATTTTAGTTTGTGAGGGAACGTGTACCAAACTCAACAAGCACGCACTAACATCTTTCTTGAAATATTCAAAAGGATGAGAACTTGTGTTCTTATGGCACGCTGCCCTCTAAGCACTCGAAGGAAATAAGATTTCACTCTTCCTTCGAAAGACCTTATTTTACTCAAATGACACATTTAGGGGCATGCTACTCCTAATAGACTTCTCAAATAGTTAAAGTTTCAAATAAAACCTCAAAGTCACATCTATTTATTCTATAGAATAGACTTCGAGTGAGTTTTATTGCATACATTTACATTTCAAAGATATTCCGCATAAAGAAAGATCATCGAGGGAAGACATTCGAAGGAACTTTCTGTACCTTCTAACTCATAAGTTATTTTTGTATCATATCCATAGACTTTGAAGGACCACTTATTATGAAGGCAAAATCAAGGCTAACCATTTCCATATGGTGAACTTGAATGCCAACCACTTTCAGATGGTGAATTCGAATGAGATATATTTCTTCCTCCTAAAGTGAATTCGAGACTAACCACCCTAAGATGGTCAATTCGTTAAAAGGCTTGTCACCCTCAAAAAGACTAAGGATTTTATCCTCCTCGAAGGACATAGATTTGGGTTTACCCCATCGAATGCACTCTTTTATGCATCCGAATTACATACTAGGATTCGAAGACGCTCTTATTCATTTTTATGAATTGACTTCGAGTTATATCTTGAATTTATTTCACTTCTAGAAGCAAATCTTCAGTGGAAAGAGCTTTAGAAGTCGAAGATACACCATCTCCAGAAGTATTTCCTGAAGATAGGTTCCTACGGACTTTGAGAACGTCCTCTCACTTCACTTTAAAATAATTCACAAAGAAGCATATTTACTGCTGACTTCATTCAAGTAGAAAGCGCTCGAATTGGTTACTATAGTTATGAATCTTAAAGGATTTCAAGATAAACTCTTTTTTACAGGGACTATTGATCATGAAAACAAGTTCCCTGATGAGAAACTCACCTTCGAGTTCTCTATATGGGTAATTCAAGAATACATTGATTACCTTGTAGTATACAGTTATTCTTGATTTCCTTCGAAGGAAGATAGCACAGCCAAAGGGAGTTCCTTCGAAATATACGAATTCAGAAAGGTATTTATGACATTAAAACGTCCTCTAAAAAATTGATTGAGACGGATTTTCATAATGAGCAACACATGGTAAAACCTCACTCACTTATAATATATGTTTTCTAACTTATCTAAAAGGGGTTTTGTCTTTTCAGAAATGGCGGCTAGAATGGTGACTTTGCTCTTGGAATTTGTATGAAAGTGACACTCGTCATCCGAGCCATGTTGCTGAAGTTTCAAAGCAACCTATCACTGAGCAGGTTTTAATGTTTGAAATGATTGACCTCTCTTTATCTGGAAGTAACTTAGGCGTGTTGAAGAACACGTGTCATTCAGGATATGTTTGAAGACCACGTGGTACTCAGGATGTGTTTAGTACATGAGGGTCCCTCTCTGAACACTTAACTGAGTGACATTTGTCCTATTTGGAGTGGATAAACTCTCTACAAATAGCAGAGCGCATCTTCCATTAAAGGGCAGACTAGAAACTCTGAAAATCTAAAGCTTGGAGATATAAAACTTCTCTGAATTTAAGAAGTAGAAAACAACAGTGAGTAAAGGCACTGAAAGAGAAAGAGAATAGTCAGTTGCAACGTGTATTCCTTCTGCATGTTGTAGATTTCAAGTCTTTCAAACTCTGAAGTTTTCCTGTTCTGAGATTTGCATTCTAACTGACTTTCCAATTATTGCAATATTCCCTTCCTCTTGTCTCTTCTGTTTATCTTATTTGCTGGTCAAAGTTGACAAGGAACACTCTTGACAGAACGGTTGCGCGACTGTTTAGCCTGTCTTGAAACAGACTTCCCTACCTTTTCTCTAGAAAACTGATTGAAACTGGTTCTCATATATTAGTTGTCATTATATTCTAATATATTTGATCTTTTACAAAACCACCATCACCAAAAATGCGGTTTGCATTTTCAATTCTGAAGGAATATTTTCAAAAAATATCTTCCAGGACTAACTCTCTTGGGAAGTAGTTGTCTATCGAGACATGACCGTTTTTTATTTTTTATTTTTTTAGCATGAATATGTAGCCAATCCATATTATCCATTTTGATCATGGTTTCAAGGATCGTGCCGATCCGGTCCGAATCAGTCAATTTATATTAGGATTGCCCAGACAGTCCGATACCAATCCACGATACAACTATTGTATCAAGTGGCTTTGGATCGCACCGATCCAACCGACACCAATTCAAAGTTTATTTCTTTTAATTTATAAAACCAACGATCCAACAAGTATCGGCTTGGACCGGCCGGTACAGCCAATCCAGTGACCGGTATCACCGTCTAGCCAATCCAAATTATTTTATTTTATTTTTTTAAAGACGACCAACTTTTGCATCGAATCTTGATTGGCCAATATCGCCGATCCGGATCGAGATTGGCCAAGACCAGTTCGATCCAACATCCCAAGACTTAAAACCCTGATCTTGATAGAGATCTCCTTAAATATGCTAAATGGCAATGTTTAAAGGCTCAAAACTGGAACCGGATCAGTCCTGGTTAGGACCGGCAATACTATTCGGTATTGTGTGGTTTGGATCCGATATAAAAGAATGGACAGGTTATTAAAATTTCAAATTAAAGAAAAAACAATTGGACCTACTGGACCGATGGTATCATTTGTCAGACCGACTTAACCTTCTGGCTCAAAGGTGTAAGCTCGAGCCCGGTTCAACCAGGTCCTATAAATTCAAAAGATTTACTTTTTAAAATTAAAAAAAAATCCTATAAATTACAAGGATATTTCATAAATACCTATAAAAAGTTTAAAAGTTTTGCGATTTTGAATATATTAAACAATAAGATAATTATGACTATGTAATGAAAGTAAGACAATTGTAGTGATAATATAATATTTATATTTATGCAATATACAAAAAAAAATAGTAATTATATGTAATGCATAGGTCGGATTGGGCATGGCCAATCTAACATAAACCTAATCTTGGTTCGAAAAATCAATCGGACCTTAAATTCCAACTCAGTCTAGAGCTATGGGTCACTTACCCTTGCCCAAGCCATCCAATCATAGGATAAAGCTGATCAGGTCGGGCGGGTCACCTGACCCATTGCCACCAGTACTAGCGGTGCAACTCGATTTGATTTTGTTCGAGTTGACATCAATCCAAAAAGAAAACCAAGGTTGGTGAAGGTTAACCCAAAATCAAATCGAACTGAATTGGGAACTGACCTCCTCAACTTGAAAGCCGAGATGAACCGAAATCGAAAACCCCAAACCCAAATTCGGTTCAGGTGAAGTTGGGTTAATACAATATTTTTTCTAAGATCAATTACATTATATATAAAGTATCACGTTTCTTCTTTATTATAGATCATATATAATACATACATAGACACTATAAATTGGTTTAAATCCGTCCAGTTGGATCTAGAATTGTATAAACTAGAGTTCAGATTTTTGTTTGACTCGATTTAACTGAGACTTCAATCCAAAATCAAACCGATCTATTTCAGTTTAATAATTTCAAAACCAATATCAAACTAAATATCTAGAAACCCAATCCAAACCAAAATCTGTTTGGGTTAGTCAGTTTTTGGGTTGAACCGGTTCAAGCGGCATCCTACTGCCCACCCCTTATATTAAGATCATGTCAAATCATGATCGGGCCATGTTATGACATCCGGACCCGATTCATGTTGGATTAGAGTCCCTGTGTCCAACCCATATTGGAGATATCGACTAGTGACTAGCCGGTTAAACCCGCTCCATGCTATGTCCTCATGCCCTAGTATTGTGAGCCACTGCACAAGAACCAAGTTTTAGGCTGCGTTTGGTCCAGCATGTGCTTATGGATAAGCACTCATTGGATAAGTTGTTCAATAGGATCCACAGCAACAGTAAGCTGCTTATTTGAAGAAAATAGCATTTGGTAAATACATTTATGTACGTACTTAAGAAAGTTTAGAGGTAAAATAGGTATTATAAAAATATTATTAAAGTTTAAAAATAACATTTACTTAAGTGCTTATGAAATTTTAGGGGTTTGGTCCAGCTTGTGCTTATGGATAAGCACTCATTGAATAAGTTGTTCAATGGGAGCACTAATCCACAACAACAATAAACTGCTTACTTGAAGAAAATAGCATTTGGTAAATACATTTATTTAAGTGCTTATGAAAGTTTAGGGGTAAAATAGGTATTATAAAAATATTATTAAAGTTTAAAAATAACATTTATTTAAGTGCTTATGAAAATTTAGGGGTTATATGTATTTTAAAAATATTACTAAAGTTGTAAAATAGCTTAACACATAAGAGCTTAGGAGAAGCTGCTCTCAACAGCTCAGCAGCTTCTCCGAGGGCAGCTTCTCCTTGTGAATAGCCTTCCTCTAATGCTTATGGGTAAGCACTACCAAACACATATTTAATTTTAAAAAGTGCTTATATAAGATATAAGGTGCAATAAGTACTTATAGAAGCCGACTAAACGCAGCCTTAAGATGTGTTTGGTCCGACTTGTGCTTATGGATAAGTGACTCAATGGGAGCACTTTTCCACGACATCAAGGCTGTGTTTGGCCTGGCTTGTGCTTATGGATAAGCACTCATTAGATAAGTTGCTCAATGGGAACACTTATCCATAACAACAATAAGTTGCTTATTTGAAGAAAATGTCATTTAGTAAATACATTCATTCAAGTGCTTATGAAAGTTTAGGGTAAAAAGGTACTATAAAAATATTATTAAAATTTAGAAATAACATTTATTTAAGTGCTTATGAAAGTTTAGGGGTAAAATAGGTATTTTAAAAATATTACTAAAGTTGTGAAATAACTTAACGTATAAGAGCTTGGGAAAAGCTGCAGAGATAAGCTTCCCCTTGTGGGTAGCCTTCCTCTACTGCTTATAGGTAAGCACTAACCCATAAGCGCTACCAAACACATTTAATTTTAAAGAGTGCTTATATAAGCTATAAGCTACAATAAGTGCTTATACAAGCCGACCAAACGCAGTCTTAGGTTGGTCCAACTTGTACTTATGGATAAGCACTCTTTGGATGAGTGACTCAATGGGAGCACTTATCCACAACATCAATAAATTGTTTGGTTTGAAAAAAACATGTTTCTTAAAACAGGTAATTTAAATACTTTGGCAAAACAAACTCTTAGAAACTATATTAGAACATAAGAATAAAAATGTCATTTTTAAAAAATTTAGTAACGTTTTTAGGGTTAGAAGTGTCATTCTCAAAGCATCACTAATATTTAGATTGTGTTTGGCACTGTTTAATTAAGTGCTCATTGGAATTTATAACTTGTTAAAGCACTTTTTTAAGCTAAAAGTGCATTGAGCAAGGATGAATGGGTTAGTTCTTACCCATAAGTAATAGAAGAAGATAACCCATTATCACTTATGTAGGAAGTAGTTTTAACCATTAATGACATTTTGAAAATTATACTCTAATCTTGAAAACGACATTAAGTCCTTTAAAAATAACATTTTTATCCTTAAAATTTCAAGAAATTTTTTAAGAGTTTATTTAGTTACGGTATATAAGTAATCCATATTATCAAGCTCATTGCTTTCAAACCAAGCAACCTACTGTTGTCATAAATAAGTGCTTCTATTATGTGACTTATCCAATGAGTGCTTATTCAAAAGTACAAGTCGGACCAAACACAATAACACAATATTCAATAACACAATATTCATATAGAAGGAGAAGTTATTGAGAGCAACTTTTCCTAGGAGATTATCTTCCGCTGCTTATAGATAGCAACTTAACTCGTTTATTTTATCATTATTAAACGCACTTACAGCTTAAATAGTATTTTAAAAAGTTGTAAAGTCAAATAAGCACTTAATTAAAAATTTGCAAACGCAACCTAGCCTTTTGCCATTAATTAACTAAAAGCCTGACGTCTCATCTCGTAATGAAATACGGATTTCTTTAATGGAGTAGAGAGGCGTAACTGAGGAAGAGTTATCGATAATCAATGAGCGATATACTTCAAGAGGAAGAGAGACAGATGCAAGGTTCCTGGTTTGAAGTCATCAACATCCCCAGATCCAACTGAAATTTCACAATATAAAGGGGCCTACCTCTCTTCCCTCCCCATCTTCTTCTTGTAAAGCTCTCTGTATCATGCCAAAACTGGGTTTTGAGGAGCTCACAAGTTTGTTCAGGTAAGGAGATGGGACTTGGATGATCCATGGCAATCACATATGAGAGGGTGATTTGTTTCAACAAATGATGGGAAAGAACATCAGCCGTAACACCCATGTCTGGGAATTTTGTTCGGCTAATGGTTAGGATCTCTCCAGGCAAGTTGTTGGACTTTGAGCTTATACGACTTCGTTGTTTCATACTATTTAGCATTAAAGAAGAAATTTGCTGGAATTTTTATTTTATTTTACGTGTTGTTTCCCAATTTTAATGAGGCTTTGCATGGTTCTTTGGTGGGCAATTGAATTCCTACGTTCATTGTTCTGATGGGTTAGAGTTCTATTGAATTGGTTTAGTTATACTGGCTTTCGTTTCTAATCCCTTGTTTGTGTTTGTGTTTGTGTGTGTGTGTGTGTGTGTGTGTGTGTGTTTGTTGTGATTTCTTTTTCAAATTGGGGAAGTGGGTGGGCTTGGGGTTCTCTTGTTTTATTTTCTTCATATTTTTTCCCTTTTTCCATTGGTGTTTGAGTATTGCTTTCGGATGGTTGGCACAAGTAAAAAAGTTCTGGGGACCAAAATAATAATAATAATAATAATAATAGTTGTTCAGGAAGGTTTGGGTGTCACTACGGCTTGCTTCGTGCTTTGGTCTCAATTAATTTTTCTTATTTTCGTTGGGTTTTTCAGGATATTTGACTTGGTAATAGAATGTAGATTAATTGCTTCACAAATTAGTATTGGGCATATGAGTTTGTGAATGTGAAGTGTGTGTTAGGTTTACTGATAGTGAAAAATACATCTAATAAATCTCTATTCGATTTTGGACTGATCGGTGGAGATGGGGGGAATTCCCCCTTGCTGCTAAATTTCCCAGATTGTTTCGGTTAGTGGTGTCCCAAGAGTCCTTTGTTGCTGATGTATTGAGTTGGTCTGATTCGGTCTCTCTTGGCCTCCATTTTTGAGTCTCTTAAGAATGTAATGATTGATAAGCCTTCGTCTGATTCCAGGGTGTGGTGTCTTGATTCGAGTGGGGTCTTCTCTACAAAATCGTTTTTTCGTTCCATTTGTTCAGCTAGTGTCCACCCCCCTCCCCCGTTTTCTACCAATCTTCTTTGGCGGTCTAAGGCCCCTCCCAAAGTTAAAGCTTTTATGTGGCTGTCCTCTTGAACTGCATCAACACTGTTGACAATCTTCAAGAATAGAAGAAAGTACTTGGCCTTGTCTCCATGGGTTTGTATTATTTGCTTGAGGGAAGGTGAATATGTGGATCATTTATTTCTTTCATGTGAGATTGCTTCTCTTATTTGGAAGTTTTTGTGGGTTTATCTGGTGTGGACTGTGTCTTCCTGAGATTGGTCCGAGATTTACTTTTTCAGTGATGCTTCCCATCCCTTGGGAAGCGGGCCAATATCATGTAGAGAGCTGTGTTTTTTGCCATTATATGGGATATTTGGGGAGAGCACAACCGGCGGATTTTTGAGGATAGAAGGATGAATTCTAGATCCTTGATTGACTATTTTTTGGGTTTGGTGGCAGTTTGGCTATGTGTTTGCCTGAGTTTAGAGATATTCCCTTATTAGATATCACGAGATGTTGGGAGTCGGTGGCTACCTTGTAGATGTTTTTGTGTTTTTTCTCTTCTTTTTGCTGATTCCCTATTTTGGGCAATTCTCTTTTCTTTAGATGTAATCTTTTCTTTTCTTTTCCCCTGTATGTTTTTCCCTCTTCTTTTTCTTCATTTATACCATCTTCGTTATTGAAAAAATAATAATAATAATAAATTGAGGATAAGAAACAAATACAGGAATCCAACTGTTTTCCATTGCAACGCAGGGAGCAGATGCTCATTGTCTGCTGTTGTGTGGGGCCTGGTGGGATGTGTTCTTATACTCCATCTTTACTCCCTAGTAAGTCAGAGGGATGGGTCCGGCAGAGAGGTTCCGATGCACTTGAATCGCTTCCCACCGACCCATGAACTTGAAGAGGTGGAGGAGGAGAATATCCAGATCCCTCTGCCTAGGGGAAAACGTTCATCACGTGCTGTAAAGCACAAGCCTAGGCGAGCAATCACAATTATCGATGAATTCCTCGACGAGTCATCACATCTCAGGCACTTGTTCTTCCCAGATAGGAAAACTGCTATAGATCCCACAAATGAAGTTGTAAATAGTAGCCTGTACTATCCGGGGAGGATGTGGTTGGACACTGATGGAAATGTGATTCAAGCTCATGGAGGAGGGATGCTGTATGATGAAAGATTGGGCACGTACTATTGGTATGGGGAGAACAAAGATGGGCCCACCTACCATGCTCACAAAAAAGGTGCTGCAAGGGTAATTTTCTTAGATTTTAATCCATGGATTTACGATCTTGAATGATGGCTTGTGATGATAGCTTTATTGCTTTCTTAAATTTGAGTACATGAAGTTACAATTCTGAGTGATGCTTGCAATACGTGGTCTCTATTGCTTCAGGTCTCTTGCCTTTTTTTTTTTTTTAAATATGTTTCCTGTTTGGCTGTAATGAACAGTGCTTGTATTCTATTTGACTCTTTTTCTTATCTAATAAAAAAAAATTCAAACTGATGAATAATCTCATTAATAAACTTTATATTATATGAAAAAAAATTAGGTAGTCCTGGTGCTGCCACAAGTATACCAGTACTTAATTTATACTTTTACCATAGTTTTATGATTTGAATCCAAGTTATTCAATAGATGAGGTCCGTGCATAAGATATAAGTTAAATCCATCCAAGTATTATTGGTTTCTTTATGTTTCTACATCTAATTGTGTTGATTTTTAGCCTCAAAATTCTTGAAAAGGGTCCTACATGTTGATCATATATCGACTAGTCTGAAACTGAGTCAGATCATCTGGATTGGCAATCTGACCCGTTTACCGACCAAGTCAGAGAACTTCAGCATTTTCTGGGACCTACTTGGGATCTGACTTGTCCCGAGCCGATCCCGAGTTGGGATCGGCCAATACTTACTATGGCATGAGCCTAAAAGGGCAACTACACTAGCTATAATGTTTGAAATTCAATTAACAATGAAATGTATGTATTCCCTATTACTTTGCTTATATGGTCTATGGAAAACCCTAGTGACAATAAGAAACTCGGCAAAAGATGACAACCCGAAAGGGAAATAAAGGAATAGAGCAGTACTCGTGAAGGACAAGGAGTTGTCTATTTCAATTTGAAGTTGAAAAGTGCACGAAAAAACTTTTGACATATGAGGTATAATTCTATGTTGCGATGCAAGCATTAAAACATTGTCCATATAACTTTGTGCAATGAGAATAGCTACATAATAATTTGAGTTTTATATTCAAACCGGAATTCTTCCTTTTGGGATTTCACTTCGCAAATTAAAAGTATGGAATATGTGGAGATATGCAGCTGATGTAATGAGTTGACGAATTTCCTTGTTAACCATTATAAGAATAACTCCTACAGATTTGGCATTCTGAAGTGACCAAACTCAAAGAATTAGAATTCATGCAAGTTTGCAGTGAAATTCATCTGAAATTAATGAGATATATCCAGAGTACTTGGTTAAGGGTGTTCTCATTCTCAAAAGAGATGACTGTCCAATATAAGGAATGAACTTATTTCTCCGAATTTTACATGATCAACTGAATTAAGAGAGTACTTTGCTGCTTTAAAGGTTTGAAAATTGTCTTCTTGTATCCATTCTAATTTTTACTTTTTTATTTTACTTCCAAACCTCAAACTTTCAGGTATGAGCTATATCTGAGATTGTGTTAATACATTCATAGCAAACTTATTTCCATTAGCTTGAATCTGAGATAGTGGAGGTGAATAATGTGTGGCATCGTTGGATTTGTGTTAGAGATATTCACTAGTCTCTAGATCCAAGGGGGAGGAACCTGAGGGGCCCCTTGGAGCAGAGCACCTTGTGGTACGGTAAGGGTATATTGGGGATTTTCCCAATATATCGGGTAGGAGTATAATTTGTAACCCTAATTCGTTTTTGACATAGTGGAAACTTCTTCTCTCCGTGAACTTGGGCTTTGCCAAACCACGTATATCTGCGTGCGTTGTTTTAATCTTCGCTTTTACTGTGTTTATTATTATTGCTTGATCCCGATCAACAATTTGCTAAAACTAATGTATTCGACTTTTGAGACAGAAATTAGAAACCAAGCATATGCAGAAAGGGTTCGAGTATCCATTGAAGTAAAACAGCATAGCAAGATGATTATCTAAACCTGCTATGATATTCTTTGCAACAATCTTTAGTACATCTTTACATGTAAAGGATGTATCTTCTGTGAAGGTCATTTATCCATTGGTGTAATGTTTTGTTTTCAGGTTGACATTATTGGAGTAAGTTGCTACTCTTCCAAGGACTTGTGGACATGGAAAAATGAGGGAATTGTACTGGCAGGAGAGGAAACGAACCAGACCCACGACCTCTACAAATCCAATGTACTCGAGAGGCCGAAGGTGATTTACAACGACAAGACAAGGAAGTATGTTATGTGGATGCATATTGACAATGCCAACTACACAAAAGCCTCTGTCGGCATTGCCGTCGGCGACTCCCCCACAGGGCCCTTCGAGTATCTCTACAGCAAACGGCCCCACGGTTTCGACAGCAGGGATATGACTGTCTTCATGGATGATGATGGTGTGGCTTACCTTATCTACTCTTCCAAGGACAACAGTGAGCTTCACATAGGACCTCTTACAGAAGATTATCTTGATGTTGTTACCCATATAATGAGTAGGATTCTGGTGAAACAACGTAGGGAAGCCCCTGCATTGTTCAAGTACCAGGGAACTTACTACATGATCACATCAGGTTGCTCAGGGTGGGCCCCGAATAAGGCGCTTGCCCATGCAGCGGAGTCGATCATGGGGCCGTGGGAGATGGTTGGGAATCCTTGTATTGGAGGGAACAATGTATTCAGATCGACGACTTTCTTTGCTCAGAGCACATTTGTTATCCCATTGCCGGAGATCCCGGGTTCCTTTATCTTCATGGCTGACCGATGGAACCCGAC
>JAUPMG010000014.1:9866405-9895295 GCA_031762675.1 Pachysandra terminalis | reverse complement strand
GTGGCTGGGCTATGGTGGTGGCGGTGGCGCACCGGCGAGAAGTGGTGGTGACGGCGGCGGCGGTGGTGGAGAAAGGTAGGGTTAGGGTTTGTTTGCTCTGATACCAAATTAGAATTTGGGAGAAAAATTAATTTTTGATTAATGACTTAAGTGAACAGTAATTGGGTTTTATACCCACAAAACAAATAAACTTGTGCTATTAAAATAATACCACTTATTATCTCTAACATCCATCACGCTTCTGTAGTAACGTCCACGGCAGCCCACTCTATCAACATTGACCCGCCGGTAGCCCTTTCCTTACAAGTGGCTCCAGTCACCTATCAATATTGAACGACTTAGCACCGTGCCCAAACATCATACCAAGGCATTTTAATCCAGCCTATAGGTCGTCCTCTTTGTGACTCGAACCCGTGACATGGTGCCTGCTCTGATACCATCTGTTACGGACCTAACCATTGTTTCAAAAGCCCTAGGACTTATGGAAACTCATTTGGTTAAGCACTTAACATATTGGATCGTAACATAGTGTCAGCCTGAAAATTGTATATATTGCAGTACAAGAGAAAGAGATGGTAGCTTGTTTAATAGTGACTCAACTTTCACGTAGATGAAACCAGAAAAGCTGCCATTGTTCGTAATTGTATACTTAAAATCCAGATATTCTCTGTTCAATTGTCGAGATTATTTTGCTTCTTTATAGAGACTGATAAAACATGATGATGGTGTAGAATTTCCCAGAGAGACCAATGTTTTCAATTCGCAAATAGAAGATTACGTGACTGGGGGTGAGGGAGAGGTTGATAGCTTATGTGACTGCCCGAGCGGTAAAATATGCAATTGTGCCGCTTCTGGTGGCATATGTGATGCACTATACGCATGCGACCCCATTTGACAACACTGATTGGCACATCTTGACTAGGAATGAGCTAGAAGTCTTGGTAATTATTGAAAATCTTGACATTTTCTTTTTGGCTGGAAGTCTTGTATTCCCACACGAGTTAGCTCAACTGGCAGGCTCTCCAGCTCAGGAACTGGAGGTCCTAGGTTCGAGTCCCCAGGCTTATCTGATATATGGTCCTTGTGGGTGGGGTCATGTATCCGGAGTTTACCCTGTCCCCACTAAGTGGGGTCAGGGGTTCCACGTCACCAAAAAAAAAAAAGTTCAAGATCAGCAGAGCTGATATATCTTTTGTATTTACAGAGATCACTATATTTTTCTTTAGATGCTGTCCTCTTTATGTCCCGTGTAGTGTATTCATCTCATTGTATTTCTCAATCATAGACATATATCATTCCAAATTTATGCATCTCCTTATTGTTCTTTTCCTTTTTCAGTCTTCTATTCTTGTTTCCTTGTCTTTTGGTTTTTTTGGTGGTAGACTGATATTCGTCACTGTGAACAAAAGTAGTAACTTATGGAAGAACATAAATTTATTTGTCATAATGATAAACCAATGTTTGTTATACACATGCTGATACATTATTAGGAAGCTAAACCAATAGATACTGTTTTCGGCCGAACAAGGAATTCAACATAACACCAGCTGGAACTTGTAGTCACACTAAAACTATTATTATGAACCGGATTCGTTGTTCTATTCTTTCACTTTCATTGCAACATGTGGCATGCAAGTCTAGTAAGAAATATAGTACAACTATGATCCAAGAGAGAATATTGAATTCACTTGGATTATGTTTTTTATTTAGGAAGAGAAGCATTAAAAACTAATTGTTTCCTTGTTAATCTATAATTGATTGGTTGCACTATATTTCCTATTAGAGCTTGTTTTCCATGTGTTACAATTAGGCAGTGACTGATAAACTTTTTCCTCAGTCGCGACTGAGAGATTCATTCCTGCACACACACAATCTTAAATTTTTGCTTAGCAAATACGGGCAATTATCTCTTTGGACATAAATTTTGCCTTTGATGAAATGTTTTTATGGTCATCAACTTTGACCACAAGATCAGGTTGATTTGACAGAGGGGCGATATCTGTTATCTGGTGCATCTGATGGATCAGCTGCGGTTTATGATCTTCAACGTGCCACTTATTTCGAGGGAGGCGGCCTGGTTGCAAAGCACAAGGGCATACTTGTTGTGGACAAGCAACATGAGTTTGGGCACAAATTTTCCATATCCTCAGCCATCTGGTATCCCGTTGACACAGGGCTGTTTATTACAGGTTCTTTTGATCATTACATCAATGTCTGGGATACAAATACTGTACAGGTAGGCATTCTTCTTCTTCAGTACTATTCCTCATCAGTCATCAAGATTGGGTCGTAATTATTATACATTGTGTTGTATATTGTGATACTTAATAGGTGATAGTGAACTTTAAAATGCCTGGGAAGGTTTATGGCACAGCTATGTCTTCAGTTGCTACATCTCATATGCTAATTGCTACTGGAACTGAAGATGTTCAAGTCCGTCTCTGTGATATTGCTTCAGGAGCATTCACCCATACATTGTCCGGTCATCGTGGTAAGATCATGGTTTAGCATGACATCAACTCTCTTTTAAATTTTGTTCTCCAAAGTCTTTTTAAATAAATATTAGTTGGGTCGGTCGACTTTAGTCTGGCTTTTGAATTCAAACATTTAAAACATTGCACGGTTATCTCACAAATCATCCTAATGTCAAGGAAAAAGATTGGCTTAAATGAAAGTTGACTGCCCTTCCAGCTTCTACAGAAACTTTCTGACAGAAGCAATACATGGCTATCTGAACAGACTAAACTGTCCAAAAATTGGCTAGATTGAGGATTGGTCTAAGATCATAATTCATACAACACTTTACATTATTATGACCTTAGCTCCCTGGTCAATGCGATATTGATCACCGAATGGGATGGATAAGGCTCATCCTTAGAAAGTTTTGTCATTGAAAATGTAAATTTGGTTTATTGACAATCAAAGAGATGGCCTATCATTTCGTGGTCTAGATGAATACAATGAAAGCAGTTTATCTTCACTCATTATTCTGGGTAATTTGGCTTTTTTGATTCTATGACAAAGTCCAAATTGAAATAGTTAGGATTAGTGCGAAAGGATGAACTCCGATTTCTAGTATATCCAAGTACTGGCCTAGTGTTGCACTGTTTCTATGAAGATCATGTGTACCACCTGCTGCGAGATTTTGATATGTTCACTCTAAACCTGGAGTGCTTTTAAGGAAACTGAGCCTCTAAGTTTTCAGATCCCATCGAGGAAAATATTTCTATATAAAATATCTTCTCATCTTTGAAAATTGGATGTTTATGCTTGTAGAAAAAGCTAAGCTCTCTCTCTCTCTCTCTGACTCTCTTACCCACCCACCCAACTGAACTCCCATTCATTTACTCTGGAGTCTTTATGCATTTTATTGTGTCTATGATGGCAGATGGTGTAATGGCAGTGGAATGGTCTTCTTCTAGTGAGTGGGTTCTTGTAACTGGGGGATGTGATGGTGCAATACGTTTTTGGGACATCAGACGTGCAGGATGTTTTCTTGTTTTAGATCAGTCCCAGACTCAACTTGGGAGACGTCCACCTCTCCTTGAACGCTCAGCTGCGAAGGTAAGTTCTTTTCTGTCTCCTACTTGGCTACTTCCACTGTCTCCTATGAATTGTATACATTTTTTTTATTTGATAATTAACAACATTTTCATTAATCATCAAAAGGACAAGATATTACAAGGATATACAAAAGATCACGAAGTGTGATCAAAGCTAATAAGATAGATATGCATGATTATACTAACAAAAAGAGGGCAAAATAAGATTGAGATCCTAGAGTCCCAATGTCCCCAGTCCTATGAATTGCCTACATGCATGCATGCTGCTGCATTTTTGATTGGTAGCCATGTTCTAATTTACCGAAACTAGATAAAAGTGGGCCGTGAATCGTGGGCCTTTTTGCTTGTTATTTTTCTTTGGTTCAGTCAGTATTTGTTTCCAACTCTGACATGACATGGTTTTTCTCTTTCCTTCTTTTCCATCAATTTTTTTTGCGGTGGTGTTTAATCATAGTTTTTACCAGATTTTTTTTCATAATAGTCACTTGTGCTTTTGATTCTTTTAGTTGTTATTTTGTTCATGATTGAAACTGCATTAAATAAGACAAGACATGGATAGTAATTTATGTCACTGAGTCACTAGACTTGTCTGATGGTGAGTCTCTAGACTTGTCTGACATAAACATTAGAATCGTTTTGTTCTCTAATAAGTTGTATCATTTCTGTTATTCAGGTTTCAACGTCAAGCTCTGTGTTAGCAGGACAGCCTTCTTCTGTAAAAGTTAGGACACCAGAAAAAAAAACACCTTACAGTAATAGTAGAAAACAGTTGCCAATCTCTAGAGTTCCTGGTCAAACCAAGGGTTCCATGGGGCAGAGACTACATCCAGGGTTGTTGTCTAGCCGGGATCGTACAACGGCTCATTATGGTGCTGTTACTGGGCTGAAAGTCACCAGAGATGGCATGTATCTGCTGAGTGCAGGTTGAGCACTATCCATTCTCATGCGAAGTTTCTATCAATTAATCTCACACTTAAGGATGCTAACATGAAATACATATATATATATATATATTATGTGGGAGTCTAAGGTTGCCCGTGTTAACGGGCCAGAAATAGCCTTGGGTAGAATAGGGGCAATTTGCTTAAATCTGCTAATGATATAAGCATTTTCTTTCTCTTCCAGAAATAGTCTCACTTAGTAATGCATCAATTTCTATGTAATTTATTCATTTTCTTCTTTCGCTGCTAATGGTTTCAGGTTCCGATTCAAGATTAAAGTTGTGGGATATTGAATCTGGCTGCAACACACTAGTGAACTTCGAAACTGTGCGCCTACAAACTAGCAAAGCAATTCAGCTTGCCATCACCCAGGATTCAGCCTTTGTATTTGTTCCATGCATGGCAGCTATAAAAGTAATGCTTAATCCCTTCCCTTACAAGCTATTCAGAAGTTTACGATTTATGGACCTTAATTTGTTTTTCAAATTTCTTAGGCATTTGATGTTTGGTCAGGCCAGACATATCTGACATTTCGCGGTCACTATGAATATGTGAATTGTTGCTGGTTTAATTCTCAGGATCAGGTAATGTTCTTTTCTATTGATGTTTTTTTAAAAACTCGATCATCTAACTTTAGTTTCGATCACTCAATCTGCACTATAGTTAAATATAAGTCAAATGCACTCCCAATAGTCCCAGATAGGTTATTCGCTATTCGATGTATTATAGTTATAAAAAGAGAGGAATGCTCTATGTTAACGGCGAGAAAATATTAAAAGAAATAACTGACTAAAATTTGGTTGGGAGAAAATGCAGGACTCCACCTGCAAAATGATTTCACTGCAAGAGCAACTCAAACTCCAGTGGTTTTTACCATCTCGTCAAACCTTCTAACTGGGTTCGATATTTTAAAAATTGATTCCTTGCCGTACACAATATAAATCAGATTTGAATGGTTAATGATATCTCATTTCCTGATTGTAGGAATTGTACACCGGAGGCAATGATAGACAAATTCTTGTTTGGTCTCCATCCAAATTTGTTGTCAATGAAATGGTATGCTTGCTGAAAGTTTCAACATCTACCAATCAAGGTTTTAAATTTCGATATTGCCAAACACTTCGCCAGGTTGGAGAAATATTTTGCCGAAATTTCGGCAAAATGGGGGAATTCAGCGAATTTCTCCTACATTTCGTCTTGCTGGGGTGGTATGCCGGCGAAATTTAAAACCTTGTTACCAATAAAAAACTAAGGATAGAAGTTTTCATATCTGTCAATTGTCAAGTGTCCAGTATCACATTTTAATTGATGGACATGCAGGATGAGGGGTGTACAAAAGGGCAGATATCTGCATCGGATCAGGACAATTGGAGTGATTGAGGGGTTAACGCAGCCTCATATATTCAATGCTGTCTATCCATTATCTGTTGTATGTATGCTTTTCCCCCCAGTTTCTTTCTCATTTCCTTTGAAGTTGAAATGAACGTACTTCCCCATGGTACTTAAATGCACGTCTTGTTTCAGACTGTTTTTGTACACAGATAAGGCATTTTGTAGTTGTTGTATCATAACGTTCATTTTTAATCAATACCTATATGAAATTAGAAATGTAACTTAGAATGAATATCCTTTTGTAAATTTCAAAAGATGTGTTCAACTTACATGGGAAGGAAGTCAGATTACAGTTTATATTGGTGAATATTGTTTCATGTTTCAAGTGGCAATTGCGTCACCTATAAATGCTATTGCACGTCAAGAGCAGTAAATGATCCAGTATAACAAATGCCCATAGGGGTGCATTTTCAAGTGTTAAGTAATGAATTAAAATAAAATTAATTATTTGGTAAAAATCTAAGAAGCACAGCTACACTCACAGTAATTGATAAGCAATATATTCATAAAGATCTCTACAATGTGACAATTCTTCCCTCAATATTGATGTCATCGCTGAACAAAATGTAAAAATAAAATAAAAATAGATCAACACTTAAATCCTAGGACCTGAACCCTATAATGCTAATTATCAATTATACACCCAAAAACTAAAATCTAAACCCTAAAATCTAGAACACTGAACACTAAAACATAAAGCCTACTCCTAAACCCTGTGGCCCCATTTGGCTTTGATCTTAGATCGCCACAATTGATTCTGCCAACAATGTTTAAGGTCGTGGGTGCCAAATGATTAGGGATCCAAATAACTCAAGTCTGGAATGTTTTTAACATTTTAAACGAGGGTTGGCAGAAATTACAGGTATGTCTCCGTGCTTTCAAAATAAATGCAAGTCTGTCCTTTAAGCACCGAAGTAGTACTTCTATTTACAAATATGTAATCGCATAAGTGGCAGTAAAGACAAGTTTACCCAGCTTAGTTTTAATTCTACTAAGCCAGAATAACAAACAGATCTGTAGCCACTTCTCATTTTAGACTGTTTTATTGATTTCACTCCATAATCTTTAAAATGGGCAGCAAACCAAGCACCCGTTTTCTGTTAACATCACTTGATCAAAGTGATTGCAAGAGTTTGTTTTAGTCGAAGCCAAATGTACCTGAATCCCTAAATGATAATTCCCTCCTAAACCATAAAAGCCCAATCACCCTATACCTGTAAATGACAGACGCGGAAGCTTTAATCACATAAATTAGGATAATATTTTAAATCTATTTTAAGTTTTATATATTCAATTCTTAAACAAGCATTTAATGGTAGGCGGGAGGCTTATTGTTGAACCTCTTTTTGTTACTTCTGCTTTCAAGAGAATTCGATCTGGAATGTGTCAAAAGGTTGTGGAAGCAGCCAAACGGCTTTGACAATAGCCTTTTCCTGCTAGAAACCCTCACCTCTTGTTTGGTGTTTTAAGCAACTAAATATGCTCAATGGGGCATATTTATCAATTTTAATTATTGTTTATCCACTGGGTTGAAAAGAATTAGGAAATGAAGGTTTGGAATCACTGGCATATTAGGTGCCTTGTATCCAGAAAAAAATCATCCAAGAGAGAGAAACACACTTACTGACCTACATGTAAAGACATGAAAGAAACATAAATCTTTCTTTTTGTGTGTATGTGCGTGTGTGTGCGCATACACGTCTGTCTGCCTGCATTGACCACCTCCATGAATGCACAGGAAGAAATAAGAACGGTTAGTAGGGTTTGGAATCAGAAAATACCGCAGCACATAAATTTCTATTTCAAACACATGAAATGAAATAGGTATACAAATACCCCCTTCTTCTTCTTCTCTCTCCCCCCCCCTAATACGATGCTCCAAGTCATGCACAGACACGAACGTGGAGTGTTTTTTCTGATGCAGTTTCTGTTGTTGCCACCTTGACTTTCTGAGCTATAGAGGTATTTGTCATAGATGGGTGACTGATGGTCACATCATAATCTCCATGGAAAAGGGCAGTCTTGAAGAAACCTTGGCTATCTGTTGTTCCAACCAAGTGCCTATGAGTCCACTCTCTGATCAGCTTGTCCACAATCTCACCTGTCGGGAGGTTCCTGAAATTGTTATCCGTCAAACACATCCTATAGCATCCCTCTGGATGCCATGCTGCCCATATGATGATCCCCTTCACGGCAGGGTGAGCGTGTGCCTCCCTCAGGACCTGTTCCAAGTAGTGTGCCTATCCACAAATTCCCCAAAAGGAAGTCATGCTTAGAAATCGTAATGGCGTGCATGCATGCCTGTTTCTTGCACCTCTGCAAGTCTGGTTAGTAAGGATGATCAAACCTTCCTGATTTATAGTTCTATTCTCCCTCTTTTGGAGGTCTATCATTAAGGAATTACATGTTTATGCATGCTTATGGACTCCCAGGTCACAACAAGTCATGTCTTCACCTCCAAAACATAGTGTTAGGTATCGGCCAATCCCGAGTTGGATCGGCTGATACAACTCGGGATGGGTCATGATCCCAAAAATTGCTAACGTTTTCTGACTCGGTCCAAAACCGAGTCAGATCAGACAATCCAGATGACCTGACTCGGTTTCAGACAAGTAAGATTGGATGATCCAATATGGATCGTCTGAAACCCCTCAAAAATTTTGGATCGGCTGATCGCGAGTTGGATTGCTGATCCAACTCGGTATCGGACCGGGACGATCCATAATCCAATACCAAGTTTAAACACTATGCTCCTAAATTGTTTACCTGATTTGCGTTGCTTTTAACATCCACTTCTGTAAGCCAAATTGGCAACTTCGCTGCAGCAAGAGTATCAATAGAAGCTCTCATGTAAGGAATATTAGGAATATCAAAATGAGCCTCGAGCCCTATTCCTGTTGGCCTCCCCTGAATTTCCCTTAGCTTCCTAAGGTACTTGGCTGGTGTTGACATAGGATCTCTGCTATCCTCTAGAGTGTTGTACTCATTCATGAACATGGTTGTGCGACGGTCAAGCTGGTGCGCCATCTGGAAGAAAACTGACGATACATTCTTCCCAAGCTTATTTTCAAAGAATTGAAAATGCAGATTCTCATTAACAACATCCCACGCGATAAGCTTTCCTGCATATCTTTGCACAATGGATTTGATCCTCTTTTCAGCTGCTACTTTGAGTTGCTCAGCTGAAAGGGAGTTAACCCAGGATGGTTGATGGCTAGGATCGTCCCAGAAGATGTTGTGGCCTCGAATGGCGATGCCATGTTGATTGGCGAAATGAACCATGGCGTCGGCAACTGAGTAATCTTCTCTGCCGGGAGACTGTTCAGTGCTGTACCACTTCATCTCATTTTCGAATGTGGTGACAGTAAACCTGGAGGTGAACCAATTCTGATAGGTTGGGTTATTCAGGATGGTCTTAGCTATGGAAGAGCCGAAGGGGAAGCTTGGTTTCATCTGTTGAATGGAAATGGTCGCGCCAGATAGGTTTCTGCCTTGGATGTCGGCTGCATGGAATTTCACAATCCTTTTGCGCATCTGCACAGTTAGCTTCCACTCCTTATTTTAACTGCCATAGATTCCTCCCCTCCTACCAGGAAAAGGAAAAGAAACAGAAAAACTCTATAGTTCCTTGCAGATCATTTTACCTTCTCTATGCTTTCATCTTGTTGAGATCTCCATTGGTTTTTGGTGAATGGTTGTAGAGAGATGCTATCCACCCATATCTCCACTTCTGTGTTATTGCTCTGAAGAGATTTGGAACAATTAGTATCTTGTAACAATAAAAGAAAGATAGGAGTTGGTTTAAGAGTTAAATATGTGGGAGTGAATGCAGCAGGAGAGGAAAGAAAACTAACTTTCTGTAGTAAAGGAAAGGAAAACTAACTTTCTAATGCATTTGCTTCATTGGAAAATGTGAGCCCATTGGAAAGTACTTTTCCAAAAGTGTCTTATTTTCAATGAAAAGTTGTTCAAACTTTTCCTTTTGACCCCGTTTGGATACTCAAAAAGTATGGGTTCCACATAAAATGTTTCTGTCAAACTCCTTTGACTGTAACAAAACGGTTCTTCTCCTTTGAGGAGAAGAGCACATTCTTCATTCTACCCTTCACCACCAAAGCTTCCTTATTCCTGATGAAAGGTAAAATAGGTAGATGAAAAACTCTTCTCATTTTTTCCTGACAACCAAACATCAAAATCAAGATTTTTTGTTCTAGTCATAAGTTTCTTTGGTACCACCAAACATCTTCTAGGAAAATTAAATTTCACTTTCCAACATTAATTTCTGATATATTACCCTCCCAACAATCTTTCTGTGATACTTTTGGCATCCAAACGGAGCCTTTAAAACAGAGGGAAAACTATGGAAGGGAAAAGAAAATGCTCTCTTACTTTCCTTTCTATCCTTTTTCAACTAACCAAACACAGACACCACTATTTTTTTTACTAGCACAACTAGCTAGTTCAATTACAAGAGTAACTTTCCTTCTCCAAAATCAGATAGATAATACTAGAAAAACCCAGATGAGAAATCATCTAAGCAATAACAAACCCAGATTGAGGTTGATCTGTATTATTAGTCCAGAGCTAGGGATTGGAAGATAGCTTTGATAGTATAAATCCCTTGATTTTGTATGCTTACATGACTCAGTAGAGAAAGAAAAGTATATACCTCAAAGTAGAGTTGAACTGGTCCAGATGAGTCCACAGTGAGGCCACCTTTAAGCATAGACCAGCAGCCAGACTCAGCAACAACTGCACCTGCATGTCTAGTTCCATTTCTTGTTTTGAAAGCAGCTGCTACTGTCTCACTTCCCTCACTTACCTGTAACCAAGCTGTAAGAAAGAACACAAACTTATAATTACCATTTTGGATAACAAATTATGAATCTTGGTTTGATTACTAAAGAGGCAGGGGTGTAATTCGGTCGGTTTGGTTTGGTTTAGTGGTCAAACCTAAACCAAACCGAAACCGAACTATAATGGATAAAACTGAAGGCCGTATCAAACCGAAAATTTTGGTTTCTCGGTTCGGTTTGACAAAAGTAAATAGTATTTTCTATATAAAACACATACACATATATCTATGTATTATATATAATCTATTTTGGTTTTTTTGGTTCGGTTCAGTTTAGTAGAAGCTTAACCAAAAACAAAACCAAACTAATTCAGTTTTTTTATTTTCTAAACTATAACCAAAAAAAACACTAACTTTTTTCAGTTTGGTTTGTTCGGTTTTCGGTTTAAACCGAACCAAATCACATCCCTACTAAGAGGGGGTGTTAATTAACAGAAAACATTTACCAGAAAAAGTGTAGAGCTTCCCTTTCTGCATATAAAGCTTCTGTGAAAAGCTATCAGATGGATGGTTTCTACTGTGGGCGACAATGAATTTGTTGCCTTCAGCTGATATTCTTTCTTCTATCTTTGCATACCCAAATGAAGACCATCCTTTCAAACCATGGTTCAATTCTGGGTTAACTATGATTCCCCCTTGATATTGAGGCCTCAGAGGTTGAGCCAAACACTGTAAAAATAAAAAACACAAGCAAAAGAAATTGTAAAAATTCACAAATGCACATATCAATGAATTTCCACATACCCAAAAAAAAAAAAAAACTTGCCTCAATACTTGCGGAGTAGTCATAGGACAAAGCATCAGTTGCATGCCCTGCAATGACAAAAAAGCAACGTACATTTTATCTTTAAAATTTTAAGAACAAATTGTGGGTAAAGCAAGAAGCCCGGCCCGACCCGCTACGATTGTAATCGTATCCTATGTCATACTTGATACCTGGCCTTGGGCCGAAGAATCAGACCCGACATGGTACGGCTCAATAACTAATTGGAACGTGCCATGTCCGCACGCCCGATCCGAATGTATGCTGAGAGAACCAAGGCTTGTTAACACAAGCAAAAAGTTCTCTGTCTGGTAATACCGGGTCGGATCCGTGAACTGCCAAAGCCTAACTGTTGGAGCAAGTGACGGACCTGTCGGTCGGTCGGACCTTGAAAATTATAAATGAAGCCCTATCTGGTTCATGAAAAAGCCCAGCATAAACCAGTTAGTTCTCAAAGCCAGACCGTAAAAGCCATTAACCGGAACCTTTTCTGGGTTTGTTATCCAGCCGGTTTCTTGTCTATTTATATTCTTCTGAGAGTGTTGCTTGACTACATCAAAGTTTCCGAGTCACCTTATCTCACACACATGATCAAATAATCTTCAAGGCAAGGAACGGCCTAGATGACGAGTCAGTAATTAAACATTTCTACAAAGATAAGGGCACAAGACCACATCTGACCTTGAGATAGGACAAACCAGTGGACCCGGACCACTAATATATATAGTTCCCCGAGAAGAGGTAATCTAGCGGTTGGGTTGATTTTGGACCTCATATTTCTCTATCGGATGGCTCAAAATCTTCTCTTTTTGTCTAGGTATTCTGGGACCCATAATTTGGGTCGGGTCTAATATAACTCGTAGTAGGATATACAAACGGACTAGATCGTCTGTGTCAGCTCGACCCGGTATAATCTGAGCCGTACCCTGGCACGATAAGATAAGATTATTGGGCGTGACATGCCCTAAGTTTGTGATCTTGCTAGACAAAGTACGGACCGAGCCCCACATAATAATAATCATGTCTTATATCGCATCGAGTCTGGAGGGCCAGAAATTAGGCACGGCATGGCCCGATAATACTCGGATCATACAATGCACGCAGAGTACGGATCAAGCCCCACATAATAATAATAATCGTGTCTTGTATGTATAGGGTCTGGAGGGTCGGAAATTAGGCACGGCATGGCTCGATAATAATCGGGCCGTACCATGCCGTCCCACAGGTCCGTCCGGCATGATAAGGCTTGTTAAGCACCCTTAACTTATATCAATACTCTCCCTTCATTGTTTGCAAAACATGATACGGAAAAAAAAAAAAAAAAACGAGACGGTAAAATATCAAGTTTAAAACGATATTTATTCAAAAAAATAAGTCAAAAAAGGGTCAATTAACCAAAAATGTTAAATTTACTTTGAGTAAATTGTTCTTAATATGTTGACGTAATTTTTTATTACATAAAATTTTAAACTAAGTTTAAAACGTTTAAGAATCAAAACTTCTTAAAAAAAAAAAAGAGTTTTAAATGAAGTTTTGCTAAGAGTGCTTCCCTACTCGTTGGGACACTGACTAAAGGGCTATTCTGATTCCTTCATAATTACAATACAACCATCCAAATGTGCTCAAAATACTAAACGCATCTTCTCAGACATGCATATTAACAGTTTTAACACCCGACCAACATAAAAATACAACCATAAACTCCTCATCATCTTCCAAGTTCAAACAAACCACATTAGATTTACAGAAACAAACCTGCAAAAAGAAGAGGGCATAGCAGCAGAAGCAGATCAATTCCCACAGCAACACTATTCATGGCTGGACGTTAAAAAAACCGTTCAAGAACCTGAAACCCATAAACCCAAGTTATTCTTATTCATGGACAAAAGAGGGAGAGAGAGAGAGAGAGAGAGAGAGAGAGAGAGCTTGATGTCTTGAACAGTTGAAACAGACCAGTAGATACACAGTGAAAGAAGAGACATCTTTTAAAGGCTATATGATATGGAAAAAGATTGGAAGAATAATAGTTTTTTCCTCCAAAAACAGTAAAATCTACAGCTTTGGTAAGAAATATTAGAGTATTGCTATTTTGGTGGCAAAATTACAGATTTTTGATATTAAGAGCCAAAGGAAAGGATTCCATATATGATTCATAGAGAGACAAGCTACAGTGGGTCGGCGCCACATCATTAATGACGAGGCTTCACTCCCGTGGAATCATTTATCTGTCCAAGCCGTTGAATAGATAGAACATTGTCTGCTAATCAAAATTTGAATTGTACAGATTTTGATCATCTAACAAGTCTCTTCTGTTTGAAAGGTCAACATAAATACATACAACGGGTAGTGAGTAAGGTCATTAATTGAATGGTCAAGATTGTTCAACTTTGTAAGTTTTCTATTTTTGTGATCCGTTCAATGTTTTTTTTTTTTGGTAATGTAATTGAATGGTCCAGACCTTGGATGCTTCCACCAACTAACTTATAAATGGGTTTATATTAGAATATATATTTTAGTTAAGGGTTAGTGAGAAAATGTGTTTTCAGGATATAATGAAGTTCTGACCAAGATTTGTTGTAATTCTCGGGTGTGCACTGTCCGATCACAACAAGACTCTCTGTATAAGCACTGATGATGCCAAACACTTGTGAAAGCCTCTCTCTCTCTCTCTCTCTCACAGTTAGATCTAAACTTGATCGGATGAATGATTTTGATTTGGATCTGCAGTCTATTTATAGACTTACATGTACCTGTTCACCAACAGGCGTGATCTTGATCCAACGGTCTGGATCAAATCTCAAACTTCACTTATCATTGATTAGGTGCAAGCAAGATCTTACAGCCAGAACTGACCATGTAAAGGCACCTGATCGGTTGTCACCTCTCTGATCAAGTTACCAGATGACCCTGATTGTCTGATCACGATCAGACGCACTATCTGACAGTCCAGATCACTTGGATTCATAAAGTGTGTCAAATCAGAAGATCAACATGAACAGGCATATCCAAACCATCAAATCAAGCCAGTTCGATCGGGTGAGCCACACTCTAAAAGAAAAAGCTCTTACGTTGCGTGCAAATGCCCTTGCGCCTTTACACACGCGGCTGCGCGATGAAATATAATATTCTCTTTGCTTTTAAACACATAATCAATATAGAACTCATTTTATATAAGGCTTTTACTTTTCTTGTAGCTATGTGATGTGTAACACTGCATAAAACAAAGGCTTTCAACACAAAACAAAATAAACTATTTTGAAAATATCCAACAAATATATTAAAAAAACTTATACATGGAAAAATTAATTTTTCCATCTAATCCATTCTTTGAAGAGTTGATCTGGTTCCTTGACAACCAGGCGTTTCTTGAAGTGTTCAATAGATCCATCTCTCTAAGCTGTTTCTTGAAGTGTTCAATAGATCTATCTCACTAAGCTGTTCTTGGAACGAAGAGAAGAAAAGAAAATAAAAAAGAAGTGAAAAAGAAAAGAAAAGAAATTATTAGTATTTCTCTTTCGGTGATTAGTTAAAATGAGACATATAAAGAAAAGAAAATCAGATTACGATGACTTACATCTACTTTCTGCTAAGTTCTTATATATTCCGATAAGGTCAATACATTACCAAGAAAATACAAGAGATGTCATGAGTTAGGTTGGAGAATTAGAGAGTAGTTTTCTTTTTTTTCTTCTGCTTCTTGTGTCGTCCGGTTAGGCTTGCAGATAGCCATTTTCCTCCAAGTAAGACAACACTTTGTCAGCCATGTTGCTTGGGGATGTGCAGTCTCCTTTCTGTTGTAACACTATCTGCAAGTAAGACCTCTTACAGTTATTGAAATTTCAATTTAACATGGGAAATAAAATGTCAAGAGTAAGTGCCCCAACAAATAAACCAAAGGAAAATGCTAGCAACCGTTGCCAGATTGTATCTTCAAGTCACCGGTTGCTGTAGGTTGCCAAAGTGAACTTCTTCACTACCAACTGTTTGTGACCCCACCTGTCAGTTGCCTGAAAAAGGGAAGCAAATTGGCTGCGATGTTTTTCTACAATTTTTCAGGCAGTACCAATCGCATGACGCCACGAAAGCATCAAAGAAACCGGTTATCGATCAATCTAAAACCCTAAGATGCAAATCAACCCTAAACTTGCTTTCACCTTAACTGAAACAACCAGTTACCGTATCCGTCAGTCTGCATGGCGTCACACTGTTGGTACCACCAGAAATATCGTATGAAAATATCACAAACGATTTTCTTCCCTGTAAAAGACAGCTAAGGTGGTAAAAGTAAAAGCATTGGTTGCTGGCACTAATAACTAAATAAATAAAAGAAAGCTTTCGAAGCATAGCAGTAATTGGTCAAGCAATTGACTCAACGTATTTTTGACCCTGCATTAGATGATCAAAGATTCATTGTGAAAATATTCTCTTTCATTACCACAAAATTTACAATACAAACTATGCAGAAATTGAAGGAAACATAAGCTAGCTAACCAAAGGTGAGGTGTGCTTCTAAAGAGCAGGTAAGACATGTTGTGGTACACATATTCATATTTGTGCATATTCAAGTATGTCAAACACATTTTTATATTTTCCTTTTGAGTATAGATTACAAACCTCACAATTAAGTGGCTGCTCATATGGATCATCAATACCTGTAAAACCTGCAAATGAAAGAGAGAAGAAAACATGTTAGCACCAAACTCAATTAGGGAAGTAGCACGATCCGGGCAGCATGATTCATCAATCCACTGAGTCCAGATAAATTGATTTGTAATGATTCAGATTCAAATCCAGATAGAAGTGTGACTTCAAAACAGTAAAACTAATGGATTTTTCTGTCTGGGAATATTTTTTTATATTATATATATATATATACTTTTTTTTTTTGTGTGTGTGTGTGTGAAGTGGAACCCCGACCCCTAAACCCCGGATACATGACCCACAAGGACCACACCTGGGGACTCGAACCTGGGACCTCCAGTTCCTGAGCTGGAGAGCCTGCCAGTTGTCTGGGAAGATGTTGAATGGTAAGTTTTTCCAGTATCCACATCAAGAACCTTACAAAATGAAGAAAGTGATAGTAATTAACCTAAATTACATGTATGATGTTTTGACACCTTTCACATAGCAATGGAATCTAGCAAAGCAGATAAAAGTCAGGGAGGTAAGAAAGAACTCGGGTCAATCAGCAACAGAGAAGCAGAATCTAACAGAATCATGCATTTGAGATTAATCCAGCAATATCAATGAAAGAATGGCAGTCCTTGTCCACTGCAGAATCCTAAAAGATACCTCTAATCTTTCCCGCACGTGCAAGCTTGTACAGGCCCTTTGGGTCCCTTGCCTCACACACTTGGAGAGGCACATCCATGAAAACCTGCAAAACAGAAACTTTGTTGGCCATTATCACCATCCAGAAACTTAATATCTAATTCAAAAGTTGGAAAAAAAAGGAGCATTAACCTCAATAAAATTTCCATCTTGCAGAAGTGCACGGCAAGCATCCCGGTCCCGTCTGTAAGGAGATATCAAACTAGCAATGCATATAACACCAGCATCTGCAAAGAGCTTTGCTACCTCCCCTGCAATCAGACAAATAGGAAATTCAAGAGAATCAGAAGAAATAGTCGATATCTAAAATATTATAGCATCTGAAAAGTTTTTTTAATTGACCAATTCATTTCTCTTGTTTGAATTGGCCCTCTCCATTTCTGCCATGCGGAGGGGATGGCGTGGCTGATCCATACATCCATTAGTCATCTGTGCAGTCCCACTTTACCACGTCCCTCTATACCTGCAATACTAAGTTAGTTGAAAAATAAGAGCAATTGAAGATTTAATAAAGAAGAGTTTATTAAACATGGACTTTTGGCTGCGTGCATCATCCAATTTAACTCAAATCTACACCATGAAGAGAGGCCAAGCTGGTGAACACATGGGTGCTATTTGAGCACCACCCCGGAAACCACATGTCAGAAATGGGTTGGGCTCATCCAAAACTCCTGACTGGACAGCTTGACTAGGAAATCCATCCCCTTGAACTTTCGTCCGTCTTTGAGATGAATTGGTTGGATATATAAATTTCCCCAATCTAGGGGTATCGGCAATGACTTCGACAAACATAAAACATAGCAGGAAAAGCATTAACACCCACCAATCCTACGTATGTTTTCTGAACGGTCTTCAGCTTTGAAACTAAGATCACTGTTCAGGCCATGCCTTACATTGTCACCGTCAAGGATGTAAGACAGTTTTCCTCTGTTGTGTAAACCCAACTCAAAGCACATGCCATAGTGCTTTTCCCTGAATTTTAAGCTTACAGGTCAGAAAATAAGAGAGTAAACTAAAAACAGTAAGAGGTATCAAAAAGCAGATTCCTGTTGCATTAAGAAGCTCACCAGCTTTGCTCAAGTTACAGAAATTTGTAATGAAAGATATTTTCAACAACAATATTACAATGCAGTGGCTAATCTGAGTCTTCTCAGACTTGGAACCCAAATCGGTAAGAGCTCCAGACAAGTAAGCTTCCAAAAGCTTGAATTTTAGTTCTAAGAAAGAAGCTTGAATCACAGACTTAGCTATTTAAGAAACCTCCTTATTTGAACAGATACAGAAGTTCTATAAGCAATGGAGAACAGAAAAATTGGTGAAATTTGAATGTTAACATTGACATCATATCATTCCATATTATATTTCCGGAGAGTATTCTATTATGTCTCCATGAGTCACAAGTGATCAAGAACTTCAAAACCAGTGCCATCAACAGTAAAATGAAAAACACAATCATGATTTCCCAAGTTCCACAAAAGCCACCCCCCAATCATAAGCTAACGAACATTTGACAGAGATTCCATCTACTGATTTTCTATTTCTTCGCTCTCATTCTTAATCATACAGAGATTTTGTTTCATCTATTTAATTCAAATCAATGTCCATCCCTGTAACCAGTTGACAACAACATCAACATCCATAAATGCCTAATCTAACTAGATGGGGGTTTAGAAAAATAAATCCTGTTTTGCAATCACTGTATATCAAAAACCATATCTTTAAACTGATTATATGTCTCCACTACATTTCTGACCAACTCTATCCCTGTCCTTTTCAGCCTTCTCTAGCCCTTTAGATCCTTCAACTTGCATCTTCTTGCAACTTCTCACAAGTGCCTTCCTAGGTCTCTGTTTTATATGCCCAAACCATCCCAATTCCCAACCATGAGTCCTATATCTCTTGTTGTTCCACTCAAAAACTCTCAAATATGTTTGTTTCCTTATCTTTTCTAGCCATTATACCCATACATCTCATAATCCTCATCTCAGCTACACTCCACCTATAAATATTTTGCTTCTTAATTGCCTAACATTCTGCTCTAAACGCTAAAGAAGCCAATAACTGTCTCATAAAATTTTCCCATAAATTCTGCCTTTTACACTAAGTGGAATATACCAATTGAGGGTCAAATTATTTACTCTCTTTTATTTCCATATTTTTTCATCTTTCTCCAAATTTGACAGTAATTTCACACCCTTCTCCTCCTACATGCTGGAACCGAATAATACCTGCAAGAGTGCATATGCCACTTACCTTTCAGTATAAATCGTATCACAATGTAAATATTTACTTCCAAATCCAGAATAATAATGATACTGAGGCAGGAAAAAATAGCAAGGACATTTGGTGCTGATAAGCAAACAATGTATTGTCTAGAAAAATAGAAGAGCCATCTAAGATGCCTCAACTTTGCATCATTGGAATTACTGAAAACTTAATGAAAAAATAAATATCCAACTGGAAAGATGAATTTATCAATTAGTTGTGAAAGAACTTCCAAGGTAATTGAGGTATCACCCAAAATGGTAATGATATAGTACAGTATTATTGTTAAATACTCCCTAAAAAAAGGAACACAGAATACAATGCGAAAGCAAAGCAACAAATACCTCATAGTGGTCCAATAATGGAATTGTAATTATGGATTTATATTTAGGAAGAAAAAAAAAGTTATGAAAATACATAAGGAAATGGATCTACAGAAGTGTCATGATACATTATCCTAAATGTCAACTTAAACTATATAGTTGATAGTGAAATGTTTGGCCAATCCAAAACTATGTTTGCAAAGTGTTATTATATGCAGTTTATAGATCTTAAATGCTAAGACAACTGACAATTGAAGTTGTATTTTGTTCCTTAATTTTTGAATGCAGTGCCCAAGTCCCAACTTAATTTTTAATGTTTTAGTAGTTAATTTAAGATGGTGCATTTCTTTCTAAAATATAGGAAGAGACTGTAATATGAAAATAGACATGTAAATCAATGTTTTTAAAACCTAGACCAGATTGGCCACTAAAACAGTTGATCTGTGACCTGAAGCCCAAATCAAGTTGAGTCAGTCCTCAGTTCAATGCAATATCAATCTGAGCAGCCCAATGTGACCTAGGAGGTTGAACCAGCTGACCTGGCAACCCCACTTGACACTGGCCAATGTTCAGTTCCATTTTGATAACATTAATGTGGACAGATGGAAGCAATATCAGCTATGCAATAAAATGCTCCCCAGCCACACACACACACACACATACATATATATATTCTCTGTGCAGCAGAGATGCTTTTTTATGTTTTCAGTTGAGATCCAGGAAGTAGAGAAAGCATTATTTCTCACAAAGTCATAAGGTACAATCATAACCAGAAGCTACATATGAATTTAACTAGATTGAAGTTACATCAACAAACCTGAACCACTGAGACCCGTTATCCACACGACACATCCTTTCTGCTTAATTAAATTTTGCCTTTCAGGCTTTCCAACTGAACTGTCATGCCACATAATGTTCGTTGACTTTCCAACGGTAGATATTACGTGGCCATTTTTCCCTAGTCAAATAGTAGCTTATAAGTTAGAACCCTGAAAGATCAAAGCAGGCAGGAACGAATTCTTTATTCATATTGATTTTAGAATTATATCTATCATGCTCAGGTTTACAATGTGAATAACAGAAATTTAACAAGTTGTAAATCTATCAATTTTATAGATTAATGACTTCTAGCTCACAAAGTGTTTGTTAAGTTCAAATTAACCACAAGATATCATAATCTCACTGAAGATCATTATGCGATGACCAGAAGCTAATAGTCCATAAACCTTTCACAAAGTTATTTGAATTGAAATAAATTGACTAATCTATCCCAGGCACATGTAATCATTTACCAAGTTGATCTACAATCCATATTTCAGTGTCAAACCCCATATATGAGAAGCTGATTTGGCCTGTCTTTGAAGGATCTGGCTTTCTGATTCAACAATATCTTATTCCGTGTGATCTGATCCCTTCATGATCATAGTGTTTAAACTCAGTATCGGATGATCCAAAACATTGTTCAATTTTTTTTTTAGTAAAAAAATAAACTTTTTCAGGGGTGCCAGACGATACATATTGGAGCGTCTGATCTGACTCGTCCGAACCGAGTCAGATTGTTTGGATCGGACGATCTGACTAGGTTTCGGACAGAGTCAAAGAGTTTTTTAATAAATTAGGAGTCGGCTTGGGATCATGACTCGTCCCGAGCTGATCCCGAGTTGGATTGGCCGATAATTTACACCATGTTCATGATACTATACTCAGAATATATTCATGATAACAGTTTTCTCCCCAGTGGATCACATCATTGATCATATCAACAATCAATAAAATGCCTTATCCCAACAAGTAGGGGCCCGCAACAACATGCGACAACAACAAACACTTAATAACTATGGAAGAAACGATAAAATGAAACTTAATTGAAGTGGAACTTAGCACAATAGAGTAATTACACAACTTTACAGCAATTGAGGCACAACTATAATAGAAGCTCCAAATGCATATGAAAAAAAAAAAAAAAAAAAAACCTGTATCTACATTTCGAGTCAGATTAGTCATCTTCATAATGATCGATTAAGACTGAAAAGCAACCTCCATGAAACAGCCCCAGAAGCTACTACAGGGGAAATAATGTAATTTCATATGCGGGAAGGCTAAATAGCACTTAAATTCATTTAATATATATATATATTTCTCACACACACACACACATAATGATAAGAACAGTTGAATCTACAGGAATAGTACTTCAACGTCGAGAGCTTCTTAGGAGACAGAAATTAGAGATTTGAGAAAAATAAATATAAGAAACCACACAGAGATCTAGCATAATTAGCCCAAAAACATTTCTGTTAATTTTTTTTTTCAGCAATGGCCTTTAGACAAATATATACAAGTCCCATTTCACAGTACTGTAAGAATGCAATGTCATCGCCATACAAACTCCTCTAAATCTCTTCTTCATTCTTTTTTCCAGAAAAATTACTCTAATATTAAACTTCAAAATGCAAACAAATTGGAAGGAAGAACAATACCAGATACGCTAGAATCATCATTTGCCAATTCCACATCCAGATCCTTCTCCGACTCGGTACAGCCACCAGCATTATCTGCCTTTCCATTCATATAGGCCATTTTAGATCCCTTAATAGCTTCGATTGGCGGCAAAACCTCCAATCTCAAATTTACAGCCCCTATAGCTACTAAACCTTTCTTTCCCTTCGTCCAATCGACTCCAACATTGCTAGACTTCTGCAAATTAACGAACCGTAGCTTCGACGACAAGGACGGAACTACAGCTTCAAGTTTTAGGGAAGAACAATCAACCAAGAACCTCTCTCCGGCTGCTGCCATTTCTCCGAGGGATCAAAACAAGGGATGTGAAGTCGTGAACAGAGTATTATTGAAGGTCGTGTGGTGGAATCCGTGGGGGATCATGCACGTAATTGGAGAATATCAGGAAATGAATCATGGATGGTGATTGATGATTCTATATTTACTGGTGCACGAGATTCAGGTGACAAGCCGACAGAGATTCCCAGATCTTTTCAATCTTTCTGTTTTAAAATTTGTGAATTAGAGAGAGAGAGAGAGAGATGGTTGGTGGGAGTTCTTCGTGCTATCGCTTTTGAAGCATTACCAAAAAAAAAACGATGCGTAATGGGGGAAATGATTTTATACTCGGCGGGGTATTCGCTATCTACTCCACACCCCTCAAAACAGGACATGATGCTTTTGTAGGCCCAGTGATAATCCATACATGTCATTTACATGAGTTATGCTGAATGGTGTTGGAGGTAGATTACAAATACCCCGTCAGGGTACGAAAACTTCTTTCTTACGAATAGGTGCCTTCGTCGACCGTCGTCTGACATGGCACGTGAATACTGGTTTTTTTTAGTACTCATTTTTTTTGGGGGTGAGGGGGGTAAAATGTGAGTACTGCTTTTTCCCGGGAAACAGAAAAACAATTTGAGGTGCGGATCTACGTGGCAATGAATATTAAGAATGCTTCTTCCGTATACCATGCGCGTCACTTGACACCCACGTATCTTCTGGAGCATTGGCTACAGCAGAAACAAATGCTCTTCACGTGTCCCAAATAAGAATGCAGCAGAAACCAATGCTCTTTTTTTTTTTTCGGTAAATAGAAACCAATGCTCTTTTTTTTTTTTTTCGGTAAATAGAAACCAATGCTCGTTATGCGTCTCAAACAAGTCTTTTTAAAAAGCAATCATGCTTTTGATCGTGTGAAGATCACGAGACTGCCTGTAATACGTGAACGGTATTATTGGCTTATGCTGCAGCTGACTAAACAAATAGGTTAGTCCAGTGGGATGTCATATCGTTCGGAGTGAGATTTGCGCACTTGATGTTGCAACGCCTATCCATACGTGCCATGCATTTATTGTTGTGCATATATGTGCATTAACGCATTAAAGTTTTAGCGCATCTATCAATACATGATGCATTGGTGTGCGTAGACAACAAAATTTTTGAAATCAAAATCTTGCTACATAACATGATCTCACACGAAAGTCCCACTAAAAATAAGATTATCTCAAATTGAATTTTTGATTAGTTCAAATGAGACCCATAAAGAATTATTGAATTAAATTCTTATTAAATATGAAATGCAGGGAAATTCTAAATAAATTCTCAAAATATTTATCTAAAAGCTATCCAATCAAAATTTAGATATTTCTTAAATAAAAAATTATCTTACATTGGACAATCTTCTGAAGTGGTTGAGAACAAGTAGAACTCTACCCTCTCATATGTAGATAATCCCTGATTAAATTGAGAATTATCTCTAATTCAAGGAAGACTCTCCTCTCCAAATCTATAAATAAGGGTAGTCCTCTTCCATTCAGGAGGGGGCTAGAGGACCAGGAGATGATCAAGGAGGATCAGAAGAAGGAGAAGAGATGCTGAAGCTTTGCTGCTCTGACACTTGATTTGAAGTCCTGAAGACCTAAAGATTTACAAATTTGAAGCCCTAAAATACAACATTCAAGCTTGAAGATTTAAGTTCTTTATTCTCTGAATAAGCTCAAATGCCCAGAGATCCACATCAAAGTTGAAGCTTTTGGCCTACATCTTCTATGAGTCTGTAAGCACGAAGATTTAGAAAGCCATCAAACACAACGAAGAAATATCAAGGAGAAGAAGCCCGACCCTAAAGCCCTGTTGGTCTACTGCCTTGAAGATGTGAAGACTTGAAGTCCTAAAGTTGCATTCAAGCCTGAAGATAAAGCTTTCAATCTCTAAATACGTTAAAAGGCCCAGAGATCTAAACCAAAGTTGAAGCTTTCAACCTATATCTTCTATAAGTCTACAAGCCTGAAAATCAAGTCGAAGACTTCTTCAAGTTCTTCATTCTCTGAATACGCTGAAAGGCCCAGAGGTCTAAACCAAAATTGAATCATTTGACCCACATCTTTTATAAGTCTATAAGCCCGACGATCAAGTCGGAGACTTCGCATCAACCCAAGATTAAGCTATTGTATCCCTTGGATTGAAGACACCCCGAAGAAAAGAATCAGAAGACATTTTCTTTTGTATCAAGAAAATCCATAGAGATTGTAATCTCCTATATTAAATCAATAAAAGTTATTTATTATGCATATCTTGTTCGTTGATTTTCAATAAACAAAATTTGTGTTTACAACGTGCATCCACGTATGTCAATAAACATGTGACGCGAGTAGATGCGTGTTGCAGTCGCCAACGCTCCGGACGATGTATCATCATCAAGTGGGGGCGGGGGGTATCGTTTGGAGCGAGATGGGTGGAGCATTGGCTGCAACACATGCCGATACTTGCCACATGTTCCAGGTAGGTTGAGATCAAAAAATTTGTTGAGCATAATTTTCCAAATACTTATTTGAGGTGCGTTGAGAGTATTGGTTTCTACTCCAAACGATATGTGGACCAAGGGGCTGTATGTCACATCTCAAACCCAAGGATTCACTTTGGAGTCGTTAATCATCTAGATAATGACTCTCACTCTCTAAAAGAAGAGAGTGGCAGCAAGTATCTTACTATGACCTTGAACATCATAGGACATTCAAGAAGAAAGCATATAGCAGATAGCATCATTTAATATAATACACCAAATTTATATAAAACAGCGGAAGATTACAAAAAAAAAGTTTCAGGTTGTAATCAAGTTTCTCCAACTGATTGAAACCCAAAAAGAAAGAAATTACATTGCAAAATCCAAAAAGAAGTATTATTATTACAACATCATAAGTCAAGGTAAAACTCGTCTTCATCATCTGGATTATCCTCTTGCACCTCAAGGTCTAGAGGGTCTTCATCTAAAGGGCCTGAAATATGGTTTGCTAGAAAGCATGAGCTATAAAAGCCAGTAAGTAAAAACATTCAAAGTAATCTAAGATTGATATAGGGCCATGACCACTAATCAAGGATAATCCAATAAGATGAACAGAAGAAAACAAATTATAATATGAATAAATGAAGTCGAACCTTTGTTAAATGCATGTAGTGCTCCAGATATATTTAGTGTACACCATGGTGATCTAATCATTCTATCTAAGATGCTGTGTACTCTGTTCTACCTATCAATATGACAAGTTCCCATATGATCGATCCGTCCTTTGAGCAAGATGTCTTATCGAACCATCCCCCCAATACTAGGCCTTCTCAAGGATAGGATATTCTATGAGCTCAGACATAGTTTTTAGGGTTTTCAACCTAGAAGGCACAATCCCCCCACTTGATTTTTGATTATGAGTAATACTCCAAGGTTCTATCACGTAGATTGCCTCAGGAAATCATGTACATTGACAGTTAGTAGAGATCTCTCTCTGAATATACATCCAAGCATTCAATACATGAAATGCCTTGGGAAAACGAGTCCACAAACATGAAGGAGGATATTGGGGTAGCTAATCCCTCAACTCAGCCAGTCAAAAAGCCTCACTCAATACAAATTGTATCATAACACTCTTATCACTTATGAGTCCAACACATGAACTCTGAGGTAGAAGGAATTACTCATGGACCATATCGAGGTCGAGAGTCAATGCAATGCAAGTGATGAGGTGCACATTAACTACGCAATCATCTTCATTGTGTACATGGTGCAATATTAGATCAAATAAAACTCATTTCCCATTCTTCATGTAATACCACTCATAATTGCAAGTAAATGACACATGCATCAAAACATGAGCTTAATAAGAAGGAAGCATACTTTCAGTTCAATGTATAACACAAATATTTATGAATTTGATCTAATCTATCCAAAAGAAGCTTAAGTACAAAAGATCAAACCAAACAGACCACAATAGTGATTCTCAGCGGATCGAAGGGATCTCGGTGTATTCCTCGGCGACATTTCCAGGGCCTCAAAAATCATAAAAAGTGTCTCGGCTCACCTATCGGCACACCGAACATGGTCTCGACGCACTATCCAGGGACTTGGAAATCCCCAGAAAGCCTCGTCGCACTACTTGACGCATCGAGTAGGTCGCCGACAGTTCATGAAGGTGTTCGACGAACAATTCGGCACACCGAGAAAGTCACTGAATTGCGCGGTAAACCAGAAACTGGATTTTCGCTCCATGCAAACATCCTAGGGTCAAAGAATCTTAAATCTAAACATTCAACACTCGATTTCAGATAGAATACAATAACATTCATGAAATTTAAACATCATTAGATACCAATTTCACAAGAAAATCACTCTTCATTCAGTAGCAAGAAAAATCATGGAGAATCCATGAGAAGATAGTCTATGAACTCCTAAATCAATCAAAGAACAATTTGAATGGGTTTACTTACAAAAGAAATGATGAAATCACCAATTTGATCCAAGAACAAGCTTCAAATCTTCTCTTCTCCACAAGTTCTCTTCTAACCTAGCTTTTCTATATTTGCAAAGAACACCTCTTCCATGCATGGAAGAGAGAGAATAAATGTGTAATAATCTGAAAAATCCCCAAAAAAATCTTAACTTGAAATCTTAGGGTAAGATAGTAATTTGATGAATTGGTAATTTGCTCTCATTTCTTAATTAGGATTAGGACACTAAAAATCCTTAATCCTTTAAGACGCACTAGAGATTCCTTAAGTCACTAATACTGATTAGATTAGCCAGATTAACTGAGGAAACAGAATGGGTCAGATAACCTAACTTAGTAGTAAATAAGAAATAAAATGATGTGTCGGCTTTAACCTTCCAATTTATGCATATTTATGTTTTAAACCTTATGATAATTCTTCCTTTTGTTTGGATCGCCAATCGGATTAAATCCGATCACGCGATCATATGTGTTGTGCTTTTTTGGCCTTGGTGCTACACACAGTAGCATGACCCATTTTTAATATTTGAATTTGTGTTGGATCATTTAGATCAAGCTTGTTAGGATTCGTTTGAGCATTTGTGTTTGTTTGTGTGGTTGGGATTTGTTGTGCTTGTTTGTGTGGCTAGGATTGAAGGAGAGAGGGAGTTGTTAGTGGGGAATACCAACTCCTACTAACCATTCAAATCTTAGGGTGTAGATTGAATGGGTGAGTTTGGAGGACTAGGATTGTGTTTGAGAGGAGACATGTGGTATGGGTTTCCTTGCTTGAGAGAATCTCATGAATATTCTCCCTTGAGCTTGGTTTTGGTTTGGGTTTGCATGAGAGCTTGAAGGAGAAGAAGGCCTTGCATGTTGGAATCTCATGTTCTTGCTTGCATATTTGTTAAGGTAAGTAGATACCTTCATTTTTGTTCATTGATTAAAGTAGATTTATGGTTGTTTCTCTCTATTTTCTAGTTCATGCAAGCTTGGGAGTGTTAAAGAATGGATTGAGTATCTTGATTTGGCATGTTAAAGAAGTATCATGTTTTTAGGATGGATATTGTTGGATTTTGGTTAATGTGATCACCCCCAGGTCGGGTGGACCCTAAGTTGATCGGGTTATCTTGGAGTCGCCACCATTCATCGAGTTTGGGTGTGGATGGTCACCCGGGTTTTTATTGATTTTTTATAAAATAGACCAAAATGTGAATTTTAGGGTGGTCTAACCAGAAATTAAGGTAAAGGGGTTTATTTGAGAGATGGGAAGGTGTTAGGCACCCATCTACTCTCGGTTCAACCGGTTACCCGGTTCAACCGATTACTCGGTTCAACATTATTTGGTCAATTTATCTATGCCTAAAAAGAAATTAAAATTGAGAGAAAAAGGAAAAAAAAAACTCTAGAAATGGATTAAAATCCTAAACAATAAAATAAAACACTAAACAACTAATTATCCTAAAAATCCAAAATCCTAAAATATTAAAAAAAAATCCTAGAAATGACAAATATTGACAAAAACCAAAATGTTAAAAAATATCTAATATACTAACATAACTAAAATCTACAATAACCGAAATGACAGAAAATCGCAATAAAGAAACAAACATATATTTACTAAAAATTATATTAATCATCATCCTCTCTTTATCCAAAGTTGTAAGACTGTAAAGACTCACACAGTAACATACACAGAAAACATAATGGCCGATTAGATTCAAATGATTTCTTCCTCATTCCAAATGATCAATTCTACAAGGGATACGAGATAATAACAATGTATAACAATCACCAAGAATAGCTAATCTCAGATTTCATATATTCAAATTCATGAGCTCAAATGAAAACAATGGAGATAAAAATAATCCAAAAATTTTTGGGCAACAGAGAGATGATACCTGTAACAGTGCTCAAATAATCTCGGTAAGGTAGTGACCTCCTCTTGAAGCTCCTGATTGACCTGTGCTTGAGAGGAGAACAATCCAAACGATGAAAGTGCTCGGTTGGATTTGAAGAGGATGGAGTTTGATTGAGGGGGTGCTGTTTTGGGGGTTGAAACGGGTGATGGTGGACAGAGGTTGTAGTGACCCGTGCCCAATTAAGATAATTAAAGATTTAATTCTAATTAATCTATTAATTATGCAGTGAGATTTAATGAAAGACTTGGTGTAGGATTGGACCAATTAATAATTAAGTAA
>JAUPMG010000014.1:9841509-9866305 GCA_031762675.1 Pachysandra terminalis | reverse complement strand
CCCACCACCCCACCACCACCACCACCACTACCACTACCACCATCACACCACCACCACCACTATCACCACCCCACCACCCAACAACCACCACTACCACCATCACCACCACCACCATCACCAACCCACCACCCCATCACCACCACCACCCCACAACCACCACTACCATCACTACCCCGCCACCACCGCCTAAGTGTGCATCCCTTACACCATTATGTGGTGGTGGTGGTGGGGTGGTGGGGTGGTAAAGGTCATTTTGTGTTTAAAGGATAAAATCGTCTTATTATCAATTATTTTGGCTGAAAGGATTGTCTCTGCCATTAAGTCAAAACTCAGGGGGTGTCATTACTATTTCAAAAAACACAAGGAGTCTATTTGCCAGTGCGGGATAACTGAGGGGGTGTATAAGTGTAATTTACCCCTTTTTTTTTAGATAATGATTATAGCTCATGACTCATGATAAGCAAATAGCTAGTAAAGTGGGAGGCCATATTATCTGGAGCAACATGCGTACAACAATGCTGCAGCGCACATTTATATGTGCCACGCATTCATTGTTGGATGTGTGTCAACACATCAGGGCTTTAGCGCCTTTTAATGTTTGATACGTTAACATATATTTATACACATCGTGCGTAAATGTACGTTGCAGTCGCCAATGCTCCAAATGAGGTAGCCCCATCAAGTGGGGGGGGGGGGGGTGTATCGTAAGATGGGTGGAGCATCCGCTGTAGTAAAAGCCAATGCTCGTCACGCGTTCCAGGCAGCTCTCATAATTCTCATGAGATCAAAAAATTTATTGAGCATGATTTTCAAAATACTTATTTGATACATATGGAGAGTATTGGTTTCTGCTTTAGACAATATGTGGACCAAGCCGTAGGGGTTGTATCGTCTGGAGAAATAACTGCAGCACAAGCTATTGCTCATCATGTGTTCCAAGCAGTCTCGTGATCCTCACAAGATCAGAACACATGGTTTTTTCAAACAACTTATTTGGGACACACGATTAGCATTGGTTTGTGCTACAACTATCTCGCTCCAGACGATATGTGACTCTAGGATATAATTTTAAGAATATTTTTTATTAACGTTATTATAGGGCTGAAATTAGTGGTGTTAACAAGTTGGGTTCAGAACGGGTCTAGCAAGTCCCAAAACTTAATTATATGGGATGATTTCGGATCTTGTCGTTCCTGATCTGGGTTGCCACCCTCAGTTCCATAATTGAAACCGCAACTACCTAGTTCTTAGCGGATATCAGATACTTATTATATTAATATATATAAAATATTTATTTTAAATATATAAATATTATTTGATTATCATGATAACAATTCCTTTTTAAAATTTTTTTTTTATCTAAATTAAAATTAAATTTATCTAAACTTAGGTAGAATATGTGTATCAACACATATTACATCCCATCCAAAATATCACACCACTACTGTTTCTGCAAGAATTAGCCACGTGGCACCACATGATTCATAGCACTTGTCACATGGACCACGGTCTATGCTGTACTATCGCACTCAAGTGCTCCGTTCGGAAGATCAAATCTCCACTCATATATAAATAGAAGTTCTGAATTTTGGCGGTGTTTCTTGGACTTCCAATTTCATCTTTGTGTGTCTTCTTCAACAAGCATAGCGAGAGAGAGAGAGGAAGGGATGGATACAGGCGAGACGTCGGACCGTGGAGATCGGCCATGGCAGTCTTACCACACTGTATACACCAATGCCAAAGCAGGTACATCTCACTTGATCGACAATTTTTAATTTGTTCCTTCTTATTAGATGGATAGATTACTCAGTCCTTTTGAGATTTCATGTTTGGATTTGATAATATCTCACAAAAAAAGCTTATGCTTCATCGTTATCATCATCAACTTCGTCTTCTTCTTTTCGTTCGAAATTCTTTTGGAATTTTTGTTAGTGTATCGAATTTCTCACCCTTGTATTTGAATTTTAGATTCGAAATTTAGAAATTCTGATATTTATTTAGGGATCCTGTTGTATGCCAGTTTTCTTATGGATTTTGGTTTGATGGAGATGCAGACTCATGAAGCAGAAACCCTAGAACAAAATTTCGCCTCATTCTTTTTCTTATGTATCTAAGTTATTTGGCGTTGTAGTAGGATTGCTTTATTTGGATTAAAATGAGCTTGATAAATTTGGATCTTGATGGTAATATTCGAATTAAATGATATAATTTGATTGATTTCTAGAGAGGAATTTTGGCTTAGTGAGACGAATTGCCAACTTACTAAGGATTCTGGACTATGTGATTTGGGCAAGGTTTAAATGATCGGACCACTTCGGTACCGGGACCAGCCAGGCCTGGTCCGGTCCCAACCCACGATACAACTAATGTATCGTGAGGCTCTGTACCGGACAGATACAACCAATAACGGTCTGGACCGGCTGGTACTACCGGTTCATTGTTTTGTTTTGTTTTTTGTTTTTTTAATTTATGAATTGGACGGTCCAAACCGGTATCGATCTGGACCGGTTCGATACTGCCAGTCCGTCCGATCCAAAAAAGATTTAATTTTAAAAAAAAATAAAGGGTCCACTTTTTGTACTGGATTTGGATCGGACAGTACTGCCAGTCCAGACCGGGATTTACCGGGACCGGTCCGGTCCCGATCCTTTAAACCTTGATTTGGGCTGGTTGTGTGAAGGATGCAAAGGGAACATTTGGGATTTGGGCCTGTAACAGTTCCAGTAATTTTATATGTATCATTAAACTTAATTTCCATCTAAAGATTTTTACCCAGTTGCTATGCTCGAACTCATGGAAGTTCATTATTATGCAATATATATATTTTTTTTTGGGTTAAATTGACTAAATATAAACTTAGAAAATAACTTTGTCAAGAACATAAACTTTTATTACCCAGGGCTAGGGGTTTGTTTTTCACTCACAAAACTATGAAACTGGCTAATGTCAGACTATCAAATTTTCACTGATAGTTTGGACTTTGGACTTATAATGGCTAAGTGGTCCATGATGCTGCACACATCAGATATAAGATTGTCTGGTGGACATGCCGCAGACTGCACCTCATTTGTGCTAGTTAATCTATCTGTATCAAGTATCAACCACTTCGATTTGTGTTTCTCTTGATGTTCTCAAAGGAACTATACTATTTGTTCATTGATTTTTGTGTTAGGGATGGATGGAGTTGACAAGGAGAAGGTGCAAAAAATAGTCTACGAGATGAGCAAAGGATCAAAATATTTTGAGAATGAGGAACGCAAGGAGGCTTTTATAAGACAAAAGATGGAGAATATGCGTGCTCAATGTGAAAAGCTCACTGCAACAGATATATCTCATTATCAGATGGTATGTTAAAAGATAGAGTCCTACTTCTCAACCTGTTTAGATAAGAATTTTGTCCATGCTCTGTTATTCAATCTTTGTATAGTAACTATTCATGATTTGATTGCACCTTTCATTAGTCACTTTTTCATCTTCATTTTACACAAATTGACTTACCTGTCCGTTGTAATGGAGACATAACAAGCATAATATCTCAAATGAGTGTAACACCTTAAGATATTGTTCTCTTTTTGGTTTTAAAGAAAATGCACGCAGGGGCTTCTAATATACTCAGACATGGAAATGATGAATGTAGACTATAACTTAACAATGAATACTTTCTTTTGTTTACATCTGTCCAAAATGCTTCAATTGAAGCATGTATTAATCGTGCATCTGAATTTTTGCTCGAAAAGTTGCCAATTGCAATTAGCTAATGTTCACAAGGTTTTATGTTTTGAGACTAATCTAAAAGGTTTGGGATCTGATCCTGATTTCAGGCCAATCTAAATTTTCAACATTAAGCAATCTCTTCATCAACGGCTGATAATGAAATGAAGTAGCTTGTAAAATACACCTCTTTACCATTAATTCCATCATCTTCTAGGCATGTCATTCACCTAAAATACGTGGAAGGCTTATATTTAAAAGTAACTAGTGCTTTCTTGTGCTGGTTATCAGTCCTCAATGTCCTGGAAGTGTTTTCAGTTTCATTTGATTGCCTTTTCTATTGATCGGTAAAGGAAGAAATAGGAAAACAAGATTGATCCATCCTTTACAATTCTCCCAATATAAGGTCAATTTGGAATGAAGCTTCTCTTCAAAACACTTTGTTTTCTCTTAATGTCATGATTCCATTAGACAACTTTCTGAGTTTTTGATAATAGATATGCTTTTGTAGACTGTAGTTATGACAGAGTTTATACTATTCCAGGTGGCTGACAAACGAACTTCCGAGCTTGAAGCTACACGTGACCTGTCACGGGTTTGGCTCCATGTAGATATGGATGCTTTTTATGCTGCTGTTGAGACACTAGCAAATTCTTCATTGAGGGGGAAGCCAATGGCTGTGGGCAGCATGTCTATGATCTCAACTGCTAATTATGAGGTGTGAATATCTAACATAAGTTCCAAGGAAAATTGTTAATAAAGTTTAGCATTTTTCTGGATGGTTTAGTCTTAAAATGTACATTGATCTGCTAATTCTCATTTGAAGAATAACAGATTCAATTCAATAGCCTACTTTCTTGCTTGTGCTCCCTTAGGAACATGATCTGAACTTTCTGAATCTTCAGGCTCGGAAGTTTGGAGTTCGTGCTGCGATGCCTGGTTTCATTGCACGTAAATTGTGCCCGGAGTTGATTTTTGTTCCCACAGATTTTAAGAAGTATACTTACTACAGTTCTTTAACTAGAAAAGGTTAGCTGTTGTGTTTTTAACAAAGTTTCTAGAATTCAACATAGATTTATTGTTTTGCCAATCAATTTAATTTACATTTTTTTTTAGTTTTCCAGAAATATGATCCCAATTTCATGGCAACCAGTTTGGATGAAGCATACCTTGATATAACAGAGGTCTGCAAAGAAAGGGGCATTAGCAGTGGAGAAGTAAGCTAATATATGGAATAACCCAATCACTGACCATTACTCTTTCTTTGAAAGAATTTTTTTCCATTGTGATTTGTTGTCCTAGACTTGATAGACCTTCTTATTTGATTCTTCTATTGTCCTTTTGCCTTTATGAAGATTGCTGAAGAACTCAGAACAGGTGTTTATGAGGAAACTGGTCTTACATGTAGCACTGGAGTGGGCCCTAATCGCATGCTTGCTAAGGTTCTTATTACTACCTTGTTAGTTTAATTCTATTATACTGTGTTATAGTTATATGAGCAATATCTGAGAGACTTGGGAGATTTCCACAATATATCTTTGGTATAGAAGTTTTCTGAATTGTGTTACAGATGCAAGCCAGTCTAGTGATATACACTCCTTGCCATCCAGCCACTGAGATGGAAGTTCTCACGATTGACATTGAAGTAGCTGTAATTCTCATCTCTTATCAGTACTTAATGTAAAAGCAGGGCGTACTGATTATGAAGAATTTATGTTTTATTAACAATTGAACTTCTGAATCTTGATAAGGGCTAAAAAAAGCATGGTGTCTTGCTTTGCGCTAGTACAGAATCCTTCAACTTTCTTGGGATAATATTGTTGCAAGAACCTTTTTGTTGGTAATAATAATTGATATCTAACAAAAAAAATTCCTGGGATAGATGATGTATAGATCATCAAAGCCATATATAATGGCAGGAGGGATCGTGTTAGTTAAACTCAAGGGTGAAGCACCGAAGCCAACTTCTATAGATATCCATGCATCACTGGAACATCCGTAAGCATTTGATTAATATTGAATATTTGAATGATGTTCTGTTAGATGGATGCCTCTTGATTGACCAATAATCTACTTCGTACATCCTAACCATTTTTATAAAGGTCTTTGTATACTGTCTTGATAAAGCATTAGAGAATATGTGATTGATCGGACGGTTAAATCATTTGATGGCATCATTTCTCAAGCAATAACCACCCAAGAGGCTCTCAGATGGATTGCCCGAATCGATAGGAACATGCCTTGAATGTTCGATGGGACCGTAGGAAAAAATCAAAGCATTGTGGTGCATATATTGGAGCTATACCATTATTCAGCACCATATTGGACATTAGGTCGACAAGATTGGATATTTGTATTGGATATCAAGATAACCCTTTATTGGCTTACAGATTTTGTTTGTTATGATCAAACTGAAAACAAGCAGATGATCCTAGCTTTAATGCTCTATGTGCATCACATGGTGCCCCTAGAAAAGTGAGAATCGATGGTGAAGAGAGGAAGAAGAGAGGGGAAGAGAGAAAGAGAAAGGGACTGCTGCTTTGGTTTGCTACTGCTGTTGGAACAGCAGAAATAGAGGGAGGTGGAGATGAAGGATGTTTCAGGCGGAGAAGGAAGAAAACATGTGAGGTGCTGTTTGTGGTGTTTGAGGAGAGGGGTGATGAAGGTGAGGTGTTATATATATACACAAAACAAGATCTACGTGGAAGAATCTCATGATTCAGTGTATTAAATACATGAATAGCAGGAATGTTATTTAATTGTTTCATTTGCGAGGAGCTTGATGAGGAGAAACTCTCATGTCTGTTTCTAAAGTAAAGATGGAATTGAGAAACAACCATCAACTATAGCCCCAAAAGAACCAGGTTCCGTAAACAACATAGAGGAAGAATGAAGGGAATGTCTTATAGAGGCAATCGTATTTGTTTTGGTAGATATGCTCTTCAGGCACTTGAACCCACTTGGATCACATCTAGACAAATAGAAGCAGGGTGATGAGCAATGGCACGACAAGCACGTCGTGGTGGAAAAATATGGGTATATATATTTACAGGGAATGGCACGCATTTAGGTCGCCATATCTCATAACACATTGGTGACATTATTGTTGCAGTAATCAAAGAAGCAGTACCCAATATGCCTCTACAAAGATCAGAAGTTATCAGAGCTGTAATTGTATGTACATGTAAAAAGAAACAACAGTCGAACCAGTCTTAATATAAAATCTAATAGTAACGATCCACTGAAGATGAACACAGGTTAGTTGCTTTCATTGTCTCAGTTTATTATGCTTGATAATTGAGCCCTTGGGATTATATTAGCTACAGCTTTGCAAGATTAGATTCTCAAATTTTTGTGGCATTTTTTATCTGCTTCCACTCCTAAATTATTTGTTAGTATGTTTCCTATACCTTTATGTAGTGGATAACAATGGATTTGCAAACTTTCCGTAACAGGAATCTATGCTATTGAACTTTTTTGGTCAGGATACTTGACAAAATTTTAGCTATTCTGATATGTACCTTGCAGTAACATTAAGCTGTGAGATAAGGCAGATCTTAATCAATCAATAGCCTGTTTTACAGTCCCATCTGGATGCCTATATTACCTCGAAGATAAATGCATAAATGAGTTTCCATTCATGTACTATATAGTTCTGTTTTGAAAAATCTTAATCCGCATAAAATGTATCTTTTATACCCAACTCACTGCACAATTGACATCCCAGTGAAGAACAAAAAATGATTAAAAGAAAAACGAGGTTGTGCATGAATAACATTTCAGTGGAAATTGTCCACTGCCTTTCTTGTTATATAACCTTGATTTCTTTATGAGAACTCTATTAGGCCCTGTGCAGTGGTGCAAAACCTTAATTTGCAGCAAGATTACCCATATTTGATATACATTGCATTTAAAAGGATGACAGGTTGAAAGATGGCTTGCTATAACTTTGCACCTATCGAATTCTGACTTTTTCTATGCTCTTTATTGGTTATATTGACCTCAGTATCCTTTTCAAATGTCTTAGGTTTGCTCAGATATAAACAAGCCAAATGGGCAGTTTGTTTTACCAAATGACCGCACGGCTGTCATGACATTTATATCCTCAGTCCCTATACGGAAGGTATTGTTGTTATTACTCTGATGTGAGAGCTTGATCCCAAAATTGCAACTTTTTTAACTGTTCTCTTTGGTCATGAAGCCTTAATACACTTTCTATTCTAATTCTGAGAATAGAAAGTGACCTCTAGAATCTAGTTCAATAGTTATATGCATAAAACATGTTTATACAAAATGAACTAAATGCTATCTTAAATCTAAATTTAGTCTTTTCTTCGTGAACTTTGAATACAGATTGGGGGCATCGGTAAGGTCACTGAACATATTTTGACGGATGTTTTTGGAATAAATACGTGTGAGGAGATGCTGCAAAAGAGTGCTTTTCTCTGTGCACTATTTTCACGTTCTTCATCAGGTTTGTGTACTGGCCTTTGCTAGATATTGTTTTCTTTTTAGTCTTCCCTAGGAAATGAAGTTTTCATATATTGAGAGATCATCAGCGTAAATGTTAGCTGATTACTTCCTTCTTCAGTGAATTGGCTAGCTCTTGATGTTTTTGTCAATACAAGATATTAAAGTTAGGACACTGCTGCTCAATTCATGAATATCATCCACCATCATGGTTAGTCAGGACTGGTGGAGATATCAAATAAACATGGGTTTGGAACTAAGGAGAAATTTCTATGAATGTTGGGAAAAAAATAGTTTTTCAGTAGGATTTATTCTACTGAAGATTGAGTGCTTCTCTTGGTTTTATCAGTGGCATTTGCTATAACCAACTTCTCCTTTTCTTGGCCCTTTTATTTTTTGATCAGTACCAGAGATGTTGGTCATATGTAGATATAAGCAATCATAAAAACTTATTATGCTTATTAAGGTGGTACCACCTAGTGTTTAATTTCTGAATTCAGTGAATTAGTGGTTTTTATTACTTGAATGTTGTAAGAGGGTTCATATTTTAAGAATGGCTTTTCCTCCAATTATATTTTTTTCTAAGTCCTATTATGCTTGTCATCTATAAATTGTGTCCTACTGCTTCATGGATTGAAGTTCTCCCATGTTGCGGTATGGTATGTGTATTTCAGTAATTTATTTTTCCTGCTTGCCAGTTTCAGTTATAAACAAATGATATTTAAGGCTTGAATCTGGATATGTTTTTATTTTCGTTTTACTCCTTTGTCTGTACATATCGCATTCATAAAACTAGGGTGTCTAACCAAATGAAATGTTGCCATTTAGTAGGCTGAATCCAGTTAGCTTATTCGTTCTTCTAGATACCAATAAAATTTTATTTGTTTTAGGTCTCATACCTCTTTTCCCTACAAGTTTTGTATTAGACCTTTTTCTCAAATAGCTAAAAAGGTTGTCTAGAAGGCTTAGAGAGTGAATTTGATGTCTATTTTTGACCACTTTCACTTGTAGTTGCAGATCTATATTATGTTGTGCAAGAATGTTCTTACCCTGTTTTATCTTATGATCATCTAAGACAATGTTTTGTCATTTTTTGTAGACTTTTTTCTATCTGTGGGGCTGGGATTAGGGAAAACAGGTACTCTTCAAGTTGGGTTGCGAAAAAGTGTAAGTAGCGAAAGAACATTTTCAGCCACTGAGAACGAAGCATTGCTTTATCAAAAATTAGGTAAGAATACTTATTTTGTAGACCTCCAGGTTCTCTCTTTATGAGATACATACTATTGGGATGATGTTTTGACATGGAGCAATTGCTTTCATATCTGACCTTATTAGATTTATAATATGCTATTTTTTGATGAATTCTTTCATTGCTATTAATGAGCGTCCTCAGTTAAGTTATGTTCCCGGGCTTTTCTAGATTATGTATGATAATCACTCTGTAGTTCATAATATATATATATATATATATATATATATATATATATAATGAACTAGACTGATCTTTAGGCCCAATTAGGTGGTCCAGTCTGTCCAACCCAGTTCCTTTCAGTCCATGTTGTTGACTCAGTGATATCACCGAGTTTATAAAACAAGAGAGACTAAGCGAATTAAGTTACTTGAGGTGCAAAATTATGGATAAAGAATGAAGAGTGGGAAAAAATGAAAAGTTTTTAAGGTGCAAAACAGTAGTAAGCAAATCACACTTAAGTTGGTAATAACTAATCTGTATTGTTCGTCAGTGGGTGCCATTATAAAGCACATGCTAGCCTAGATGGGGTAAAGAGGCAAGAAGCACAAGAATGGGACTTGTCACTGTTGTCTGTCCACACGATGTACCTCTAACTCAAAACAGCTTTTTGCTTGTGACAATAAAATTATTGTCTTGTATCAGCACTCCCCGGTAAAGTCTGATGCAGTTTTCAAATGCCTTCTCAAGTTAGACAATGCAGCAGGTGGATGACGTGACACAGGTTGCTTCAGTCATTGAAAGCATCTTGGCACTGCTTTGACCATATGAGAGAGAGAAATAGAGAGTTGTTGCTTCCTTATGGTAAAAAATGAAATTAAGGAATGAAAGGTTGTGTGATTGTCAAGATATGAATGAGAACAAGGAGACATACCCTATAATGAAAGAAATAGCAAACACCAAGAAAAAGATCTACCTCTCTCTCTCTCTCTCTCTCTCTCTCTACACACACACACACACATGTATATATATATATATATATATATATATCACTCTCCATATTCCCCTCTTCCTTCCATTGAAAACTTAGATTTAATAACTGCCTTCTCTTTTTCTGTATGCATCCTGTAAAAGCTAAATCCTAGAGCTAAGGGTTGGGGCATTGAAACACATCTATATAAATCTAATTGCTTGAACAGTGAATATTTTTGTAATTTGACCTTATATTAGTGACTCAGGTGGACTGTAATCGCTTGAACAGTGCATTTTTGTAATTTGACCTTATATAATAACTCAGGCTGGATTGTAAAATCCAGCTATATGTTTGGTTTACACCGCTTAAGTGATTTTAACTGGTCCATGCTGGGTTGAAAATAAACGTAAGGTAGAAACAACTCACTTTAGGGATTGGTCTTGGTTCAATTCGTTTGATCTTCTGTTTCTGTCCAGTTTTTAAACATTGTAGAACACAGGACAAGCTCTCTTTCAGTTTTTTCTTTTCTTTTAAGGTAAAGAGTTCATTAAGAAAAAATAGGGCTATTTAGCTTTTTTTTTTGATTACCAAAAAAAAAAGGAAAAAAATTCCTCAATATGGAAGTGATGTAGGATAAGGTTGCTTTTAGCTTTTGAGGGAAAAAACTATGGTTCATTGAGTTGACGGGTTCAAAAGTGGAAGCAAAAATTCAAGAAGAAAATTATGTATATATAAATCTATGGTGTGGGATTGGGTTTTAAAGTGAGAAAAAAATGTAAAAACTGTGTGGAAGGTAATTGAAAAAAAAAAAAAATCAATCATGAATAAATGGAACCGGTCACCAATAGAAAGCTTCATAAAGGATAAATAATTTCTTTATTTCTTTGAAGTCCATCGCTATGCATTGCTTTAGTATCTAGGTCCTTATATAGGCTAGTCTCTTAGCCTTAAACAATCCTAATGTAACCCATCTGTAGAAGGTCCTAAAAACACCTGAAAATATGCAGAATGCCTTCTACAAGTAGAATTACAAACCCTCTAAAATTTTCATTTTTTTAAATAAATGGATTCCAGAAGAACATTTTACTTCAAATATGAGAAAATATAATCCTATCAAAATTAAAACAGTACTAATATTGACTGAAAAAAAAGAAAGACTTTTATTGTTTTCTAGTGATTCCATGTGACTTGTGATGTGACTCTCTGTAACATGCTTTTGCATCATTCTCTCCCAATGGGAAGAAAACACAATCTTGAGTTCTGCTCTGGTAGTGCAACACTGCTACTATCTCGTTGATCACATGACATGTTTGGAATATTTGAATTCTTTTAACTTGTAGCAGTGTTTGTATTAAATTTAGAACTTGTGGCTACAATATATCATGTTGATTTTATCAACACCATTAAAATCGCAGTGTTCTATCTCTTCTTCCTTTGCATAAAATGACCGATAGATTACTGATTTCAAATGATTTTCTCTTGATTGGAAATTATGCTAGCTTGAAAATTTTGGTTTAAGAGATTTGGATTGCGGGCTCAACATGATCTTCAATAATATCAGTCTTGGATGGTTTAAGTTTATCTAGGCTTCATCTGAATTTTTCAACTCATAAAAAGCTTCCAATGGCTTTGAACCTTTATTGTTGAATCCTTGTGTCATGTTGACTGCTGCTTGTTTCACTTTAGATTTAAGCAATAGAGATTTTCCTAGAAGTATGAATCTTCATCTATCCTTTTGAAAGCTATAATCATGCTTCTATGTATTGTAGATGGATGTCACAACTTTATGCTTTAATAGCCAAGGTTCTACTGGAAGGATATGGAAATTGTTTGCTGGGAAAATTTTACATGACAAATAACCTGAAAACCTCCTTGAAGAATATTATTCGAGAAGCCAGGTTCCAAATTAATTTTTGTTCAAGTTGTATAAAAAACTTTCAACTTTTGGATGTGACCTCAGAAATTAGGTTGTCAATAGTGCTTTCATTTTTCAACATTGACATGGTTTGTTAGGTTTCCTGGTTTTGCCTTGATAATTTTTGGAACAACCACTTCTCGTTTTTAGAACTAAGGCTAATGCTTTGTGTTCCATATTTAGATTGGCTGAAAATTTCCTTGTACAAGTAAGTCATAAATTCTTCTATGCAGCGGATATTGCAGAGACATTATCAACTGACATGCAAAAAGAAGGCCTATGTGGGAGAACGTTGACTCTAAAATTGAAGACTGAATCTTTTGAGGTACTTTTGGTCTTGACTGCTTGGTTACCTTGGTATCTTTCATTAATGTTTTTTGCTGAGTGCATATGGCTGTATGTGAATTAAACAATTTTTGTAGGAGTCCTTAATATTCTACTCTTTTTGTAAGGTTAGGAAAGTATGATGATGATGCATCTCATTCAGAATCATTTTAATAATCACATATCTTTTTGATGTTTATCGTACAAACTCCTCCTGCCCTCTTTTACTGATTATCATGAATTAGGGGTTCTTATTCTCAAAATTACTTATAAATCTACAATATACAGGTTCGAACTAGAGCTGTAAGGTTAGGAAAGTATGATGATGATGCATCTCATTCAGAATCATTTTAATAATCACATATCTTTTTGATGTTTATCGTACAAACTCCTCCTGCCCTCTTTTACTGATTATCATGAATTAGGGGTTCTTATTCTCAAAATTACTTATAAATCTACAATATACAGGTTCGAACTAGAGCTGTGTCTCTGCAAAGATATATTTGCTCAAGTGAAGATATCTTAAGTCATGGTTCCAAGTTGTTAAAGGCTGAGCTTCCTCTTTCTTTGAGACTGATTGGTAAGAAGACTATTTTCATTTGATGCTTATTTATTTATTTATTTATCTTTTCTTTTAAATCTTTTGAAGTTCTTTATCCATCTGCAAATTTGTTAATTTTTCACATTGCCTGCTTTGGTTGTATTTTATTTGGTATATAATGTTGCTTGATATTTTGCACAAGCATAGTTTTGTTTCCAATTAAAATGAACCTTTGGTTGTTAGGAGAGGATGGTTGGTTGTTGGAAGTGGTACAAGTAGCCTTTTTTCCACACAGAAATAAGAGAGAATCTATTCTAATGAGAGAGGAGGAATCTATCAATATATTTGTAAGCTGTCACGCTGCAGCGATTATCAATTGGGATTTGGATTGGAATGTTTTCATAAGAAGCAGTATGACAAAGGATGAGTAGCAGCCTCAGCCTAATGTTCCTATGTGTGTGTCATGCTTATTGAGCAGAATTGTTTAATATGGTGGCTTTACTTATCTTTTGTTTGATCATTTCACATTAAATTTTTGCCTGGCTTTGACTTTGTTGTTGGACATAGGAGGATTCTTTTTTCTTTCAATGTTCTGGTAATTCTGTTTGGATGTCTCTTGTTGTATTTGTCCAACCTCCATTTTAGTTCAGAGGATAGTATTTGCGAAAAATTATTTTATTCATTGTGGAATGCCAAACATGTGAAATAAGTAGGTCCAAGTGTGTGGGGTGCTAACTATTCAATTATGTTATGACGATGGGTAATCCTTTTCTATTTTACACTACCGTTACAATTATTTGATTTGTGTTTTGGAATCATCCCTATCTGATGCTTATTGCCATCTCATCTCCTTTTGTAATTATTCCTATTGTCCTGTGAATTTTCTTAGATTGAATGAGCTACTTGTTTCCTCATCCTTCTAAACCATGTCAAATTAATTTTGATTAATGCAAATGTTGTTAATCCTTAGTAAGTGTGATAAGTGTAAACATGTCGCGTGCATTCTATTTTGGGAGGCAATTTTATACGATTTTCTCAACTTTTAGTATATAGCCCATAGTGAATCATTATTTAAGATATGATAAAAATATTATTTTTTTCTGGCAGGATTGCGGATGTCTCACTTTAATGATGACAAACTTGGTCCAGCTGATCCAACACAAAAGACTCTCACAAACTTTGTTATATCAAGAGATGCTCCTGGGAAAATAACTGGTGCCAACATTTCCTTGGGCTCTGACATCAACTATAATCCCCTCATGATTAACACAGAAATTGGTTCCCCCATTGGCAGCCGAAAGATCCGTCAATATGATTCTACAAAGCCTTCGGATTCCAACCAATTGTCAGATCTCAAACATGAGCATTGTGCCTTAAGCAATGATGTTGGTGAAATGGAAACCGTGTATAAATCTTTAAGCCATGGCTGTGAAGATAAGGTACACAGTCTCATCAACACTTGGTTCAATTAGCATTTCCACTTCTTATTTCAGACATGTTGGATATAGCTTCTCGGTGATGATTACTGCAAATTAGGTCGTCTGATGTTACGACCCTAGTTCTCAACCCTAATTTAATACTGTAGGTTACAATATTTTTTGGTAATTGGATTGCCAGTAATTTGTCACGTGTTCAATTTTAACCTAGATGGGTATGTCTTGGTGTTCTTGTATTTTTTTATTTCAGCTTTGTTCCTCCAACAATCAATAGAATGTCTATAATGAGTTGGTCGAGATGCCTGCATGTGTCATGTCTCAGGACAAAAATCAGTTCAAACGGACCTATGATATTGGTCAGAGCCTACTAAACATGCAAGGATTCACTAGTTGGCCGCTTGAAATCCATTGGATGGTGAGATTCTCTAACCACCACTTAACCAGAAAACAATAAAAAATAGAAGCGTGCACACACACATACATTCAGACATACCCTACCAGTTTCAGATTGGATTGAGATGTGCATCAGCATGTCATTGGTCAGATTGATAGTCACCTTAGCATTTACTAAACATAATTTGTTAAACGATGATAATGAATTAAGCATATATGTAATTTCTTTCAGTTGACTCACTTTTACGAGTTCTGCGTGTTGCTGTTTTCTCAGATGACTATTTCGGATATGGTAGGCCATGTCCAAAAATCTAATGAAACTGAAGTACTGCAAATGGTGGAGACAACGTCTATTTCTTTTTCTGAACATTCTGGAGGCAGCTGCCTGGACAAAGAAGACAAGAAAGCAAAGCTTCTGGATGATCATGATGCAATATTGTCCTTGAATCAAAATGAACAATGCTTTTGGGTGGATAATTATATATGCTCACTGTGTGGGATTGAAATGCCTCCTAGTTTTGTCGAGGAGAGGCTAGAACACTCTGATTATCATCTTGCTGAGATGCTTCAGAAGAAGGAATCTGGCAGCACATCAAGAGATCTTATACCGAAGCAAAGGTACAATCTTGTTTCATAGGGGATGCAGACTGGGCCAGGCTGGTCCAAGGGCCCAGGCCCTCTGCATGTGTGCATGTGCGTGTCTGCATGTACGTGTGTATATATGAGCAGTCTGCATTCTGCAGTGATGGGATACCCATAGTGTTTAAACTCAGTATCGGATCGGGGATTGGTCGATCCAAAACTTGACCCAGTTTTTTTAAACAAACTTTTTGAGGGAAACCGGACGATCTATATTGGATCGTCTGATCTGACTAATTGGAAACCGAGTCAGATTGTCTGGATCGGATGACCTGACTCGATTTCGGATCGAGTCAGAGAATTGATAATAAATTTGGGATCGGCTTGGGATCGCAACTCGTCCCTAGCTGATCCCAGGTTGGATCGGCCGATCCTTTACAACATGGGGATAACAGGGCTGTTATCTTGGTTTTGCACCTGTTATCTCTTTGCTTCAGTAAGTGAAGACTGTTGGAACTCGGATATAAATTATGGGGTTTGTTTTTATTCGTTTTCTGTTCATTGTCTTAGTGATATTCATCCTAACATTGTTTTCCTCAACAGGTTTATCCAGAAAGCACAAGTTGTCAGAGAAAACAAACGTAGGAAGCACAAGTCTTCTCCAAAAGGAGGCAAACATATTCCCATTGATTTGTTTTTTGTCAAGGGTGGTCAGAACTACTAACACTTTGTATTAATATATCTCGAGTCCTATATCTATAAAAGCAAAATAAAAAACTTGATTACTCGTATTCACCTCCATCCCTTGTATTGCCTAACCTTCCTCAATTTTCAAGTCCTGTGTACTCTAATCCAAAATATTATTTGGATATTAAATTGAAGCCCTATGTTGATGTATCTGCACTTTTATTAATCAGATGAAGTGCATATCCTGTTCTTTAGCATGCAAGTCTGCCTTCCCTGGTTTCAGCCTTTCAGGTACAAACTTAACAGTTTTGTTGTCCCAATATAGATTAATTTTTTATCTGTACAGGGAACATTCAACCATTAATGGGAAGAGTTCATTGGTCATTCTTCTTTGGGATGTGAGATGCCCAGATGTTTATAGCAACTGAACAATCCTATGAACCTATAAGTGAATTTTTTTCCCCTTCTGGTTATTATCAATTTTTTTTTTACCCATTATTATGCTCTGGGCTGTGCAGTTAGGACTTAGATCATTGGATCTAGATGATTTTCTTAGCCATTGATCCACAATACAGATGGCCTACCTGTGTTTAGGGGTGCAACTCGGTTCGGTTTGGTCGGGTTCACATCAACCCAAGACCAAACCGAACCGAATTGAAAACCTCCCTTTCTAACCGGAAGACCGAACTGAATTGAAATGGAAAACCCTAAACCCAAACTAATCCAACACAAATTGTAGTTTCGGTTCGGTTTGAGTCGTGTTAGGTCGGGTTAATACATTGTTTTTTAGAATTATATTATATATATGAAATACCATGCTTTATATATGAACGATAATTTGGTTTAAATCGGTTCCGTTCAGTTTTAGATTATATACACTAGAGTTTGGGTTTCGGTTTGGTTTAGCTGAGGCTTCAACCCAAATCCAAACCAATCTAATTCAGTTTTATAATTTCAGAACCAATATTTAGTAACCCAACCGAACTGAAGTCAGTTTGGGTTGGTTCGGTTTTGAGTTTAACCAACCCAAGTTGCACCTCTGCCTGTGTTGCGTAGCCAGTCAAAAGATGCTTCTTCTCTACATGGATGGTCCTTACCAGCTTGCAGGTAAAATCTTTTCTTTAAAGTTTAAACCATTTTGTATTTCAGATAGGAGAAACTAGCCAGGTGTACTACCAGCTAGTGCCTCCACCTTCTCAACTAACTTTTGAAAACAAATGAATGAAACTCAAAGAACCGATTCAACAATTGAAAGAAATGCTGTTCTACATGACTGAGCGACTACGCCGGTGAGAAGGTCGATAATCTCCGATCGCACCGACATCCCTAGTTGCTTCATCATCATCATCATCATCATCATCCACTCTGCTCGAAACTCGACTCTGAAAGTCCGGTCTCCTTGTCGAAGATGAAGTCCTAAACACACTCTTCAATCCTTTCATCAACCTCCAACCCAAGGGTTTTTCGCTCCTTGGATTTTCTTTATAAGATCTATCCGAGTAAGGAGGAGAAGAACCTTCTGCTCTCTCCTCGTCGTAGCTGAAACGAAAGCTCGCTGAAGAGTTCGATCCTCTTTCTCTTCTTTCAATCTTTCTGTCTGAGCAAAAATGAAAGCTCGCCGACCGACCTGATTCCGGTGCATCTCCTCCTTTCTTCTCCGACTCATGCAACAGCTTCTTCATGGCACTGAGGTCTCTCTCTAGGCTTTCAATTCTCGAGCTTGTGGCTTCCATTGATGACTTGAGTTGGATCGCTTGACGAAGCGCTGCATCGCGGTGGAGGATTGCACCGAGGGTCACGCCTTCTTCTTCTTCTGCAGTAGTAGCAGCAGATATGATGGTGCGTCTGGTGTTGAGCTGCTCAACCAACATGGCTCGAACAATGAACCTTAATGGCATTCTTGGGTTCTGGATTGCACGCACGAGAAGGTTCGTTGAAAGCTTGTTACAGTCGACAGAGCTGCAGATCCGGATCTTCTGTTCTTCTGTCAATTTGCCGTTATTTTCCTGCAGCCAAGAAAATAAAAATCCTAGTAAATTTTCCAGTAAATCTTGGGCAACGGGCCGGGCGACCCGCCCGGATCGATCAGTTCGATCTTATGGTTGGGCGGGTTTGGGCAAGGGTAATTGGCTCATCGGGTCGGACGGGTTTTTAAGGTTCAATTGTTTTTCGAGTCGGGCTTGTATTTATATTATCGACTAGACCCAACACGGCTTGGATTTATGTTATATAGACCAGACCTGACCCGTGTATTATACGTAATTACTAGTTTTTGTTTTTTTTAATATTGCATACAAATAAATATTAAATTATCAACACAAATATCTTATTTGCATTAGATGGGCATAATATTTTATAGATTAATATAATATAAATCTCAAAACTTTTAGTTTTTATAGGTATTTATGAAATATCCTTGTAATTTATAATTTTTTAATATAAAAAGTAAACCATTTTAATCTGTGGCGTCGGGTTGAACCAAGTTTGGACTTGATGCATTTTAAATACATGGGGTGCGGGTTTACACCTTGAGTCGGAAATTCGGGTCGGAGCGGGTTTGGATTATATTGAGGTATAAGCCCGATTTACCCCAAAAGCAGTAAGTCCGACCCGGCCGCCAAAGCCCGAAGCGTTGCATCCTTAAATAATAGGGGTAGAACTGTAATTTACGTAAAGGAGAGGGTTCTTTGTCTACCTCAAGATAAAGGTCGACGATTCTATAGAGGATGTCGTGACTACGAGTAAACCGCTCATGCATGGAAGCGGCGATCACCTGAAATTTCTCGGCTTCTAAAGATTTAACGCCGTCTAAACAATTAATGACGCCGTCTGTGCCACGCATTAAACCTAGAGCTTCAATGCATCTACTCACCAGAAACGCCGTCTTCTCTGCATCTGGAAGAAGAGCCAGGCATGAACGGAGAACGATAGCTGCGTACTCTTGGTTAACGGAGATCGCCTGACAGAAGTACGTCTCCGTTTTTCTCCGTAAATTCCCCTCGACGTCACCGTTACTGTCCGTCATGTCAAGCAGCTCTGATGCGATTCTAAGGGCCGCGACGTTAAAGGGTGTTATAACGACTTGGGAACCGTAACAAAAATCCGCCACCGCAGAGAATGTATCCGGCGTTATGTTCAACGGCGGAGAGATGGTTATCGCGGTGAGTTCCGTTAGCTTCCGTTTAAGATAATCACTTCTCGATATCAGAGGATCCTACAAAGAGCGAAAGAAGGTAAGGTACAATAAATGACCTCTTGTTTGACAGTTAATTACAGAAAGTACCACACTACCAATCTCTTAGGCTGCGTTTGTCCCGACTTGGGCTTTTGGATAAGCCCTCATTGGATAAGTGGCTCAAAGGGAGCAGTTATCCACATCAACAATAAACTGTTTATTTGAAGCAAATAGTGTTTGGTAAATACAATTATTGAAGTGCTTATAAAAGTTTAGAGGTAAAATAGGTATTATGAAAATATTATTAAAGTTTAAAAATAACATTTATTTGAGTGCTTATGAAAGTTTAGGGGTAAAGTATGTATTATGCAAATATTATTAAAATATAAAAATAGCTTCTCGTGTAAGTGATGAGAGAAGTGGTTCTCAACAGCTTCTCCTTATGGGTGCCCTTCCTCTACTGCTTATGGGTAAGCACTTACCCTTTAGTTATTACCAGACACGCTTAATTTCAAAAAGTGCTTTAATAAGGTATAAGTTGAAATAATCACTTATATAACCCATGCTAAAGGAAGCTTTAAGGCTGTGTTTGGAACCCTGGATTTTAGAAGAAAAGAAAAAAAAGTGCTAAAGAAAGTACTTTCTTTTGTTTGATTGACAATTTTTAACTTTCTTTTCTTTCCTTCTGAAATCCAGGGATCCAAACACAGCCTAAAAAACATAAGATAGTTACAACAGTGACACAGTCTTAAGTTTGGTATATTGATAAGAAATACCCCTCAAACCTTTGCTATCACAAACACCTCACCATTGTTTGAAAAATGTTCCAAGTCTTTTCCATTGTAACAGCCAATAAAGGATCAGAATATTTAGTTGTTACTTATATCAACATGTTTCAAGGATAAAAATGTCCTTAGATACAACTTACTTAAGAAGCCAATAAAGTAAAAGAATATTTGCTGGTTATTTATATCACCATGTTACATAGATAAAAATGCCCTTAGATACACCTTACTTCATGATCTTTAAGGATAAAATCATTGCTTCTATGGAAGAAGAAGAAGCTTTGTAATATAAAGAAATGTGAAAACCTCAATTATCTCTTATTATTATAGGTAAATTAGTTGTTTGATTTTCTATTTTTTTTTTACCATACTTGACAATTGACAAAAGAGTGTTATGGTCAAATAATCGAACCCTTTAATTTGGCCAATAGGGGTATGGATGTCACCCACTTGGATTCCTATTCAAATCTGATTCGAATTCAACCCAAAATCCTACCATATCTTTAAAAAAAAAATTCAATTCACATTCGAATTCGATCGCATTCGACTAAAATCTAATATTCGATCAAAATAATATATATTTGATTCAAAATGTATAATTTGAATATTATTTTACTATATCCTTAAAGGTAAATAAATCAATTTTTTTTTAAAGTTTTATGAAATCTAATCGGATATGATCGAATTCATATTTGTATTTAATTTCAATCGGATATGAATATTCGGATCCATATTCCAACAGATATAGATCCGACCCATTGATAATGATATCCCTAAATAAGGTATTGTTTGTCATGGTCAAGGTTTGAGGGATACTTATTGCATTATACCTAACCTAAGGAGCGTCAATGTAATTTATCTTAACAAATAATAAAACACTTTGGACATACTTAGCGTTTATCTTGAAAAATACTGTGTTGCTTGTTTGAGCTGTCAGTTTTAAATTTTTTCCAATATCGTATCAGTGTATCACTACTCGCAAAGCACGAGGACATTCCAAAATCATGACATAATAATGATAGAAAATAAAAAAGCCTAGTGAGCATTTCGTCTGGTTTACGAGCCTGGACGATTTGCTGCCGTGCTTAAATGCAATGCAGGTATAAGCATTTCAACACGGGTGTAACAAATTTTTGGGACAAAATTTCAGAGGAAAAGCTCTCTCCTTCGAAGATTTTTTATTTGTTCGAAGCTCGTACTGATCCAATGTGTTTTTTTTTTTTTTATTTCTTTTTTTAATAATCCTTTCTTTAATTTCACTCTTTAAACACAGATCATGAACAGCATCATGGTATGTACAAAGACTTTTACCATCTTTAGAGAGAGTAAAAAAACAAAGGATTACCTTGTGAAGATGGAAGGATAAATCCTCAACATGAATCAAGACGTCAGGTTCATGTCCAGTAGCTTCCGACCTATCCAGAAAATCATAAGAGAGAGAGAGAGAGAGAGAGGAGGAATGTGAAAAAAAGTAAAAAAAAAAAAGAGAAAAAGAAAATTACCATTCATCAACTCTAGATTGAAGAGGGGGAGAAGGAGAGGAGAAAGAAGTTGGAGGAAGGGAAGGAGAGAGTGAGGAGTCCTCGTGTTCGTCCTCGAAGATGGTCTCTACCACACCCAAATCTAAATCTTTCCAATCCCTCATTCTTTCTTTGATCTCCTTGAAAACCACAATTTCTTTTCTAGGTTTCTCACTAGTGTTGTTATTGCCATTAGGGTTTTGAAGAAGTTGTCTCCTCTTGGGTTAAAACTGGTGGAGAGAAGAGGGGGCATTCATTGCTTACATGTGGACACATTAATGCTAGCATTCACTCCCCTTCTAATTCCTTTTTTTTTTTTTTTCCAAATTTGAAGATTTCTGCAATTTAAGCATAGATATTCTTGGATGATGATATGGGATTTTCTGATTTGGCTATACTTATTATTGATTAATTAAAGGAAAAATTAATTTTTGATCCTATGAGGTTTCTGATAATTGCATTTAAACTCCTTGGTTTTGAAGTTACAATGATACCCTTTTATCAGAAACCTAAGGGGTCGGTCAACTAACAACACCGAGTCATTGCTTGATATATTCGTTATAAAGAATTGAATGACTTTTAGATAAAGTGGATAAACCTTAAGTTTAAAATATCCCTCTTAGTCTTTTGACTATAGAGCCATCATGCTTCAACGTAACACTTGAATTATTCATCAGAGAAAAAAAATAAAAAAATAAAAAAAATACATCAAATAATTGATAAAAAACGATTTATAAGGGTTATATCAATCAATGACTGGTTAGTTGACCAATCCCAGGTTTTCGACAAAGGATATCATTGTAATTTCAAAAACCTCAAGAGAACTAACGTTAATTGTCAAAAACCTCATGAGTCAAAGCATAATTTTTCCTTAAAATATAAGAGTCATGCTATAAGGAAAGCAATTGCATATCATAATAATGAGCAAATACAATTAAAAAAAGAAGAAGAGGAGAACACACACACATATATATATATATATATATATAAAGGGATTATGATATTGCTTATGAATAATCTTATGCATCCAAGGAAAAGTCCTTCTAACCAAATTCTTTCTCATATTAGGGAATTGATGTGAAAGGTTTTTGTTTCTCTATTGTTTTGAGGTGTTTATAGTTTTTGGTCTACTTCAAAGCTGTTAGTCTTACTTTCTTAGTTTACTTATTACTTATGATCAAGTTTTTGTGTATCCTTCCCGTACTTGTATTGCATCAGGTTATCATTAGGATTCTCTTAAACCTTTTAGGATTTTTTTCTGGTTGTTCCTTTTGACATATTACATACATTCATTCCTTGGCCCTTGTATTATGATCAATGGTAATTGTAATTGTTTTGGTTTTTTTGTCAAATGTTTTATTTGTAATATCACCTAATTTTGGAGCTGTTTCTATTAGGACTGTCAATGGGTCGGATCATGATCTGATACCGACTCGAATCCGTTTAAATTTATCCGATTAAATTAGATATTTATCTGATTAAATATCCGTCGGGTTGGATTCGTATCCGAATAAGTGAATCCGTTTATAATGAGATTCAAATCTGGATGCATATACATCCGACTCGATTAAGATCCGAATCTGATTAACTTATAAGGATATTTAAATAATTATATATATATGTTAATGATACTTATATAATTTTATATATATGTTAACTTATAAGAAAACTTAAGTAATTTTATGATTCCAAAGAAACGTTTTTTTTAATTTTTTCTCAATTTTTTTTACATGTACCCCTTCTATACTCATCAAAAGTACTACCACACCCAAATCTAAATCTTTCCAGTCCCTCATTCTTTCTTTGATCTCCTTGAAAACCACAATTTCTTTTCTAGCTTTCTCACTAGTGTTGTTATTGCCATTAGGGTTTTGGAGAAGTTGTCTCCTCTTGGGTTAAGACTGGTGGAGAGAAAAGGGGGCATTCATTGCTTACATGTGGATACATTAATGCTAGCATTCACTCCCCTTCTAATTCCTTTTTTTTTTTTTTTTTTTCAAATTTGAAGATTTGTGCAATTTAAGCAGAGATATTCTTGGATGATGATATGGGATTTTCTGATTTGGCCATCTTATAAACATACTTATTATGGATTAATTAAAGGAAAGATTAAACTTTGATCCCCTGAGGTTTCTGATAATTGTAGTTAAACTCCTTGAGGTTTTTGAAATTACAATGATATCCTTTATCGGAAACCTAAGGAGTTGGTCAACTAACGACACCGAGTCATTGTCTGAAATATTATTTATAAAGAATTGAATGACTTTTAGATAAAGTGGATAAACCTTAAGTTTAAAATATCCCTCTTAGTCTTTTGACTATAAAGCCATCATGCTCCAACGTCACACTTTAATTATTCATCAAAGAAAAAAAAATAAAATAAAAAATACATCAAATAATTGATAAAAAACGATCTATAAGGGTTATATCAATCAATGACTGGTTAGTTGACCAATCTTTGATGTTTTCGACAAAAGATATCATTGTAATTTCAAAAACCTCATGAGATATAACTTTAATGGTCAAAAACCTCATGAGTCAAAGCATAATTTTTCCTTAAAATATAAGTCATGCTATGAGGAAAGCAATTGCATATCATAACAATGAGCAAATATAATTAAAAAAAACGAGAGAATATATATATATACACACACTATGATATTGCTTATGAATAATCTTATGCATCCAAGGAAAAGTCCTTCTCACCAAATTCTTTCTCATATTAGTGAATTGATGTGAAAGGGTTTTTGTTTCTCTATTGTTTTGGAGTGTTTATAGTTATTGGTCTACTTCAAAGCTGTTAGTCTTACTTTCTTAGTTTACTTATTACTTATGATCAAGTTTTTGTGTATCCTTACTGTACTTGTATTGCATCAGGTTATTGTTAGGATTCTCTTAAACCTTTTAGGATTTTTTTTCTGGTTGTTCCTTTTGACATATTACATTCATTCCTTGGCCCTTATGATCAATGGTAATTGTAATTGTTTTGGTTTTTTTGTCAAAATTTTTATTTGTAATATTGGTGATGACGGATTTGTAAAATGATAAAATGTATTAAGGGGAACCAATCAGAATCATCTACAAGAGTAAGGTAGGAA
>JAUPMG010000014.1:9822000-9841409 GCA_031762675.1 Pachysandra terminalis | reverse complement strand
GCTGTCATGACATTTATATCCTCAGTCCCTATACGGAAGGTATTGTTGTTATTACTCTGATGTGAGAGCTTGATCCCGAAATTGCAACTTTTCTAACTGTTCTTTCTGGTCATGAAGGCCTTAATACACTTTCTATTCTAATTCTGAGAATAGAAAATGACCTCTAGAATCTAGTTCAATAGTTATTTGCATAAAACATGTTTATACAAAATGAACTAAATGCTATCTTGAGTCTAAATTTAGTCTTTTCTTCATGAACTTTGAATACAGATTGGGGGCATCGGTAAGGTCACTGAACATATTTTGACGGATGTTTTTGGAATAAATACATGTGAGGAGATGCTGCAAAAGAGTGCTTTTCTCTGTGCACTATTTTCGCTTTCTTCATCAGGTTTGTGTACTGGCCTTTACTATATATTGTTTTCTTTTTGGTCTTCACTAGGAAATAAAGTTCTCATATATTGAGAGATCATCAACGTAAATGTTAGCTGATTACTTCCTTCTTCAGTGAATTGGCTAGCTCTTGATGTTTTTGTCAATACAAGATGTTAAAGTTAGGACACTGCAGTTCAATTCATGAATTTCATCCACCATCATGGTTATTCAGGACTGGTGGAGATATCAAGTAAACATGGGTTTGGACCTAAGGAGAAAATTCTAGGAATGTTGGGAAAAAAATAGTTTTTCAGTAGGATTTATTCTGCTGAAGATTGAGCGCTTCTCTTGGTTTTATCAGTAGCATTTGCTATAACCAACTGCTCCTTTTCTTGGCCCTTTTTATTTTTTGATCACTACCGGAGATGTTGGTCATATTATGTAGACCTAAGCAGTCATAAAAACTTAATATGCTTATTAAGGTGGTACCACCTAGTTTTTAATTTCTGAATTCAGTGAATTAGTAGTTTATATTACTTGAATGTTGTAAGAGGGTTCATATTTTAAGTCAATGGCTTTTCCTCAAATTATACTTTTTTCCAAGTCCTATTATGCTTGTCATCTATACATTTTGTCCTACTGCTTCATGGATTGAAGTTCTCGCATGTTACGGTATGGTATGGTACTCGTATTTCAGTAATTTATTTTTTCTGCTTGCCAGTTTCAGTTATAAACAAATGATATTGAAGGCTTGAATCTTGATATGTTTTTATTTTCCTTTTACTCCTTTGTCTGTACATATGGCATTCTTAAAACTAGGATGTCTAACCAAATGAAATGATGCCATTTAGTAGGCTGAATCCAGTTAGCTTATTCGTTCTTCTAGATACCAATAAAATTTTATTCGTTGTAGGTCTCATACCTCTTTTCCCTACAAGTTTTGTATTAAGCATTTTTCTCTAATAGCTAAAATGGTGGTCTAGAAGGCTTAGAGAGTGAATTTGATGTCTATTTTTGACAGCTTTCACTTGTAGTTGCAGATCTATATTATGTTGTGCAAAAATGTTCTTAACTGTTTTTTATTATGGTCATCTAAGACAATGTTTTGTCATTTTTTGTAGACTTTTTTCTATCTGTGGGACTGGGATTAGGGAAAACAGGTACTCCTCAAGTTGGGTTGCGAAAAAGTATAAGTAGCGAAAGAACATTTTCAGCCACTGAGAACGAAGCATTGCTTTATCAAAAATTAGGTAAGAATACTATTTTTGTAGACCTCCAGGTTCTCTCTTTAAGAGGTATATACTATTGGGATGATGCTTTGACGTGGAGCAATTGCTTTCATATCTGACCTTGTTAGATTTATAATATGCTATTTTTTGATTCATTCTTTCATTGCTATTAATGAGTGTCCTCAGTTAAGTTATGTTCGCCTTTCTAGATTATGTATGATAATCAGTCTGTAATTCATAATATATATATATATTTATAAATAATGAACTAGACTGATCTTTGGACCCAATTAAGTGATCCAGTCTGTTCAACCCAGTTCCTTTCAGTCCATGTTGTTGACTCAGTGATATCACCGAGTTTATTAAACAAGAGAGACTAAGCGAATTAAGTTACTTGAGTTGCTAAATTATGGATAAAGAATGAAGAGTGGGAAAAATGACAAGTTTTTTAAGGTGCAAAACAGAAGTTGCAAGCAAATCACACTTAAGTTGGTAATAACTAATCTGTATTGTTCGTCAGTGGGTGCCAAGCACATGCTAGCCTAGATAGGGTAACGAGGCAAGAAGCGCAAGAATGGGTTTGTCTGTCTACACGATGTACCTCTAACTCAAAACAGCTTTTTGCTTGTGACAGTAGAATTATTGTCTTGGATCAGCAGTCCCTGGCAAAGTCTGGTGCAGTTTTCAAATGCCTTCTCAAGTTAGACAATGCAGCAGGTGGATCACATGACACAGGTTGCTTCAGTCATTGAAAGCAACTTGGCACTGCTTTGACCATATGAGAGAGAGAAATAGAGAGCATAGTGTTTGAACTCGGATCCAACTTGGGATCGGACGAGATTGGACAATCCGAAATTAATAATTTTTTTTTTTCAAACACCCAACTCGGACCGACTCGGACGATCCGAGACGGATCAGGCAATCCGACTCGCCGATACCGAGTTGGATCGCCCGATCCGTATCGGGATTGGACCAAGTCATTACGTTTTGTTTAAATTTAGTCTCGTATTCCACTCGGGGATCGTCCCGGTCCAATCCCGAGTTGGATCGTCCGATCCAACTCGGGATCGGACGATCCTTTACACTATGATTGGATCCTTTACACTATGATAGAGAGTTGTTGCTTCCTAATGGTAAAAAATGAAATGAAGGGATGAAAGGTTGTGTGGTTGTCAAGATATGAATGAGAAAGAGGAGACAAACATCGATCAAAAAAAAAAAAAGAAAGAGGAGACAAACCCTATAATGAAAGAAATAACAAACACCAAGAAAAGGATCTACCCCTCTCTCTCTCTCTACATATATATATATATCTATCTATATATATATATATCACTCTCCATATTCCCTTCTTCCTTCCATTGCAAACTTAGACTTAATAACTGCCTTCTCTTTCTCTGTATGCATCCTGTAAAAGTTAAATCCTAGATCTAAGGGTTGGGGCATTGAAAGACATCTATATAAATCTAATTGCTCGAACAGTGCATTTTTTTGTAATTTGACTTTATATAGTGACTCAGGTGGATTGTTATCGCTTGAGCAGTGCATTTTTGTAATTTGACCTTATACATGACTCAGGTGCATTGTAAAATCCAGCTATATGTTTGGTTTACACCGCTCAAGTGATTTTAACTGGTCCATGCTAGGTTGCAAATAAATTAAGGTAGAAACAACTCACTTTAGGGATTGGTCTTGGCTCAATTAGTTTGATCTTCTGTTTCTGTCCAGTTTTTAAACATTGTAGAACACAGGACAAGCTCTCTTTCACTTTTTTCTTTTCTTCTAAGGTAAAGAGTTCATTAATAAAGAATAGGGCTATTTAAATGTCATTGATTACCAAAAAAGAAGGAAAAAAATACCTCAATATGGAAGTGATGTAGGATAAGGTTGCTTTTAGCTTTTGAGGGAAAAAACTATGGTTCATTGAGTTGATGGGTTCAAACTTCAAGAGGAAGCAAAAATTCAAGAAGAAAATTATGTATATATAAATCTATGGTTTGGAATTGGGTTTTAAAGTGAGAAAAAATGTAAAAATTGTGTGGAAGGTAATTGAAAAAAAAAAAAAAAATCAATCATGAATAAATGGAGCTGGTTACCAATAGAAAGCTTCATAAAAGACAAATAATTTCTTTGTTTCTTTGAAGTCCATCACTATGCATTGCATTAGTATCTAGGTCCTTATATAGGCTAGTCTCTTAGCCTTAAACAATCCTAATGTAATACCCAACTGTAGAAGGTCCTAAAAACACCTGAAAATATGCAGAATGTATTCTACAAGTAGAATTACAAACTTACTAAAATTTTCAGTTTTTTAAATAAATGGATTCCAGAAGAACATTTTACTTGAAATATGACAAAATATAATCCTATCAAAATTAAAGCAGTAGTAATATTGACTGAAAAAAAAGAAAGATTTTTATTGTTTTCTAGTGATTCCATGTGACTTGTGATGTGACATCTCTGTAACATGCTTTTGCATCATTCTCTCCCAATGGGAAGAAAACACAATCTTGAATTCTGCTCTGCTACTGCAACACTGCAACTATCTCGTTGATCACATGAGATGTTTGGAATATTTGAAATCTTTTAACTTGTAGCAGTGTTTTGTATTAAGTTTAGAACTTGGGGCTACAACATATCATGTTGATTTATCAACTCCATTAAAATCAGTGTTCTATCTCTTCTTCCTTTGCATAAAATGACTGATAGATTACTGATTTCAAATGATTTTCTCTTGATTGGAAATTATGCTAGCTTGAAAGTTTTGGTCTAGGAGATTTGGATTGTGGGATCAACATGATCATCAATAATATCAGTCTTGGATGCTTTAACTTTATCTAGGCTTCATCTGAATTTTTCAACTCATAGAAAGCTTCCAATGGCTTTGAACCTTTAGTGTTGAATCCTTGTGTCATGTTGACTACTGCTTGTTTCACTTTAGATTTAAGCAATATAGATTTTCCTAGAAGTATGAATCTTCATCTATCCTTGAAAGATATAATCATGCTTCTATGTATTGTAGATGGATGACACAACTTTATGCTTTAAGCAAGGTTCTACTGGAAGGATATGGAAATTGTTTGCTGGGAAAATTATACGTGACAAATAACCTGAAAACCTCCTCGAAGAATATTATTCGAGAAGCCAGGTTCCAAATTTAATTTTTGTTCGAGTTGTATAAACAACTTTCAACTTTTGGATGTGACCTTAGAAATTAGGTTGTCAATATTGCTTTCATTTTTCAACATTGACATGGTTTGTAAAGTTTCCTTGTTTTGCCATTATTATTTTTGGAACAACCACTTCTCGTTTTTAGAACTAAGGTTAATGCTTTGCGTTCCATATTTAGATTGAATGAAAATTTCCTTAAACAAGTAAGTCATAAATTCTTCTATGCAGCGGATATTGCGGAGACATTATCAACTGACATGCAAAAAGAAGGTCTATGTGGGAGAACATTGACTCTAAAATTGAAGACTGGATCTTTTGAGGTACTTTTTGGTCTTGACTGCTTGGTTACCTTAGTATTTTTCATTAATGTTTTTTGCATGAGTGCATATTGCTGTATGTAAATCAATCAATTTTTGTAGGAGTCCTTAATATTCTACTCTTTTTGTAAGGTTAGGAAAGTATGATGATGATGCGTCTCCTTCAGAATCATTTTAATAATCACATATCGTTTTGATGTTTATCGTACAAACTCCTCCTCCCTCTTTTACTGATTATCACGATTAGATGTTCTTATGCTCAAAATTACTTATAAATCTATAATATACAGGTTCGAACTAGAGCTGTGTCTTTGCAAAGATATATTTGCTCAAGTGAGGATATCTTAAATCATGGTTCCAAGTTGTTGAAGGCAGAGCTTCCTCTTCCTTTGAGATTGATTGGTAAGAAGACTATTTTCAATTGATGCTTTATTATTATTATTATTATTATTATTATTATTATTATTATTATTATTATTATCATTTTATTATTATTATTAATAATAATATTATTATTATTATTATTATTATTATTATTATTATTATTATTATTTTTCCTTGTTTATAAATGTTTTGAAGTTTTTCATCCATCTGCAAATTTTGTTAATATTTCACATTGCCTTCTTTGGTTGTATTTTATTTGTTATATTATTAGTACTGTTGCTTGATATTTTGCACAAGTGTAGTTTCAATTAAAATGAATCCTTGGTTGTTGGGAGTTGTACAAGTAGCCTTTTTTTTTTTTTTTTTTTTCACGCAGAAATAAGAGAGATTCTTCTCTAATGAGAGAGGAGGAATCTATCAATATATTTGTAAGCTGTCAGGCTGCAGTGATTATCAATTGGGATATGGATTGGAATGTTTTCATAAGAATCAATATGACAAAGGATGAGTAGCAACCTCAGCCTTATGTTCCTATGTGTGTATCATGCTTATTGCGCAGAATTGTTTAATATGGTGACTTTGCTTATCTTTTGTTTGATCATTTCACATTAAATTGTTGCCTGGCTTTGACTTTGTTGTTGGACATAGGAGGATTCTTTTTCCTTTTAATGTTCTGGTAGTTCTGTTTGGATGTCTCTTCTATACACGTCCAACCTCCTATTAGTTCGGAGGATAGTATTTGATGGTTTCAAAAAATTGGTTTATTCTTTGTGGAATGCCAAACATGTGAAATAAGTAGATCCAAGTATGTTAGGTGCTAACTACTCACTTATGTTATGAAAGTGGGTAATCCTTTTTTTTTTTCCTTTTATTTTACGCTATCATTACAATATTTGATTGTGTCTTGGACTCATCCTGATCTTCTGCTTATTGCCATTTTCATCTCCTTTTGTGATTATTCCTTTTTCTCTGGTGAATTTTCTTTATATTGAATGGGCTACTTATTTCCGCATCCTTCTAAACCATGCCAAATTGATTTTGATTAATGCAAATGTTGTTAATCCCTACTAGAGAGTGTGATAAGCAAGGTTTTAAATGTTCATGTCGCTGGTAATGTTGCCAAGACTGGCTTGGGAAACCAAAGTTTCAAAAAAACTTTGAAAATTTTCCCCATGTCACCGACATGTCCATGTCGAGAGACATGAGGGAAGAAATAAAAAAATTTGAAATTTTTTCCCCATGTCGTTAACATATCACCGACATGTCGCCAATGTCCCTGACATCAGGGAAAATTGATATATAGCGATTTCTCCTACCATTTCGTGTCGCCAGGGTCAAAAATGGCGAATTGTCGCCGACATTTAGAACCCTGGTGATAAGTGTAAACAAGTGGGGTCCACTCTATTTTGGGAGGCAATTTCACCCGACTTTCTCACCTTTTAGTTTTGGTATATAGTCCATAGTGAATCATTACTTATGATAAAAATGTTATTTTTTTCTGGCAGGATTGCGCCTGTCTCACTTTACTGATGACAAACTTGGTCCAGCTGATCCAACCCAAAAGACTCTTACAAACTTTGTTATATCAGGAGATGCTCCTGGGAGAATAACTGGTGCCGACAGTTCCTTGGGCTCTGACATTAACAATAATCCCCTTATGATTAACACAGAAATTGGTTCCCCCATTGACAGCCAAAAGATCTGTCAATATGACTCTACAAAGCCTTCAGATTCCAACCAATTGTTAGATCTCAAACATGAGCATTGCACCTTAAGCAATGATGTCGGTGAAATGGAAACCATGTATAGATCTTTAAGGCATGGCTGCGAAGATAAGGTACGCAGTCTCATCAACCCTTGGTTCAATTAGCATTTCCACTTCTTATTTCAGACATGTTGGATATAACTTCTCAGTGATGATTACTGCAAATTAGCTCGTCTGATGTTACGACCCAGTTCTCAACCCTAATTTAATACTGTAGATTACAGAATCTGCCACTTGGATTGCCAGTAAGGTGTCATTCAATTTTAATCTAGATGGGTGTGTCTTGGTGTTGTTGTCTTATTTATTTCAGCTTTGCTCTACCAACCATCAACAGAATTTCTGTAATAAGTTGGCCGAGATGCCTTCATGTATCATGGTCTGAGATCTGTGAGAAATGGGTCACAGAGACTGATTCTGAAACCTTTATGAGGTTAATTAGAGCGAAGGTAATCTTCCAGCAGGCTGAAGGAAAATCCACCAATGGTTTAATAGCACAAATAACGCACATGCAGATCCAGAAACCTGTTGATTTGAGGAGATCCATTTGTGGTATGGTATCTATTACCAAAAAAAATAAAAAAATTGTGGTATGGTATCTCTCAATACAAAAATCAGTTCAAACGGGTGATTATAATGGTCCTTATGAAATTGGTCAGAGCCTACTAAACATGCAGGGATTCATTAGTTGGTCGCTTGAATCCATAAGATGGTGAGATTTTCTAAACCACCACCTAACCAGAAAACAATAAAAAAATAGAAGAGCGCACACACAAGCACACACAGAATCATGCAGTCATACCCTACCAATTTCAGACTGGACACAGATGTGCATCAGCATTTCATTAGTCAGATTGATAGTCAGATTGCTGTTTTCTCAGGTGACTATCCCGGATATGGTAGGCCATGTCCGAAAATCTCATGAAACTGAAGTGCTGCAAATGGTGGAGACATCCATTTCTTTTTCTGAACATTCTGGTGGCAGCTGCCTGGACAAAGAAGACAAGAAGGCAAGGGTTCTGGATGATCATGATTCAATATTGTCCTTAAATCAAAATGAACAATGCTTCTGGGTGGATAATTATATATGCTCACTGTGTGGGATTGAAATGCCTCCTAGTTTTGTCGAGGAGAGGCTAGAACACTCTGATTATCATCTTGCTGAGATGCTTCAGAAGAAGGAATCTGGCAGCACATCAAGAGATCTTATACCGAAGCAAAGGTACAATCTTGTTTCATAGGGGATGCAGATTGGGCCAGGCTGGCCCAAGGGCCCAGGTCCTCTGTGTGTGCATGTTGGGCATAGTGTTTAAACTCGGTATCGGATCAATGGTCGTCTTGGTCCGATACCGAGGTGGATCGCCAATTCAACTCCTGTTCGGCCAATCCAAACATGCCCCACTTTTTTTTTTTTAATCATAAATTTTTGAGGGGTGCTGGACGATCCATATTGGATCGTCCGATCTGACTCATCCAAAACTGAGTCAGAGAACTTTAGCAATTTTTGGGATCGTGACTCGTCCCGAGCCGATCCCAAATTGTATTGGCCGATCCGATTTGGGATTTTGGGATCGGCCGATACTTAATGCTGTGTGTGTATCTGCATGTATATATATGAGCAGCAGTCTGCAGTGATGGGGTAACAGGGCTGTTATATATAATCAATTGATAATATGTGGCGAGTTAAACTTTATTTGTTACTGGACTCTTTTAGTGAGCAATTTGACAAGTCGGTTTCTCATTTTGAATTGCCTAGTAAGTGACATTCATCCTGACATTGTTTTCCTCTAACAGGTTTATCCAGAAAGCACAAGTTGGCAGAGAAAACAAACGTAGGAAGCACAAGTCTTCTCCAAAAGGAGGCAAACGTATTCCCATTGATTTGTTTTTCGTCAAGGGTGGTCAGAATTACTAACACCGTGTATTAATCTATCTTCAGTTCTATATGTATAAAAGCAAAAAACTTGATTATTTGCAATCACCTCGTTCCCGCGTATTGCCTAACCTTCCTCAATTTTCAAGTCCTGTGTAATCTAATCCAAAATATTATTTGGATATTAAATTGAAGCCAATAAAGCTCTTTGTTCATGTCAACATGTTGATTTTTTCGTTTCGATTAACATTTTTTCATGTTGATGTATTATCAATCAGATGAACTGCATATCCTCTTCTTTAGCTTGCAAGTGAAAATGTAAAGAAATGCGCGGGGGGATTCATGTTGGCTGCTTCCCTGGTTTCAGGTATAACTTAACAGTTTTGTTGTCCCAATATAGATTAAATTTTTATCTGTACAGGGAACCATTCAATCATTGATGGGAAGAGTTCGTTGGTCATTCTTCTTTGGGATGTGAGATGCCCAGATTTTTATAGCAACTGAACAATCCTATGAATCTGTAAGTGATTTTTTTCCCCTTCTGGTTATTATCAATTTTTTTTTTCACCCAAATGCTTTGGGTTGTGCAGCTAGATCATTGGATCTAGATGATTTTCTTAGCCATTGATTCACAATACAGATGGGCAACCGGAGTTTAGGGGCGCAACTCGGTTCTTTTTGGTTCAGGTTGACATCAACCCAAGACCAAACCGACATTGGTGAAGGTTAACCCAAAACCAAACCGAACCAAATTGAAAACCTAACTTTGCACTCCGAAGACTGAACCGAATTGAAATGGAACCTTAAAACCCAAGCTAATCCAACCGAAATTGTAGTTTCGGTTTGGTTTGGGTCGTGCTTGGTCGTGTTAATACATTGTTTTCAGAATTATGTTATATATATAAAATATCATGCTTTATATATAAATATATAAACCGAACTGAAGTCAGTTTGGGTTGGTTCGGTTTCGGGTTTAACCAACCCTAGTTGCACCTCTGCCTGTGTTGCATAGCCAGTCAAAAGATCATACTCGAAGACAACGCTGTCTACCTTATCTAGTGGCTTCTCTTGCGGGCAAAATCTCTTCTTCAAACCATTTTGTATTTCAGATAGGAAAAACTAGCCAGGTGTACTAGCTGGTGCCTCCAGCTTCTCAATTAACTTTTGACAACAAATGAATGTGACTCGAAAGAACCCATGCACCAATTGAAGAAATGCTGTTCTACATGACTGAGCGACTACGCCGGTGAGAAGGCCAATCATCTTCGATCACACCGGCATCCCTAGCTGCTTCATCATCATCATCCACTCTACTTGAAACTCGACTCTGAAAGTCCGGTCTTCTCGTTGACGATGAAGTCCTAAACACATTCTTCAATCCTTTCATCAACCTCCAACCAATGGACTTTTTGCTCGGATTTTCTTTATAAGACCTATCCGAGTAAGGGGGAGAAGAACCTTCTGCTCTCTCCTCATTGCTGAAATGAAAGCTCGCCGAAGCGGTTGATCCTCCTTTCGTACTGTCTGAGCAAAAATGAAAGCTCGCCGACCGACCCGAATCCAGTGCATCTCCCTCGCTATTCTCCGACTCGCGCAACAGCTTCTTCATGGCATTGAGGTCTCTCTCTAAGCTTTCAATTCTCGAACTTGTGGCTTCCATTGATGACTTGAGTTGCGTCGCTTGACGAAGCATTGCGTCGCGATGGAGGATTGCGCCGAGGGTCACGGCTTCTTCTTCTGCAGTAGTAGCAGCAGATAAGATGGAGCGTCGGGTGTTGAGCTGCTCAACGAACATGGCTCGGACAATGAATCTTAATGGCATTCTTGGATTCTGGATTGCGCGCACGAGAAGGTTCGTTGATAGCTTGTTACAGTCGACAGAACTGCAGATTCGGATCTTCTGTTCTGTCAATTTGCCGTTATTTTCCTGCACCCAAGAAAATTAACATCCTAGTAATTTTTTGGGAGATTTAAGGGTTGGTGGGTACAAATGTAGATATTTAATAATCAGGGATCTTGTTTGTAAAATTTAAAATATAATGCTTATTTGGCAGATCATTTGATTTTGAGTGATATTTCAGTTGGCTAGACCCAAATGCCCCTTAAAAATTTTGATTTCGAAGGTTTGGTGGCTCCGAGGTTCCAATCACCAGATATATCACTCAATTAAATATGCAAAATGAGCACTGTATTTTACATTTTATAAAAGAAGTCTCGATTATTAAATAATTACATTCGGAGCCACCAAACTTTAAATTTCCCTAATTTTTTCAGGCAATGGGCTGGGTGACCCATCTGGCCCTACGATTAGGCGGGTTTGGGCAAGGGTAAGTGGCTCGTAAGGTTAGGTTGGAATTTAAGGTCTAATTGTTTTTTGGGTTGAGTTCGGATTTGTTATATTGAGTTGACCTATCTGTAATTATTATTTTTTTATATTATATATATATATATATATATATATATATATATAAATATTATATTATCAATAAAAATATCTTATTTTCATTACATAGGCATATAAAAAATAATATACTATAAATCTCAAAACTTTTAAAGTTGGGAAGAGAGTTTTTTTATCTAAAAGGTGCAAGTCCGAACCCAATATATTTAAAATGCATTAGGTCCGAGTCCGGTCCTACAAATTCAAATTTTTACTTTTCAAAATAAAAAAGCTTCGTAAATACCTATAAAAAAAATTAAAGTTTTGAGATTTATAAGAGATTAGATCTATTAAATAGTATAAAAGTAAGACATTTTTGTCTTGATAATATAATATTTATATTATATAATATAGAAAAATAATAATTAAATGTAATGCATAAATCGGACCAGGTCGGGGCCAGCCAATTTAATATCAATCCAAGTCTGGCTCTAAATCGATCGGATCTTAAATTCCAACCCGACACAGTCCTACGGGCTAATTATCCTTGCCCAAATCCGCCCAAACACAGAGCCGGGTCACCCACCCATTACCACCCTTAAATAGTGGGGGTAGAACCGTAATTTACGTAAAGGAGAGGGGTCTTTACCTTTTAATTTTTGGTAGAGAGGGTTCTTTAACTACCTCAAGATGAAGGTCGACGATTCTATAGAGGATGTCGTGGCTACTCGTAAACCGCTCATGCATGGAAGCGGCGATCACCTGAAATTCTTCGGCTTCTAAAGATTTAACGCCGTCTAAACAATCAAGGACGCCGTCTGGGCCACGCATCAAATACAGAGCTTCAATGCATCTACTCACCAGAAACGCCGTCTCTTCTGCCTCTGGAAGAAGAGCCAGGCACGAACGGAGAACGATAGCTGAGTACTCCTGGGTAATGGAGACCACCTGACAGAAGTACGTCTCCGTTTTCCGCCGTAAATTACCCTCGACGTCATCATTTCCGTCCGTCATGTCAAGCAGTTCTGATGCGATTCTAAGGGCCGGGACGTTAAAGGGTGTTATAACGACTTGGGAACCGTAACAGAAATCGGCCACCGCAGAGAATGTGTCCGGTGTTATGTTCAATGGCGGAGAGATGGTTATTTCGGAGAGTTCCGTTAGCTTCCGTTTAAGATAGCCACTTCTCGACATCAGAGGATCCTACAAAGAGTGAAAGAGGGTAATGTACACTAAATGCCTCTTGTTTGACAGATAATTACAGAAAGTACCCAAAAAAATAAAAGGAAGGATAAATTACATTGACATCTTCAAACCTTGCTCTCACAAAATGCCATTAAATAAGGATGATAAAAATGTACTGACATACACCTTAATGATCTTAAGGATAAAATCGTTGCTTCCAAGGTTTATATTCTGGGGATTGGGGATCGGACCGGTTTGGATCCCGATACCGCGATTCGAACTGCTATCGGCCGATCTTGAGCTAATCCAAAGAGTTTGGATTGTCCTAAAAAAACAAAATTGGTATCAGCGGAAACTGTGGTTCCCATCTCATCTTTTTTTTTTTTTTTCCATTTCGCAGCAACGGCGACTTCCGACAATACAACGCCCCATCTCCGACAGAACCCCACGAACCATCCTCATGGTAATCCACTCTCCCTCTTTCATGTTTCTCCTACTTTTTCCTTCCATTACTCTTTCCCTTTTTCTATTCCATTTTTCTTCATTTCACCTGCAAACACCGCCTTTAACCAATGTACCGGACATTGAGGTTCTCAATCCCCAATCACCATTAAAACCTTCACTTCTCTTTTCCTCTCTACAAACCAATCGAAATCACTTAAGAAAAACCTAGACCTTAACCACCTGAGCTCCCTCTCTTTGTTCATTTTATAAATTAAAAAAAAAACTTTGAATTGGTTGGATCGACCAATCCAGTCATTGGACCGAATTGGATTGGCCGGTCCAACTTGGTATTGATTGGACCAATCCAAAGCCACTTAATGCAATAGTTGCATTGTGGTTTGGGATCAAATCGGTCATAGCTGATCTGAATCGGATCAGTCCAATCCTTGAAATCCTGATTGCTTCTATGGAAGAAGCTTAGTAACACAAAGAATTGTGAAAACTCTATTATCTCTTATTATTATTAGGTAAATTAGCAATTTGATTTTCTATAAAATTGACAAAAGGGTGTTATGGTCAATTAATCGAACCCTCTAAAGTTTGGCCTAATAAGAGCTGTCAATGGTTCGGATTCAGCTGGATCCGTATTCGAATTTGATTGATCTATATTTGATTGAAAATCCGATCCGATCTTTAGAAAAGGATTCTTATTTGAATTCAGCCGATCTGTATTGGATTGAAATAATATATATCTGAATTCAAAATGTGTAATTTAAATATTATTTTGTAAGGATAAATAAATCAAAATTAAATCTTTAAAATCTAATCGGGTATCGGATCAGATATGATCAAATATTGGTATTCGATTTTAATGGGATATGAATATTCAGATCCCCATAGTCGATCCTCCGACCCATTGATAACCCCAAATAGGGGTATTGGTTGTGATGGCTAAAAGTTGAGGGATACTTATTGCTATTATGTTAAACCTAAGGGGTGTCAATATAATTTATCTTAACAAATAATAAAACACTCGGACATGCTTGACAGATATCTTGAAAAATACTGTGTTGTCGGTTTGCTTTTTGGTGATAATGTATGGTATCGTGTAATTCTGTTGGTTTAGTTGTCAAATTTAAACCAAATCGAATTATACTACTCTAAATCAAAAACCGATTTATTAGACCAAAAACTAAACCAAAAAAATTGAGCCAAACTAAAATAGAAACAGAAAACTTTGATTTTTCAATACGCCAGTAATACTATTTTCTATATAAAACAAATATACATATGTATATATACATAGATGCGGATCCTTTGTTATAATACTATATTCTATATAAAATAAATATACATATGTATATATGGATGCGAATCTTTTGTTATGAAACACCCTTGTTATGAGCGTGTAATAAAGGCAATGGTAAAATTGTAATTTTGCCATCACTTGAGGTGCTTTATAGAGTTCGGTGATGACAAAATTATAATTTTACCATCGCCTCTGTTTCACATAACACGCTCATACAGGAGTGTTTCAGAACAGAGGATCCACCTCTTGTTTATGGAGAATTCTACTATGCTGATCTCAGTATGGCTGTCAATGAGTCGAGCTGGTTTGGCTTGGGCTCGGGCTCGGCTCACATGAGCTGAGCTTGAGCTCAATATTTAGGCTCGCAAGCCAAGCCTGAGTAAAAAAAAAAACTCATTATTTTAATGAGCCTGAGTCGAGCTTAGGTAGACTCGGCTCGATTAAAGCTCGGTTCGGTCTTATATATCATATATAAATTTATATATAATATTAATAATTAATTATTAAATACAAAATTAATTAGTGGCGTGCTTAAGTCAAAGTAATTAAAAAGCCCTAATTAATTTAATTAAATTAGTGTTGAATTCACTAAAAAAAAGAATTATTGCTGAATTATTTTTTTTCCCATGCTTTTAACGAGCCGAGCTTTCATGAGCTGAGTCGAGCTTTTCACGAGCTGAGTCTAAGTCTTGAAAAAATAGCGAGTTTGATCCCAAAATTTTTTACCGAGCTTGAGTCGAGCCCGAGTCGAGCTGGGCAAAGCTCAGCTTGGTTCAGCTCGTTTACACCCCTAGACCTCAGCATACCAACCAATTGTTAAAGGTTGAGATTTTATGTATAAAAGAATTTGACGGCTAAGATAAAGTTCTTCACTGTACAGATGAGAAAAATGTACTAACTCCCTGTTTATATATATATATAAAATCTATTTTGGGTTTTTCGATTTGGTTCGGTTTAGTCGAAGCCTAAACGAAAACCAAACCGAATAAATTCGGATTTTTAAATTTCAAACTAAACATACTATTTCGGTTTGGTTTGTTCCATTTTTGGTTTAAACCGAATCAATTGACACCCCTGTCGTATCACTCCACCCAAAGCACGAGGAAATTCCAAAATCATGACATAATGATAGAAAAAAAAAAAGCCTCGTTGTAGGGTTTCTGACCTGTCCGAAGCCCGAACTGATCCAATGTGTCTTTTTTTTTTTTTCTTTCTTTTTTCTTCTTTTTCTTTTTTATTTATTATATTTTGTTTTTAAAAGTGGGAGAGGAAAACAAAAAAGGATTACCTTGTGAAGATAGAAGGATATCCTCAACATGAATCAAGACGTCAGGTTCGTGTCCCGTAGCTTCCGACCTATCAAGAAAACCATGAGAGAGAGAGAGTAACAAGGAATGTGAAAAATGTAAAAGAAAAAAAAAAAAAAAATTACCATTCATGTATTTTTGAGTGAAGAGGAGGAGAAAGAAGGAGAAAGAGAAGGAGAGCTTGAGGAGTGCTCGTGTTTGTCCTCGAAGATGGTTTCTACCACACCCAAATCCAAATCTTTCCAATCCCTCATTCTTTCTTGATCTCCTTAAAAACCACAACTTCTTTTCTAGGTTTCTTCTCAGCAGTGTTGTGTTGTTGTTGCCATCAGGGTTTTGGAGAAGTTGTCTCCTCCTGGGTTAAAACTGGTGGGGGTGAGGAGGCCATTGACTGATTACATGTAGATTCATTAATGCTAGCATTCACTCTGATATATTTCCTTTTTTTATTTTTTTTCTTTTCAAATTTGAAAATTGCTGCAATTTAAGCAGAGATATTCTTGGATGATAATATGAGATTTTTGGATTTGGCTGTCTTAAAAACATACTTATTATGGATTAATTAAATGGAAAATTATACTTTGACTCTCTGAAGTTTCTGAAAATGGCAGTTAAACCCTTTTAAAATTTCAAAATTACAATTTCACCCTTTGTCACAAACCTCAAGGTCAACTAACGACACTGAGCTTGATATACCATTTATAAATCGTTTTTCATCAATTATTTGATGTGTTTTTCTTTTTTTTTTTCTTCTCATTGATGGAATATGATTCAAGCATGATGGTTCTTTAGTCGAGAGATTAAGAGGGATATTTTTAATCTAAGGTTTATCTACTTTATCCACAAGTCATTCAATTCTTTATAGGGAGAATATTAGTCATTGACTCGGTATGGTTAGTTGCTCAACTCCTTGAGGTTTCTAACAAAAATGTTATTGTAATTTAAAAAACCTAAAAAGATCTAATTGTAATTATCAAAAGCCTCAAGGAGTCAAAGTATAATTTTCCATTAATGAAATATAACAGTGACAGTTTTCAAAGGAAACCAATTGCATATCATAATAATACGAAAAATAACTAAAAAAAAAAAAGAGGAGAATATATAAAAGAAGGATTACGATATTGCTGATGAATAATCTTAAGCATCCAAGGAAATGTCCTTCTCACCAAGTTCTTTTTTGTATTAGGGAATTGATGTGAGAGGGTTTTTGTTTCTCTATTGTTTTGAGGTGTTTATCGTTAGTTATTAGTCTACTTCAAAGTTGTCAAGTCTTACTTTTTTTATGTTTTTTTTCTTACTACTTATGATCATGTTTCTCTGTCAGCTTGCAAGCGTCACGACTAATCTTTGGGGCATTGAAGTTAAAGATTAAGTCTCCAATGGTTCCGAGTGAAATGCCCCTTCGCAGAATCGAACCTCTGACCAGATGCTTCTTGAGACACTAGCTGCAAGTGACCATTGAGGCAACCCACGGTCTTTGTATTATGGTCAATGGTAATTGTAATTGCTTTAGTTTTCTTGTCAAAATTTTTAATTGTAATATCTCCTAATTTGGATCTGTTTCTATTATGTAGAAACAGTCCTTTAAAAGAAGTGTTGATGAGGTTCGAATATGTCACTCTCTTTAAGACATTTCGCACCTCTGGGAAGAAACTCTGGTGCAGCAAAAAATGGCAGCACACCATCCCCAGTAAACAACATCCCAACAAGCCTATAAGTCTCCCATGTTCTGTACAAAACTAGGAAAGATTGAGTTCACCAAAAAAATACACCGTATGATTTGTCCAGTAAGTAAATAGCAAGTGAAAACAGAAAGAACAAAACTTTTAGAACAGAGACGTTTCACATCTTTCTCTCTCTCTCTCTCTCTCAAGTTGTCACCATTAAACGGTAGGGGTGGCAACGGGTTGGGCTAGACTGGGCTTGGATTGGGCCACAATCACTTATTTTGTTGGCCCGAGTCCGACCTGGCCCGAGCTTCAGGTTTAAGAGGGTTTTGTCCAAATCCGTCCATGATATCTATTTGTTAAGTTCGAGCCCACCCAAACATAGTTCTGAGCCTTGAATTTCAGCCAAATCCGGTTCTGCGGGTGCTAACTCTTACCCAAACCCACTCAAACATAAGACTGGACTGATCGGGCCAGGCGGATCACCCGGCCCATTGTCACCCCTAAGTAGTAGCCTTACAAGCCCTCTTCCAATATCTTTGAAAATCCTCATTTGCAAGTTAATCCTCTCCCCTCCCCTTTTTTTCATATGATAACCGTTCTTTAATCTTCCTTTGTATCAAATTCTCTAATTATTTTTATTTCACTTCAATTATAATTTTCCATCAGTTGTTTTCCTATCTTTCATGGCATTCCAATTAGGGTTAGCAACGGGTTGGATTGGGTCGGGTGAGTCGTAAACGAATATGAGCTTTAATGGGTTGGATCGAGTTCGATCTGTTTACTAACGGGTTGAAAAATTATGGGTTACTCGTCAATAAACGAGTTGAACTTCTCTAACTCGCTTATTTATTTTTAATTAATTAATGTGTTTTGTTCAATTTTATTTTTAAATTAGGAAGAAATATAACATCATTTAATATATTAAATTTTAATAAATATTATAAAAATGTTTAATAAATATTATTCATTTTCAACAAAAATAAAAGAGATATTATTAATTTATGAATAAATTTTGAAATATCTGTAAATAATAAATAGTTATAACTCATAAAAGATCACTTAAATAAATGGGTATCTAATGGGTTGGCGGGTTAGGTTTAGGTTGACCCGTTTACAAACGGGTTGGAAAAACCTTAACCTAAATTCAACTCAACTAATAAATGGGTCAACCCATTTCACGGTGCCATCAAGTTTATGTCGAGTTCTTATGAGCACTCCACTATTGTCAGATCTTCGAGGCAAGTACAACGTTTGATGTATTTTTCTCTTTTTTTTATTTGACGAATGATTCAAGTGTGACGTTGAAGCATAACAGCAATTTTAGATTTCAAATATATTCGTAGCTAAGTCCTTTAATTGGGCTTGCATTAAGAGGGAGGAGACGAACCAACAAGACCACTATCATGTTCAGATGGGTTTGTAATGGTGAAAATAAAAGATCATTTTCAATTGTATATTAGATTTTATAGATTGCAATGGTAAAAATGATAAAAATGGTAAAGTAACCTCTTTAGTAGAGACTAAGAGGGTGCATTTTAGACATAAGGTTTATCCATTTTACGTAAAAGTCATACAATTCTTTATAACGGTATATCAATCATGATTCATACAATTCTTTATAACGGTATATCAATCATGATTCACCGTCATTAATTAAGCAACTCCGGGTGTTATTTTAGTTTAAAAAATTTCAGTGAGTCAAAATCATGGTTTCAAGGATTGGATCGATTTGATCCCTAACCACGAGACAACTATTGTATCATGTGGCTTTGGAAAAGACTGGTCCAACCAATACTGGTATGGATCATCCAATACAACCGGTCCAACTGATCCAAAGAATTTTTTTTTTAATTTATAAATGGAACGGTCCAACAAGTATCCGGTCCGGTACTGGTGATGCACAAACCGGTAAATGACTCAAAATGTCAATTAAACAATTGGTTTGCACAATCAGTGGATTCGAATACTTGCTTTCACTGGCCTAAATCAATAAAGACCGTTCC
>JAUPMG010000014.1:9801550-9814127 GCA_031762675.1 Pachysandra terminalis | reverse complement strand
CATACACCAATTGGTCTTATACAAGATAAAGACTCCCTCTTTAGACATTGTCGCCATTGTGTATAATCAACTCTACAAGCTTGATCAGCGAGCTTCCCTCGACTTAAATCTGTATGGTTGAACTTCCTTCAATATGCAGTCGCCTTCTCCCGAAGGATCACCGTTCTTCTCCCAAAGAACTGAACCAATGATCTATGATTTTATATACTTGAATTGCTTGGAGGAGTTCACATCCAACACGTAGCTTGGTGTCTTCTTATAAATGTATTGAGTGACTTCTCCAAAGATTTCAGATTACTGTAGATGAATAGTTCTGTTGCAACATTCCTGGAAACGTGAGATCTCCAAATCAGATCCGATTCTCTTCACATCTGATTTTATTCTCCTTTTGATCATTTGATCTTATGATCCCGAATTATCTGCAAACACAATAAGATCCATAAAATATGTTAGTTAAACTTAACAAGTAATCCTTGAACATTCCTTTTGAACGAATCTAATTTGAGGAACATTCCTCCTTAAACTAGAACTCTTTCCATCCTTATCATTGAGCAGAATCTCAATTTGTATTGAGTTCTTTTCAAATTTGGATTTTTTATGATTTACTCCACAATACTTGCAACCGGCTCTACACAGATATGGTAGTAAATATTTTCTCACAAATTGTACAACTGTACATGATTTAAACGAATGCACCCAATATAAAAGATTTGACAACTGTACAAATATTTGCTTACCAAGATTAATATGAAGCATTGAACTCTAGATCTTAGATTTTTTGAAATTTAAAAAGATTCTATAATATTTCTAGTTTTAAAAATATTTTAGAAAATCTTTTAATCAATTCTTCAATGTTCACACGTTGAAAGGAGAGAATATTCTAGATTTATAAATATATCTAAGTACACATAAGCACATGAGAATATTCTCTTTTTGCCAAAGATGCCAAAATGGACACTTGTACACATGTATACTCTAACAAGTTCAGTTTATAAAAAACTTGACTTGTAAAAAAGCTTAGATTAGTATAAATACATTAATATTATAGTTGATAATTACTATTATATGTAATATAATATATTAACATGTGTGTTTAATATTAATACATAATATAAGATATAGGAATATAAACATATAATCTTATATACAAACCGAGCCGAGCTTACTCAAGCTCGGCTCAAAGTCGTTAAGATAATGAACTTTTTTTCGGGCTAAGCTCGACTCATTGACAGCCCTAGTTATATCCGACGCTCTCTTTTGCAGATCATATGTTTGGAGTGTTGGATATTATCTTAGGTTTTTATTTTTTATTTTTAAACATCGATTTGGTGATGTTCTAACGGAATGCTAATTATAATTCTGTGTATGATATATGAATTGGGTATACCTTGTTTTTTGATATTATTGATTTAGGTTATTATGCTTTGAAATCTTGTGGTGTGATGACATTGGCTCCATTAGGAGGGAGAGTTGCTGAAATTCTGTTTGTGTTGCAGAAAAAGCATAACAATTTGCATGCAAAGAGAGACGAAAATAACATTCCAGAAATGCAATTCATTGATCAAATAATAGCCTATGTGAACCATACAAATATTGAAAAAATTAAAATAAAATTGGAACCATAAGTAGTGATAAAACTTTATTTGTACATTTATTTATTTTTATAGTTAGTAGAAGACTAAAGCTAATCAACTGTCCCAGCAACACAAAGCCATTGGCCCACAAAGATATTGGTACAGTTCAGATTGGGATTGAGCCTATTGAAGGATTCTGTAGTAATGTTGAATAATTGGGTGATGCCAAAGCAGGTGTCTTCATCCCTCACTCCAAACACTGAATCACACTGTGGGGTAGTAGACTCCTCCATCTTTCCTGATTCAACAAATTCACAATATCAGAGAAAGAGAGAGAGAGAGAGACGTCAACCAAGGTTTAAAGTCTCGGGACAGGGATCGGACCGGTCAATGCTGATCCGGTTCGAACCGACGGTACCAACGTTTGGGATCCGGTACAAAAATGGACCACTTATTTTTCCTTTTTAATTAAATAATTTTTTTTAGATCAGTTGGACCGGCGGTACAAATCGGTACCGGACCGGTCCAAATCGATATTGGTCTAGACCGTCTAATTTATAAATTTAAAAAAAGGCAAAAAAAAAAAAATCAGACCAATCCGATCCAGAGCCTCGTGATAAAACAGTTGTATCATGACTTGAGATCAGACCAATTTTGGCCAATCCCAATCTGGATTGGATTGGTCCCATCCTTGAAACCTTCAACACCCCATCACAATTAAATAACACTTGGGTTGTTACTTGTTACTAATCATTTAAAAAAAAAAAAAGAAAAAAAATAATGCCCTTTAGGTATTACATTAGAATGGTGGTAAGGGAAGAAGCAATAACAATTCTGTTTAAAGGTATAAAATGATAATCCCATACTTACTGCTGAACAGTCTTCCCTCAGCCATGGACACAATGAGAAGAAGAGAGACGATCACAGTCAAATTGAGGCACATGGTTACCATGTTTGCCTTGGCCATTTTTTCCTCAAATTCCCAAGTGATTTGGCTAAGTCTGGAACATCCTATCTATTTATAGTAAAATCGACAATGTAAGACACCAGCATAGTATACACAATAGAAAACTGTTAGTTAATGTGATTAACGAGGTGGCCGACTGGCCGGCCTCTCTCAATCTCCTACTTTTCAGTTCTTAGTTTAATTGATCTTTGTATTTACATCCCATGAGATTACAAGGCAGTATAAAGGAAGACAAAAACATGGAATATTTTCCTCAAGCGTGGCTCATGGGATATTTTATATGAAATTGCGACCAGTTTAGAAACAAATAAATTGTGATCCGTTTGGAACAAAAATAAAAATAAAAATAGAGTCGAACACTATCAACACTATCAGTAAAAAGAGAATTTATTTATTAAATTCAATTGTATTATATTAGTACAAGATACCCATGTTGAATGAAATTTATGATCTAATCTCGAGATTGGATAGAGACAATTTGATCCTATACCATATCCGAGGATAGACTTTATGATCTAAATCCCGAGATTGGATAGAGGTAATTTGATCCTATTCCAGATCCGAGAAGTAGACTTCACAATCTACCATCAAGATCAGTTAGGGATAATTTAATCATGTCCTGAAATCCGAGAATCAGACTTTATGATTTGACCTCAAGATCAGTCAGAGACTACCCAATCTTATTGGAATAGGCCTTATGATCTGATCACCAGATCTGATAAACAATCATACTAAGAAAGTCTTGTGATCTCACAACGATATCACTCCCACACAGGACTGTAACGGTCTAGCTCACCTCGAGATGGGTAATCCATCATCAGAGTTATGATCTTGACCTAACTTCGGAGGTCTATATCGATTACATCAAAACCCTCACATACTGAAGGGTTATCCGAGAAGCAAAAATATTACTCTAGTCATGGAGCAACGTGGACTTCTTCCTACATCCCGAGTCCTAAGAAAGGGGACTGTTTTGGGATAGCCATACATTAAGTGTAAGAGCACCCGAGATTGCATGTTGAGTTGCGCTACAACGTCAAATTGTGACTTGACTCAATATTGTGAAACACTACACTCGTAGTCGGGTTGAAATCATTTTATTCAAGGAATTATCCTTAGAACATTTCACTCGAGGACAACGTCCCGAGCTTCTTAAATCATTTGTATAATAAGGCAAACAAGGGGGGAATCGAGATACCTAAAGGAATTGTGGTCCAGAGAAATGTCCCATCAAACCCATGACGGTTATTGACAGTTGACCAAACCCACATGGGCGATGTCACATCAAAGGGACTAAGCACAAGGTAGAGATTGCTTGCACACTTGTATAAAGTGACAAGTGACAATCGAGGTATGGGCCAGAACACGTGGGATCATTCTACCATGTCTAGCCCTCGATGACCGACACTTGTCACTTGAACCTTGTTCGGAAATTTTGGCTATAAAAGTCCCCATTCTCATTCAAACAAGGATGACACTTGGTGTAATTTAGAACTGACTGACATATTTGAAATCTCTGACTTAAAAACTTTTCTACCTCTGTGCTATCTTTGAATCCATTCCTTGGAATCTTCAACCTTTTTCTTTTAGTCTATTGGTGATTTGACCTAAAAAGATAGACGAAAACCTAATATTGGAACGACTGTCAAAGCTTAGGCCATTGCGAGACAGACTTTTGAACCGACATTCTCTCTTTGGTTAACCATCCACAAGGTGACACCTATTATCTTGTTAACCTCTTTTGTTAACCGATTTTGGGGATCAACAGTATACGAGAAACCCTCCATGTCCCAACACTGCACAGACACGATTAATATTGTGTCGGACTGGACCTATGCTTCAGGCCCTAGCTCAGGCCCGGCATGGTAATATTAAGAACTTTCGTGCGATGCCGTGTCTGGACATGGGCCTAATCATGACTGACCGGCGCATGCGGTCCAACCTATTTGTACGTCCCTAGTTTAAGTCCATCTAACCAACTTGGACCATCCTTCACACCACTATCAACTTCCACGTGTCCTGATTGGTGCATATCATTCCATGATTCTCATCTACTATTCTTACTGGTTCCTGAGTTTTCTGGGAGCCAAAAGCACCTTCACAGAAAAACAACCATGGCAATTACATACATGGTCCCAAGTTCCAAAGTCTTGAAGACACCAACTACAGCAATTATCACTTCTTCTTCTACTACTAATTCTTCTTCAAACAAACCAATCACTGCAAAACCCCATTTGAATTCTGTCAACAGCAACAAAAGTAACCTAGATGAGAGGAATTACAGAAAAGAAACCATACCATTACCAACCATGTCTGAAATCATGTGTTCTTCGAAAGCACAGAACCTCGACCTTCAGCTCCAAACACTTGGTCCCTTCTTCAGGATCACAGCCCATAGCTTGGAAAACAAGAGAGAGCTTGGGAGCGCAGAGGGGCTGATAAGGGTTTGGATGGATGGGAAGATTCTTCACTTGGACTCCATTAGATTGCGCAGAGAGACGCTCGGCATGGAGAAATCGATATTCGGTATCGGTTTGTTTGTGGGCGCCGTTGCTGTCCGGCATGGGTATGATTGCGGTTGCAGGAAAGCAGAGCTTCTTGCCATTAATGACACAAGTCTTTACCACTCCAAGGTTCGTTTCCCTTTTCTTGTCTTGTAATTTTTCAAGTCTTTGTTGGATAATGTTGTTTGAGCCTTTGAGTTTTAGACAAGAATTATTAGGGTCTAATTGTTTCCAAGAATTGGAATTGATATTAGAGATTCTAATTCTAATTGAGAATTGAAATCGAGTAAAATTGAGATTTTTATGATTGGATGTCAAAAATTAATTAGAATTAGAATTTTTTATTTTTCTTTGATGATCTTATGACGGATGAGAAAGGAAGATTCGAGTAGTGTAAAAATTATTTTTTATTTTTATTATTGGGTTAAAGATAAAAGTGGTAAAATCTGACTTGACCCGTCAACCATCCTTAAACTTGTCTAGTATTTAGTAGGTTTAGATAGACAAAAGTAAAAATTTTTTAATCGGGTCAATCGAAACCCACCCGAATAATAATTGGTTGGGTTGGATTGACTCGTTTTATATTATAAATATGTGAACATGCCTAACTAGAACCCGACCCATTGTTAGTTCTAGCAAAATTGATCTAACCTGCTAGAGCCGACCTAATATGTCAATAGGTTCGGATTAACAAAAATTATTTTTTCTTAATTGAGTTGATCAAAACCTACCCGAATGATAAATGGGTTGGATCAGGTTGATGGGTTTCTGCTATAAACCTGGTGACTCGTTCGAACCCAAATTGCCCATTTATTAAATAGACGGATTTGGATGGGTTATATTATAACCAGGATCTTATCCAACCCGACCCATTGTCAACTGACTCAATTCCACTTGAAATCCAAGAATAGAAAATTGCATTTAACAGTGTTCTCCAGTAAATTCGACAGCTTTGAAAACAACCTACAAAAGAATTATGTGAAATTCATGTAAAATTCGAATTCTAATTCTCACTCCCAAACAGGAAAATTGAAATTTCAGGCTCCAATTCCACCTTCAATTCCGCGAACCAATGAGGACCTTAATTATTAGGTGTAACTTAAAAAGGGTTGAGAAAGGGGAGAAAAAAGAATTTATGTTTAAAGATTGTTCTCTTCACCGACTCTGATCTCTTCAATCTCAATCTATTTGGTTCATATTTTAAATGTCATACTGAATTGGTTCGTTCAAAGATCAGCTTGTCAGGTTCTACACAAGAATTGGGTTCAAGGCCGTGCATGAAGTGACTGGTTCTTCCTTGGGGGACCTAGCCCACATGTTGGTGTGGGGAGGCAAAGGTACTCGAATGGATGCTAATGTGGTGGACCTTCTGATAAAATGGCGCACCAGGTTTAAAGCTCGGAGTTGACAGACTTCCACCATTCATTCATTTCATCCAAAAACTTTGGGCTCAAAACAAGCAATTTCTACGTCACACTTGGTGCAAACCAGGGTGCTGCAATTGTGGAGTGAAACATCATGGCTAATTGAGTTTGGCATAGAATTTGGGCAGTTGGTGGGGGATAATTTGGCATAAATTACTCTGCAGTCTGCTCCGGAGGCTTGCACCTTTACCAAGATTGATCACTCCAAATATCTTCTAGTAAAATACCGCGTTGTCATGTATTGTCAATTTCAGGTTATGTAAAGATGTCTTCGATGCAGGGTTTCAAAGATCGGACCGATCTGGTTCGTACCGGGATCGGTCAAGACTGGTCTAATCCTAAGTTATGATGGCTTTGGATCAGACCAGTCCAACTGATACTGGTACGGACCGGCTGGTACAACCGGTCTAGTGACTGGTACAACCGAGCCAATTTTTTTTTTTACTTCATAAATAGAACGGTCCAACACGTATCAACTTGAACCGGTCTGATCCTAGCTAGTACCGATGGTCCAATGACCGGTACTAGTGATGCACAAACCGGTAAATGATTAAAATATTAATTAACCAAAGGGGTCTGAGCAACAATGGATTCAAATACTTGTTTACACTGGCCTAAATCAATAAAAGACCGTTCTAATGTAACGTTTTCCTTTGAAAGGATTTAAGCAAAAAGAGAAGAACAAAGATTAGTCAAGAATAATAGAAAGATACCACAAAATTTGGTTCAGAATAGAGGATTCACAAGACAAGCTCTGCAATTGCCCAGAGAATATCAAAATGCCAAAGAATCCAATCCTTCTCTCTGATGTATCATTGGCATTTTATAATCTCATACTCTTTATTGAACCATTTGCAACGTTTCATTCAATACGTTCAAAACGCTTCATCAAAGACTATAACATTTCAATGAATATATTCAAAATGTTTGGATTAGTAATGAATATGACGTTATAAAGTTAATGATATATTATTGTTTTGTGTTGATTCAAGTCTTTAAATGCTTTAAGATCTTCGAAGATCTTAATAGGACTTTACCTCTCTGGCCCTCCATTCTTGAAAGTCTAATGTTTATATTCCCCCTATACTTTAAGTGAATGACTTCACTTTCTAGTCATTTAATATGATTATTCCGAAAGGTGTTTCAGAATATCAATGACTTTAATGTGTTAAGATGATTATTTTGAGAAATCATCTCCAAATACTTAAAATAATTATTTCATTCGAAATAGTATTATTACAATACTTATGATGACGAATTGGCCCTCTCAAGGTGGCTAACCTAATGTTTACTTCTCATAAAGTAATTATCGAATGCTTTGAAGGTTCTCCTTCGAGAATACAACCTGAGGTCTATCTCATGTAGGGTCTCAAGATGTATTATTGATTTCAAAATGACTCTCACAGATTTTAAATGGGCTTTTCGAAATATACTTCTCCAAAATATTCTCCCAACATTTAGAATTTCAAACATACATTCCTTATTCATAATTTTTGAATAACTAAATGTATGATTACCTAATTGACCTTGCCAGGTGTCACATTATCATTGGATTAAATCAATTTTTAAATTAGCGGTTAATTTCAAACATACATTCCTTATTCATAATTTTTGAATAACTAAATGTATGATTACCTAATTGACCTTGCCAGGTGTCACATTATCATTGGATTAAATCAATTTTCAAATTGGCTCATCTTTAATACCGCCGTTCTAGCTATCGGTCTGGCCAATCCAAATTTTTTCTTTCTAATGGGCGATCCAACTTTTGTACCGAATCCAGACCGGCCGGTATTGCCAATCCGGATCGGAACCGGTCCGATCCATGATTCCGAGACTTAAAGCCTTGCTTCGATGAAAATGGTAGTAATTGACATCCAGTTGAACTGGTAATTGTAAAAGTATTAGATTATTGAAACTTCAACAAACCGATCATCTGCCATGCTCATAGCCTTTCATGTGCCAAAGATTATCGTCAATCCAAAAACTAGATTATCGTCAATCCAAAAACTATTGGCTTGACTTAGTTGTACGAACTTGAAGGCACAAAGATTTGCTTGAATTACCTTCACTTGTTACATCGCCTGATCATAAAGCTGTAAATTAAGGGCATCATCTCGTCCTGCATAACTGATTAATTGTGTTAGAATGGGCCACTTCAGAGATCTATTAATGCATCAGGTCCTGAATAATTGAACAATGAAAAGACAAGATTTCTTTCAAAACGATTGAAGGGAAACACACTTCTCTGAGCAAAGTACTTCCAAAATTCCGTTAAAATGCCTTTGGAAACATCAATCACACTTCTCTGAGCAAAGTACTTCCAAAATTCCGTTAAAATGCCTTTGGAAACATCCAACCATGACCAATCTTTTTAGATTCCAGAGGAAAAATAAATGATAATAGTACAAATCTGGAACTACTTATTCCTTTTTCACTACCAATAAGAAAAAGGGAAGATGATGGTTCTGATCAATTGCATCAACCTCAGTGTCATGAACAAACCGCTCAAGGCTTCGCGGTGTGAGAGCAAGAGCCAACCCAAACTTTGGATTCTTGTCCAAGGCCTTTGTGTCAAACTCCCTGAAGATTGTCAGAGTCGACCTGAATTCGAGCTCTAGCTACAACAGAGCCCCAAGCTTCCCATGGTTGTTAAGCTTTGCCTTCACCATTGTCTAGGGATCAATTGCATATGATCCTCCAACTGTGAATGTGTTCTCATTTACTGGGAACCTTCTAGTGTATTTACCGACCGCAACGCTTTGATCTAGGTGGAGCACATATGCTGCCTGCAGTGTGTCTCCTCCCTTGTCAACCCTGGAAAAGATTAAGAGCTCAAAAACGTATAGAAGTGTAAAGTTAATCTTCCCTTCTTCATACCCAGGGGGTTTGAATATTATCAACATTGATAAGGATGGCAACGCAGAGGGTTTTGACAAACCCTAACCCGCCACTAAAGGAGCTCCCCTAAAACCAAACCTGCTCCTAACCCTATCGGGGCGGTAGCAGGGGGGGCGGGTTCACCCCAGCTACAAGGTTTCTTAAAAATAAATGATATAAGTTATAAAATATATATTTATAGATAAAATATATATTTAAAACATAGGTGAATGACAATGGGACGGGTTGAGCCAAACCCTAACCCGACTCTAACCCAACTTACAAGTTACCAAACCCTAACCATTAGGGGTGGGGCGGATTACCTGTTTAACCCGCCCCACTGCCATCGCTAATCACTGACATTTTTGCTGCAATTGTTAATATTGCTGATGTATGTGGCGAAAGTGAAGAAACTTATAGAATTATCGAAGTACTGGAATCTGGTTTCGCCACACTAATGCCAGTATTATACTTTGTAAAACTACCAGATTTTGTCTCATAACCTGCTTCTGCGCCAAATGCAATAGTTGGGTTGCCTATGGTTGCTGAAAGATCAACTGCAGGAGACTGGTTCAAAGAAACCGCTGTGGCGAAAGTTGCATGGTCATGGAAGTAGTGAACCTTTAGCTGCAATGGAATAAGAATACAGATTTTAAGATTTTTCTTTACAATTATGAGAATGCAAAAGTGTGAATCTTAGAAGACATTCAACTTGGTACCTTGCTAGTGTTGTAGTCAGGCAGTTTAAATGAAGCAATTGTTTTTGTCGACGGTAGAATGAGGATTGTTGAAATCTGCAAGACATAAAAAGGGAAATGTATATGATGAACAATGGATTTTAAATCCTAAAATTTATAAGGGAAAATAGAAAAAGCAACACACATTTTTAAGGATAAAAGTGTAAATGTTTAGAGGTTAGGTAAGGAGAATTGATATGGGTGGATGGTATAGGTGATAATAAATTGTGGGTCAAGGGTCATTGACCAAACTTTCTCCCATTATGAATGGTAGATATATTTGTCTTTGAACCTCAAAAGATGATGCCAAAAAGGTGAAAAACTTGGGATGATTGTGTGAATTAATAGGTGAAAGACCAAAGACCACCAATATTAATCCCAACTTAGAATGTAGATCAACTCTTTCTTGGGTTATAAGAAGAATACCAAAAGTGTGAAAGACTTGGGGATGATCAACTGCATAAGATCCTCCAACTGTCAATGTGTTCTCATCTGTTGAGAACCTTCTAATGATTTCACCGACCGCAGTGCTCTTCAGCTGATCTAGGTGGTGCACATATGACGCCTTAAGTGTGTCTCCCTTGTCGGCCCTGGAACAGATTAAGAGCACAACATGTATTGAAGTTGGGGGTCTATGGTTGGATTGTAACTTTAGTTGTTCTGGTTTCTGATTTTTCTGTTCTTCTGTAACTTGTTCTGTTTGGCTTACTTTGGTGGTATACAATTTGTGTATTGTTGGGGCTAAGCTCGTTCTTGAATATATATAGTATCTCAGTTTATCAAAAAAAGAAAGAACACTATAAAAGTAACTCGGAGAAAGAAAAATAAGCCTCCTTTGGTGCCCTAAAATCAGTAAAAGATCCCATGTGCCACCAACGCCTGACATATGCATGTCAATATCATAGGCCACTGCTGATAGATTTTTCTATAATCTTGTCGATTTTAAAATTGTTCATTCTACAAAAATAAAAAAACAATTATCAGTAATAATAATTGTAGACACCCCAATTTGCACAAAAGAAATGCTTTTTGATCTTTGTAGCTTCTGGAGGCTTGAGCTTGGTACCTTTTCATCTTCGATCCTAATTTCAATCCCAAATCCATTTGAACCGAAATTCTCTCTGAAATCCCCAAAATTCATGAAATTACCAAAAGACCTTCAGTGAACCCCATGTGCTTTATCGTTCCCCAAATTCCATTTTTGACATCATAAATGAATCCTAGGCAGAAAATGCGTTCCAATGGGTATACAATCGTCTAGTTCCGAGATCATAAGGAAAATGACAGTTTACCCGTAATCTTTTTCCAGGTCAAATTTGGGACATTTGGATGCCAGAAAAATATTCCAACTCCAGATTTGATCTTTTCATTCGAAATCCTTTCAATGGATGTAAGTTGGTCAAAACCCGAGATTGGTGGTGAGAGGGGTATTTTGGTATTAATCAATTAAGTGGGTTATCAAATAATTAAAGGAAAAATTAGATGATTAAAAAAATTAAAAAATATATAATAATAATAATAAGGGAGTTAGATTAGGATTACTTAGTTTAGGGTTGTTTTTAGATTTAGGATTACTCTTAGGATTAGATTAATAGTACAAAAATAAATAAATAAATAAAGATTTTGAAGAAAGAAAGAACCTGTACGGTTCTCTTCTTCTTCTTCTTCTTCCCTTTTTCTTAGGGTTTGCTGAGAAGAGATTGGAATAGAGATAGAGTTGGAGTAAGATTAGAAGAAAGAAGAGGTAGAGATCAAGAGAGCTTGAGACGAGGAGGGAGACGTCGCCAACGCCGACGTCGCCAACGCCGATCTCTCCACGCTGATAAAAGGAGGCGACCCCAAGGGAGAAAATAGAAAAAAAAATCTGCAAAAAAGAGGAAGAAAATTTGAGGAACAATGGCAGAAAAAAAGAAGTTCGTCCCTCTCTTCTTCATCTTCAACAACCTGCGAAAGCCCTCCATTAAATTGGCCAAAAACTAAAGGTCCATCCCCTTCTTCATCTTCAAATTTCTGCAAACAGCCATTGAAACCCTCTATTAACCCTTAGGAAAACCCCATAGAACACTCAGGAAAATCCTAGATAAAATCTCTAAAACCCATTCGTTTTTTCCAGAACCAATCAAAGTTAAACCCCTAATCTCTTCTTCTGTTTGTCATCCCCAAAACCTTAAATCCCCTTTTCGTCCCATTCAAAACCCTCCATTAAACCTGCAAAATCCCTTTCGAAAAACCATCACAAAACCCCACCTTAACCCCTTTGATTCATCCCTAATAAAACCCAAAACCAAAACTCTAGGTCGTCTGATCCAAAACCCCATCAAAATCCAGTGTTTGCTTTGCAAAACCCCAACTGAATATAGCAAAACCCCCATCTTCTTTTTCTGTTCGTCCAGCTCTAGACCAGATTTAAAACCCCATTCAAACCATGCCTTAGTAATCCTTGTTCGTCCAACCCAAACCCCATTGCCGTCCACATCAAACACCTCAAAAG
>JAUPMG010000014.1:9777297-9801198 GCA_031762675.1 Pachysandra terminalis | reverse complement strand
GTGTCAATACCCGTTTATGGATCGGATGTTGTGAGTATATATATATATATCTGTCTTGTTTTCAGATTCATTATTGTTTTCACCTCCTTTCAATGTTCATGGATCTTTGTGAGTTAAAAAAAAGGGATCTTTGTGAGTAATTTTCTTCCCCTTTAATTCGTAAAAGATTCAAAGTTGAGAATATGATGTGTTTCCTCTCAAGAATATACAGAAAAAGAAACAGAGATCACAGAATTTCAAGGAAATTGGTGGATGATAAGGAACCAAACATCTCCTTTGGAAGCTAGAATTCTCAGACCTTGAAAATATTATCTTTTTTTTTTTTCATCTTTGAAATAATAGCACTGCATTGATGTTAAATTCAAAGCTAAAAGTAGAATGAAAACAGCACACCGAAGTAACAAGGTTCGGCTTAATGTGCCTAGTCCTCGAGAGAAAAACCTACACGCACAGTTGTGGTTGTGCCTTGATTATTCAATGATTTATAATACAATGTTGCAGAACAAAGTAGGAAGAAGTGAGAAAAGGAAAGATATCAAAATAAAAAGAAGAGAGAATAAGAAAGATAAAAGAATAGAAAGAATGGGAGAGAAGAGAGGAGAGAATCAATATGTTGCTAACTTAATATGGGGCATAATAAGGAAACAGTTAGGAGAGATTCACGGTTCCTTGATTAGTTCCAATACCCCCTCAAGTTGGAGCATGGATATTCAACATGCCCAACTTGCCAATTAAATGCTGAGAACGATCGCAACCCAATGCTTTCGTAAAAATGTCTGCTGGTTGTTCAGAAGTGTGTAAATGAGTTGTTGCAATGAGTTCGGATTGAATCTTTTCACGGATGGAGTGACAATTTAATTCAATGTGCTTGGTCCGTTTGTGAAAGACAGGATTGACATTGATGTGCAGGGCAGTTTTGTTATTGCAATAGACAGTGGTGGGACAATCATGTGAAACTCCAAGATCTGTGAGAAGATATTGTAACCAAATGATTTCACAACTGAGAGAAGCCATAGCACGGTATTCGACCTTAGCAGAAGAGTGAGAGACAGTGGCCTGCTTTTTGGTTTTCCAAGAAATGGGACTGGTTCCTAGCATAGTACTGTAACCACTGGTAGACTTCCTGGTCATAGGGCGACTAGCCCAATCAGAGTCACAATAACCAGATAAATGAAGTGAAGTTGAGGAGGAAAACATGATGCCCTGGCCAGGTGTCCCTTTAAGATAACGAGGCAATCGAACAACAGCGACATAGTGAGGCTGAAGTGGTTGATGCATGAATTGGTTTAATATGTGGAGGGTGTAGGTGATGTCGGGTCGAGTGATCGTTAAATAAATCAAGCGTCCAATGAGACGACGATAAAAGGAAGGGTCGGCCAAGGGGATACCATATGTATCAGACAACTTCAGGTGTTTTTCCATTGGAAATTCAAGAGGACGAGCTCCTAACATATCAGCATCCTGTACAAGTTTGAGGGTGTACTTGCGTTGGCTTAGGAAAATGCCTTTGGAAGAGTGTGCAACCTCTATACCAAGAAAAAATTTAAGAACACCAAGGTCCTTGATGTGGAACTGAGATTCTGCTTGAATTGATGAACGTCTTTGGGAGTATCTCCACAATAATAATATCATCCACATAGATTAGGACATGAAGGCAAGAATGAGCCGAGACTTTGCTAAAAAGAGAATAATCAGCACGGGATTAAGTGAAACCAATAGCAATAACGGATGAAGAGAGCTTAGAGAACCAATTTCGAGAGGCCTGTTTCAAACCATAATGAGATTTTTGAAGCTTGCAAACCATACCCTCATGATCTTTAGAAAATCTGGTGGAATTTTCATATAAACTTATTCATCTAGACCACCATGAAGAAAAGCGTTGTTGACATCAAATTGACGAAGAGACCATTGCTTAATGGAGGCAACAACAAGTAAACAATGGATTGTGGTCAATTTAGCGACATGGGCGAAAGTCTCATGATAATCCAACCCCTCCTTTTGCGTGTAGCCTTTAACAACTAAACGCGCCTTGTAGCATTCAATAGAGCCATCAGGACGATGTTTAATCTTGTAGACTCATTTGCGTCCGATGGGTGTTTTTCCTGGGGCAAAGGTGTCAAGAGCCATGTCTTGTTGTCTTCCAAATCACGGATCTCATCGGCCATGGCATCTCGCCAATGAGTAGAGCGCATGGCAGTGGTGAAAGAAGTGGGTGTAAAATGAGAGCTAATATGAGAAAGAAAGCATGATGGGAAGCAAAAAGACAATCAAAAGATAAAAAATTAGATAAATGATGATCTGTACCTGACTTCGAGGAGGAAGATAGAGCAGTAGATGTGGTGATGGATGAGCAATGATAGTCCTACAAATAAGATGGTGCATGAGTGGTGTGACTGGAGTGTCTTATGGTAGTGGTTGAAAGTTAGGTTTGAAATCACCTAGTTAAAATATTTTCTCACTGATCTTGGAGTTTGACATTATTGGTCCACCACTGTCTATTGCGATAACAAAGTTGCCCTGCACATCGTTGCCAATCTTGCCTTTCACGAACGGACCAAGCACATTGAATTGGATTGTCACTTCATCTGCGAAAAGATTCAATCCAGACCCACTGCAACAACTCATTTACACACTTCTGAACTATTAGCAGAGGTTTCCACGAAAGCATTGGGTCGCAATCATTTTCAGCATTTAATTGGCAAGTTGGGCATGTTGAATATCCATGCTCCAACTTGAGGGGGGTATTAGAGCTAATCAAAGAACCGTGAATCTCTCTTAACTGTTTTCTTATTATGCTTCATATTAAGTCAGCAACATATTGATTCTCTACCATTCTTTCTAGTCTTTTATCTTTCCTATTCTCTCTTCTTTTTATTCTTCTCTTTTCCTTCTATTCTTATATCTTTCATTTTTTCTCTTCTTCCTACTTTGTACTGTAACATTGTATTATAAATCATTGAATAATCAATGCACATCTGTGCGTGTGAGTTTTTCTCTCAAGGACATAGGCACATTAAGCCGAACCTCGTTACTTCGGTGTTCTATTTTCGTTCTACTTCTAGCTTTGAATTTAACATCCGCCACGTTGTCTACCCACTCCAATCATCTTCCTCGTGTACTGGTCCTGGAAGATGCAAAAATCAGGAGAGAATGTGACAATACAACAAAGTGAGCGGGTTAATTGACTAACGGATAACAAGTTATAACAAAATGTTGGAACATAAAGGACATTTTGTAAGCACAATCTATCTGACAATGTAATGTAACTGATTCGATATGAGAAATAGAAACAGATTGACCATTAGGCAAGGTGATAGGGTGCATAGAGTCATGTAGAGAAAGAGAAAAAAATGTGTGGTACCGGTGTCAATAATCCGTTGAGAAGCAAAGGAACTTAATAAACAAGCTACATTACCTGCAAGGTTGGTCATAGGAGAGGGAACACCTGTACTGAGTAAGGCCAAGAGTTGTTTGTACTGTTCTTGGGTGAGAGGTGGTGCTGGAGAAGGTAGTAGGCCTGTGGAGACGTCGGTGGCTTGAGAAGTAGATGCATTTGTTGCTATTGTTCTAGGTGAGTGGCCATCTTTTTGTTGTGGCTTTCGTGGGGGAAAACCATGGAGACGATAACAATGGTAAATAGTACGATTTTCTCTATCACAATGATCACACTTGAGTTTTTACCGATACCACGATTGTCACTAGCGATACAATGGCCTGAAGAAGAGGCAGCAAGAGCAGCAGCATCACTTGGTGGTGGTGCGGTGTGCAACTCTCGTTGCTTTTCTTGAAACAAAAGAGAGTAAGCCTGGTTCACAGTTGAAAGGGGATCCATAAGAAGAATTCGACTTCTAATGGGAGCATAAGAATCATTCAACCTCAATTAAAAACTGCATGAGCATCTCTCATTGATGGATGTCGACAATGGTCTTGGAAGAACCACAAGTGCAAGGTGGCACCGCATTGTATGAAGATAACTCATCCTAGAAGGCTTCAAGGTTAGTGAAATAATGAGCCACAGAAGAGGTACCTTGTTGATGAGTTGCAATGGCACGAGAGATTTGATAAATCCTTGTAGCATTTTGTTGGGAAAAATAATCATGTAGTTCAGACCATACTTCTTTGGCAGTATCCGCATACACGATGCTGTTGGCAATGTCAATATGAACAGAATTTAGGATCCAGGAGTACACCATTTGATTGCAGGGTTCCCATTGTTAGGCTTTGGAATCAGTTGATTGGGGCTTAACAATACTACCGTCAACGAAGCCATACTTGTGCTTGGTGAGAAGGGCCATTCTCATGGCTTGGGAACAGGTGGCACAGTTTGCTTCTGTAAGAACTTGCGAGACAAGTGTTGTGCCAGGACTGTCGGAAGGATGAAGAACATAAGGAGAGTCGAGGGGAGTTGACGCCTCCCTGGGATTCGAACTCTCAACCTCTTACTCCGATACCATGTTAAATTCAAAGCTAGAAGTAGAACGAAAACAGAAAACCGAAGTAACGAGGTTCGGCTTAATGTGCCTACATCCTCGGGAGAAAAACCCACACGCACTGATATGGTTGTGCCTTGATTATCCAATGATTTATAATACAATGTTGCTATACAAAATAGGAAGAAGAGAGAAAAGGAAAGATATAAGAATAGAAAGAAGAGAGAATAGGAATGATAGAAGAAAAGAAAGATGGGAGAGAAGAGAGGAGAGAATCAATATGTTGCTAACTTAATTTGGAGCATAATAAGGAAACACTTGGGAGAGATTCACGGTTCCTTGATTAGTTCCAATAAATGAATGTTTTCTTTGATTGGATCAGTTCATAAAGATGCTTTAGGCGGGTTTCTCATTGAAATGTTTGGTGTTAGATAGAAAGGGAATACGCTATAATCCTTTTTTTGTGATTCTGTGAGATACTAGATACTCTAGTGGAATATTTGATTAAGCAGGTTATCAGGAAAAGAAGATCTCTAAAGTTTTCTCATTTCCTTCTGTATTTCTCCCCCCTGATTCGTGTTAAGTTAGATGATTTTCATACTGGTGCTGAGGAACTGTCCTATGAAATCTTTATAGAGGAGATTTCATATGGAAGGAGGTGAAGCTCTCCAGATTTATAACCCGTTTCACTCTCTTTTAGCCAAAAATGCATGAACCAATTACCTTCCTTTTTTTTCCGACCAAACACTTTTTCGATCATTTTTTTGCAGAAAGGGATTGATGCAATCAAGTGGTTGTTCTATCATTCAATCAATTTGAATCACAAAAATGAGAATAGAATCGAGTCGAGTTAAAAGAGAATTGGCAAGGAATTAAATGGTGGGAATTTGATTAGATTAAGCGCGATTCAGAGTTAGTGAACTTAGGAAGGTTCTAGTGTAAATTCCTTTTTATATTCATCTGATGATTATGATCGACCATTCTTCTCCTAGTATTTGGACCTCCAACATGGGAAATTTACTAGAGACAGGTGAAAACTGTAGGCAGGATTGAATCGATCGACTAGGCACCTTGCATTGGTATGATGCACCTATTTAGTAGCATTAGTAAATAGCTTCGAAAACAGGACATCTCCCCGCTCTGCAGCACGAACAGATTGAGATGTGATGTTGATCACATCGTGTGGGGCCATTCTCCCAGAGCAGATTAGGTGAGGGCCTACCCCTTTTTCATTGTCTTGTTGCTCTCTAGGAGGGCGAATCATCGAATCTAATTGGTTGCTGGCTCCTATCCGCCGTTCATCTTGCTGAGCTTTGATCTCACTATCAAACTACACTTTAATTTTTGGATGAGCTTTTCAATATTTTTCCTAGTCGCTTTTTCTATCTGTGGTTTCTTTGGCTGTCTATGTTATCAGTTGTTTTAATATTCTACCTGGTTTACTTGTTATTGACATGCTATTTCGTAACTAGGCTTGTATACTGTCTGATAATGAACCTCATTTTATCTTAATTGAGTTATTTTTCATTTACATTTAAGCATTGCTATTTAGAGTTGGCATATACAAAAATTCTTGATCACTATTTTTTTCTTGTTCCTTCTTGATCATCCAAATCTTGTTATTGTAATATATATATTATTTATTTATTTATTTTGAAAAAATACATAAAACATACTGCTTCCCCCTCCATTTTTTAAATTATTTTTTCAAATGAATCCCAGAAACTCGAGCATTCTAATCTGATGCTGCAATTTCTTCGTCCATCTCGCTTGTACATATCAGAATAAACACATTTCTTATTATTGTTTTTCCATTGGTAAAACTTGTTGCATTTTAGTGCTTCGTAAGCAATTGCTTAGCTTATGTCTTATGAGAGGTCATCATAGTGTTACCCTCCTGTAATATGTGTCATTTTTTCTTTGCATGATCCTAGTCCAAAGAGATCTAGGAGAGATGGGAAACCAGCCACAGAGAGAACATCCAGCAATCATAATTTGGATGTAGGGGGTCTTACAGATCGAGACCAAAAGCACCGTAGGCGATTGCAAGACGCCCTACCACTGGAGCCTCCTCTAGTACTTGATTCTAAGGTGGACACTGAGATTGCTAGCAGCAGAGATTTGGACGAAAAGACTGATGGGCCACATGATACCAAATCTTCTTCTGATCCAACTGAAGTACCCCGGTCTCGATCTTACTTTCAGGTTTTGTGTCAGTTCACGATTATACATCTTTTGCTGATTGTTTTTCTATGGATTTCCATAGTCAAATGCTGTAGATTGTCAGCACAACGAATAATTGATAAACATATATTTTTTTTTCCTGATTTTTATTGCTGTCTGCCTATAATAGTGTTATACCTTGTGCTTAATGTGATTTCTGCAGTCAGTGCAAGTGTATTATAGATAGGTACTATCGATTGTATTGGGGGAAGGAACAGGTATAGAAATCCTTGTGGGTGAGTATCTGTGATATTTGAAACCAAATGTATCTACCAGGTTGGGCTGGTTTGATCTCCGGGTTGTTATTATAGTATATCTGGTTGGTTATGGAAATCTTTGAATTGTTTCTTCTCATAAAATTGAATATTTAATTTTTTATTTCCCTTTTTACGGGTTTAAATTACTTTTGTAGTTTAATTAGTAATTTGTATAATTGTTTAAACTTGTACAAACTTTTGTTAAAGGAGAAATTAAATGAGCTAAGTGGGTTAGTGGCTTAAAGCAGGTTGGATTTGGGTGGACTGTCTCAACCTGTTTATTAAACGGGCTGGTTAGCTTTGATTATTAACCTGTCAATGCCCATACTCACCTGACCCATTGCCAGCTCTACGTCAAAATCATGGAATTTTCAAGATAGGTAATCTACTAACAAATAGCTTGTGTTAGTAAAGATAAGTAATCTTAGTCCTAGAGCTATATGAAACAGCTACGAAATAATTCCAGGAAAAAATAAAAAGGTGAACTGTATATATGATTCTAAAACGTTTGGCAAGAGACTTAGAAACTATCTGTGTAGAAGAGAAAATAAAAATGAAAATGTTTGTGTTTAATGTTATAATTACAATTACAAATAGCAAATATTACCAGAATGATTTTGACTGCTCAAATCTATTGCTATCCAGTTATGACTTCACTGCATGCCTTATTAGCTAGTTAATACTTGTGTAAGTTAGATTACTAGATTGTTATTCAGTGTATGCAAACCCTTTTGTTTCTGGCCTGATGTAGCTGGATTCTTGTTCGGACCTGTGCCTTCAAGTGTCTCCCCTGTGTGTATAACAATCTTTGGCCTGCCGATGCATGTCTTAATAACAGCACGATGAGCGTGGTAGTGCTGGGCAAGGTGGTCGAAGCTTTGTCCGCAGATCAACTACCGGTGTGTTCCCTCATTCTTGTGTGCGTGTGTTTTGTAATGGTTACTTGATTTGGATGCCTGGGTGAATGGATAGTTGTATCATGTTGATTGTTTTAGACTTTTTTTCATTGAGAATACTGATCTTGTCACTTCGTTTATTTTCAGAGCGAGGATGGAGCGGCTTAAAGGATCAGACTAGTGAAAGACCAGCAGACAAGACGAGGTCATATGATATTGGAGGACGGGATGAGAGGAACCAAGCCCGGGTGGATGATAACCGCGTTTGGCGCCATGATGGTTTTTTTGAATTAGATATAGAAGCACCACCACCTGCCAAAAAAAGACCTGCATTTAGGGAGGAGAAGGTGTCAGTAAACTCTGGGAATACAGATAAAGAGGCATTGGAGTCTGTCAGATCAAGCCGTCTTGACCGCCCTGTATCAGGAAGTGATAGAAGGGAGGAAAGAGGACGCCGTTACTCCCGTGATTCGGAGCGTTCCGAGAGACCAACTACAGGAGACTGGGGGGTACATAGGGGAGAAGCACGGAGGACTGGCTTTCCTCCAAGGGAAAGGTTTGGTGGTGCCGGCGGCTTTAGGGGAAGAGATAGATTCGTCGGAAGGCATGAAGAAAGAAACCAGGATCATCACGCAAGGAATACCCACCCGGAGAAATGGAAGCATGATCTATATGATGAGGCTAATAGGAGTCCAACCCCTAAGAATGAAGAGGATCAGATTGCAAAGGTTGAAGCACTCTTGGCATTATAACAAAGCCCTTTTCTCAGGAAGTCTCACTTCTAACAAGAACTAGCGGTGCATGATTGTGTGATGTTTTAACTGGAGATTCTAATTGGCTGCTGCTTTCTTCGTTCTGACTAGGTATGAATGCCACTACTTTGCTAATTTTCTTTCCCCGATTGTCCCAAGTTATATTATATGCAGTGAGAGCTTTGCTTGATGGGTTTCTTGGAGTTGACTTAGGCCAACATCAACCTATATGTATTAAGACAAATCATCAAGAACGGGGCCAGACCCTGAGCTTTGAACTATGTATTTTAAACAAATATTTTATGTATATAAATATGTTTAAAAAAGTAAATATTTAACTCTTTTTTTAAAAAATTGTTTTTTAAAACACTTTGTAACCTGGGTGAACCCGCCCTGCTATTGTACCGCTCCGACAATGTTAAGGAGGGGACAGGATCCTCTGTTGAATAGCTAACGAGGTCGGCCCTATAATGTGAGACAGCCCCTGGGGGCAAAAATACCCTTTTGCCCCTTTGGGGCTGTTTTGTTGGGGCCCGGGGGCAAAAATACATTTTTGCCCCTCGGGCTGTCTTACTGCACAGGGGATGGTCCCTGCTAGATAGTAGAGGATCCGCTCCCTGTCAGGAGCGGGTTTGGTATTAGAGGGGCTCCTAAGGGGTGGGTTAGGGTTATCAAAACCTGCCACGTTGCCATTCCTAGGTAAGGTATATCCCCACCTACGTACTTTCGGGCTTCACGTGTTCATTCTGCATAGGTGAGGTATATCCCCACCTACGTACTTTCGGGCTTCACGTGTTCATTCTGCAGCCCGTGCTTCGTGCCTTGCATAATTTTTGGGCTCCATCCCCGGCCTGACATGGGGTATTGTTGTGCTGGGCCGGGTTGGGCTTTGTGCTTATAAATTGGGTACCATTTGAATTGTGTTCGTGCTTGGGCTGTTCCTCGGGCCTAGGAACCCAAACCCTGCGCGGATGGACTTGGGTTCATGCCTGAGGACGACATGTGATGCGCTCGGGTACATGCGCAATGTGCCGGGTGTGTGTATCCCGGCTCACATGTATATCCCTAACCTTACCCAATTATTTTCCGCACGTATTGATGATCCCCCAATTTAAAAATTTAAATTGGACCAATGAAATGAGGCCACCTGGCAACTCCCAAGCCAAGTCTAATTCTTTCCCGCTTCAAGGCATTTACCCGAATACAAAGAAGTATATGAAATCTGAGAACAGACTTTACGATCTAATCTCGAGACTGAGGAGACAATTTGATCTTACTCTAAGTTCGAGAATAGACTTTACGATCTAATCTCGAGATTGAGGAGACAATTTGATCTTACACTAAGTTCGAGAATAGATTTTACGATCTAATCTCGAGACTGAGGAGACAATTTGATCTTATTCTAAGTCTGAGAATAGATTTTACGATCTAATCTCGAGACTGAGGAGACAATTTGATCTTATTCTAAGTCCGAGAATAGACTCTACGATCTAATTTCAAGACTGAGGAGACAATTTGATCTCATGCTAAAAATCGAGAATATACTTTATGATCATTCTCGAGATCAATAAAAACTATCCAAATTGAGATAGGAGTTATGATCCTTACCTAACTACAGAAGTTCATATCGATTACATCAAAATCCTCACACACTGAAGGATTATCTAAAAAGCAATGACATTGCTTTAGTTTAAATGCAACGTGGACTTCTTTCCACATCCCAAGTTCTAAAAAGGGACTCCTTTGAGATAATCATACACCAAATATAAAGACACCCTAGATCACATGTCGAGTTGTGCTACAAATTCAAAATGTAACTTTACCTGATGTTGCGAAGTATTGCACTCGTAATCGAGTTAAAATCATTATCCTTACGATATCGAACTCGAGAACAACGTCCCGAGTCTCTTAAGTTATCAGTATAATAAGACAAAAGAGGTGGGAGGGGGAGGGGGGGGGGGGGAATCGAGATACCTAAAGGAATGGTGGCACAGAGAAACGTCCTATCAGACCTATGACGGTTGTTGGTAGTTGACCAGACCCACATAGGCGATGTCACCTCAGAGGGACTGAGCACAAGACAGAAATTACTTGCACACTTGTATAAAGTGACAGGTGACAGTCGAGGTATGAACCGGGACATGTGGAATCATCCTATCGTGTATGGCCCCCGATGATTGGCACTTGTCACTTACACCTTGTTTGAGAACTTTGGCATAAAAGCCATCATTCTCATTCAAACAAGGGGTGGCACTTGGTGAAAATGAGGACTTCCTGATAGATTTAAAGTCTCTGACTTAAAAAAAACCTCTTGGCCTTGGCGCTTTCTCTGAATCTGTTCCTTGGGATTTCCAAACCTTTCCCCTTAGTCTGTTGGTGATTTGACTTGGTAATATAAGGAAACCTCGTATTGAAACGGCTGTTAAATTTAGGCCAATACGAGACAGGCTATTTAACCGATATTCTCCCTTTGGTTGATCATTCACAAGGTGAGGCTTGTCATCTTGTTAATTTCATTTGTTAGCCAATTTTGGGATCAACAATATCAATCTAAAATCACAAGTAAGAGACATTTAACCCTAAATTCGCTTCCACCTTGTGATTCTATGAATCGTAACCTTATCCAATTAGCCAGACCCACGGGTTATACGCGTGCGTGAGAAATCAGCTATATACGCAGCCGAATATTACGCATGTTTAGACTACGTGGACCAATAGAATTCAAAAATTAGGTCCCGTTGATCTCGGCCGATGCATAATATTTCGTTTAAAACGTGTCCACATATGGGCGACTAACCACCAACTTTCACACGCTTAAACCGAAGCCTCGGCACGTGCTTACTCAACTGAGAATTTTTATGGTCAGGTCATCTACACGTGTCCCTTCAGAGCCCAGCGGCCGAATCCAAGTATTCTCTCTTTATATATATATATATATCGCTCTACTTTGCTTCTCTTGCATCTCGGTTTTCGTGCAGAAACCTGAAGAAGGTCGCTTTCAGTAATCCTCAACTTGATTGTGGAATTTTTTTATTTTTATTTTAAAACTCGATGCTGTAGCGAGTTCCGGTGATGGAGACAGACATTCCGGCGCGTTACTCCTACACGAGCCGGAGCTACAACGGAGACGATTCCTCTTCTGCTTTCAGTGATTGCAACAGTGATAGATCAGGCGAGTTCTCAACAGCGTCTTCGCATAGCCGACGCCTTCTGATTGCCTGTGCTTCTGAGAATTCTGATAATCTGATCATTCAGCTTGTTTCGGATCTGGAGTCCGGTTCAATCGATGTGCAAAGGCAAGCGGCGATGGAGATCAGGCTACTTGCGAAGAACAAGCAGGAAAATCGAGTCAAGATTGCTCGAGCAGGTGCGATCAAGCCTCTGATTTCTCTTATATCCTCTTCGGATTCTCAGCTTCAAGAGAACGGCGTTACGGCGATCTTGAATCTGTCTCTATGCGACGAGAACAAGAACCTCATCGCCACCTCGGGAGCGATCAAACCGCTCGTGCGAGCTCTCAAGACCGGTACGACGACGGCGAAGGAGAACGCTGCGTGTGCTCTGCTGCGCCTTTCTCAGATCGAAGAGAACAAGATCGCGATCGGACGGTCAGGAGCGATTCCGCTTCTGGTAAATCTGTTGGAGAACGGCAGTTCCCGCGGCAAGAAGGACGCGTCAACAGCTCTCTATTCGCTCTGTTCGGTGAAGGAGAACAAGATCAGAGCTGTCCAAGCTGGAATCATGAAAGCACTGGTCGAAACAATGGCGGATTTTGGATCTGGTATGGTTGATAAAGCGGCTTTCGTATTGAGCATCCTTGTTTCCATTCCGGAAGGCAAAACCGCTTTAGTTGAAGAAGGCGGTATTCCGGTACTAGCAGAGATCTTGGAAGACGGATCGCAACGGCAGAAAGAGATCGTGACGTCGGTCATGCTCCAGATCTGCGAGGATAATCTCACTTATCGTATTTTGGTAGCTCGCGAAGGAGCGATACCGCCGTTGATCGCATTGACGGAGTCCGGCACGACTCGGTCCAAACAGAAGGTAAAGAAGAAAGATTCCTCTTTATTCTAATTATATTCCTGGTTTTCCGTTTCTGGTCTCTGGTTTCTAGTTTTGGTTTCTCGTTGACTGCTTTTTAAACTCCCTGGACAAATATAAACTAAATAGTCTATTGGCGGCTTTTGTCGGTTCTGATCGGGTCATGATGACGACGATGACAGGCGGAGACGCTGATTGATCTTCTCCGGCAACCGAGATCAGGCAGCTACGCGGCGAGGACGTCTGATGTGTCAAGTTAGTGGGTCCCATAGCTCAAGAAAAAGGTAAACTGAAAAAAATTCAAAGGAAGAAAACAATCGCAAAAAGGCATAAAAATATCGAGAAACAAGACAAAAGCAACAGACAAGAAAAACGGAAAAAAAGAAGAAGAAAAAAAGATGATGTAAATATCTTTCTATGTTGTAACGGAGCTTGTAAAAATACTTAGTCAGAACGAGTTCTTGGGTTTTGGCGTTTTGTTTTGATTTGATTTGATCGTTTTTGACCGTTTTGATTTAGTTTAAGATGATTTGTGGTAGATTAAAAGCGAAAGCCTTTTCTAGAAGCAATTAATATATAGAGAAAAAAAGAGAATCGAATGTTAATCATTTGATCAAGAAAATAAATTCTCTCTAATAAGAGGAATGGGATAGGAGGGAGGACCATTTGAATTGATGGATATGCCAATTGGAGTAAGAAATTCATTTCAAAACCTTCTACCTTGATTTTAGGATATTTATGAAGGCGAAAGTAGAGTGGACTATATTCATAAAGAAAGATGAGAGTCTACAACGTAACTCTCATGGCCCCCACGATTCTATCAATTTCATAATATTTTAGTTTTTGTTAAAATCAATTTCGTAATATTCAGTGCAGCATGACTATTGATAAAGGTGCCTTGATAACATCGTAGCATTGTTGATGTGGTTTAACTCAATATATTAAAAGAAATTTATTGAATAGTATAAAAGAGTCCATCCAACAATCCTCCAATCCTCCGGAGAATTAATTTTAGAGAGTATATTCGGATAGCCTAAATTGTCTTAAAGTCGTTCTATCCATGAAGAGTGTTTTTTCACAAACGTGACTTGGAAATAAGCTAAATAGAAGAGACAAAGGGGGAGAAAATTGAAATAACTGTAAGTCAGTTTGAATGTATATCTCAGAGCAAGAAAACTTCAAATTTTGAATGACCCGAAATATATGACTGACTATCCCCTCTCTCTTTCGGTGTCTTTACTCACTGTTGTCTTCTACCTCTTGAATTTCTCAGAGACTTGACTTCTCTTATAATTTTCAGATTTTCAACCTGTCTTTAATGGAGAATATGTTCTGCTATTTATAGGAAATTTAGCCTATTAATTTAGGGCAGATGTGATTCAGTCAAGTGTCCAAAGGCGTGCTTATAAATATCTTCATGCATCAAAACATATCTCGAATGTCACGTGTATTTTAACATGCCTAAGTTATTTCTAGAAAGAGAGATGAGTTACTTTGAATTTACAAACTTGCTCTGTGATAGGTTGCTTCAAATTTAGAAGGACATGGGTTAAATGACACATGTAACATGCATAAAAATCTTAAAGCAACGTACCCATTCTTACCGCCATTCCAGATAAGACAAAACCTCATTTAAATAAGTTACAGCAGATGTTATAAGTAGCTGAAGTTTTATTACGTGCTGCGAGAAATTTATTCCAATCATTTGAAGTTAATGAGTCTATTGAATGTCACATCTTCTTCTAAATTTCGTTTATCACGAATGAACACCTTTTAGTGGTTATCTGTCTTCGAAGGATGTTAGAATAACTATACATCACAAGGTTATCAATGTATTCTCGAATTACCCATATAGAGATTTCAAAGTTAGATTTCTCAGCAGGCAACTCATTTTTATAATCAATAGTCCATGTAAAGAAGTTTATCTAAGGCTTTTTGAAGTTTAGAGTTTACACGCGAGCAACTCGAGTGCCTTTGACTTAATAAAATCAGAAGTACATACGTCATTCTATAACTTCTTTAAAAGAGACCCCGAAGTACAAATATATCATTCAGAGAACTTCTGGGGAATGAAGATATGTCTCCGAAGTTTCATCCCTGAGGAATTTATTCGAAGTAGGCATATATAATATGAAATGTCATTCGAAGGTAACTCCTAAGGATACATAAGAGCGACTTCGAACTCTACGTTGTAGTTTGAATGTATATTTAAGAGTATCTTCGAGAGTAACAACCTGTTTTTGTTCGTCGAAGTACTCTTAAGTAAAGTGTATAATTTAGTCTTGCAAAGTCATAACCGTAGCTTGAAGTTGACATATGAAGAAGCAAAAATATGACTTCGAAGTATTCCTTTGTAAGAATACTTCAAGATCAATGAAATTAAACCCATAATTGTCACTCAATGGTAACGTATGGAGAAGACACATGACTTCGAAGTACTCCTTAGTGAGGGTATTTCAAAGTTAGTGAATGAAAAGTGTGTAGACGCCCTAATTTGCACGAAAATAATTAATTTTTGATTTTTGCAGCTTCTGGAGGCTTGAGCTTGGCATCTTTTTATCCTGAATCTTAATTCTCATTCACAAATCCATCTGAGCCAAAATTCTCACTGAAACCCTTTAAATCTACGAAATTACCAAAATACCCACAGTGGATCTCATGCGCTTTGTCATTTACCAAAATCTATTTCTGGCATCAAAATTGAATTCTAGGCAGAAAATGAGTTCCAACGGATGTACTATTGCCTAGTTTCAAGATCATATGAGAAAATAACCGTTTTACCCCTAATATCGTTTCAGGTCAAATTTAGGATTTTTTGGACTTTAGAAAAATATTTCGAATCCAGATTTAACCTTTTCATATATAACTCATCAAGTGGCTGTAATTTGGTCAAAATCCGAGATTGATAATATGAAGAGTATTTTTGGTATTAAAATCCTAATTAGGTGGGCATTCAAGTGATTAAGGTGAGAAATTAGAAAAATAAAAAAATGAAAGAAAAAAATGATGGTTAAATTAAGATTTAAATTAGGATTATAATTAAATTAAGATTTGGATTAGAATTAAATTAAGATTGGATTAGACTTAGATTGTTTAGGTTAGATTGTATAACAAAGAATAAAAGGAGGGGGGATTGGTGATATTAAAAGAAAAGGGGGTGGGGAAATATAATTAAGAAGAAGTAATCTTCTTCTTCCTCACGATTCTGTAATTTCACGGAAGAGAAATCTTTGGGGAGAAAATCAAGAGATAAGGGAATTGGGATGGAGGATAAGGGATTCGTTTGGATTAGGATTGAAGTTTGGCTATAAAAAGGGGCATCGGATGCAAAGAAGGGAGGAGAATTTTGGAGAAGAAATAGATTCAAAAAAAATCAGCTACTGTTGGAGCCTCTGTTCTGCCGCCATTTCCAGCCAATAACAGTCTCCACTCTCCCCTGTTATCTGGCCAAAACGCTCCTGTTAGAACCCAGTTCAGCCGGCCAAACAGCGTGTGTGCTGGTCTGCTGTCCGGCCGCCTCTAACAGTCTCCGCTCTCCCCTGTTTCTGGCCGAAACCACTTCCAAACGTTATCTCGCTCTCTGTTCCAAATCCGGCCACTTCCAGCCGCGCCAATCTCTGTGTTCTGATCAAGTCCGGCCACTTCTAGCCATTACCACTGCTACTTCTCCTCCATCCAACTCCCTCATTCTCCTGTTCTTCTTCTCCATTCAACCCAAATAAACCAAATCGAATCAGAACCAACCTCAACCCATCTCCTGGTTCGATCCAAACCAGAAAAAACCCCAGTCCTATTTTCTGTTCATCTGTCCGATTTCTGCAAAAAACCCAATCCACCCTCTTGCTGTTCGTCCAACTAGCAAAACCCCAAATTGAGTTTTTCTGATCCCGCCATTTTTGTCGACCAAGCTGAGTTCTTAAGAAGCCAAAAATTAAAGAGGAGTTGGAACTTGCTGCTACAGGTAAGAGTCGATTATGTATATTATCATTAGATTAATCAGATTTTTCTTCTTTGATTGGGATTCATGCTCAAATATAAAGGATTAATTTTTCTAATTTGATATCTGATTAAATGTGATTAATTATTTTTTCCACTTATTTTGGATATGGATTATTAAAGTTTGATTGAATCTGACTAATTCATTTTTCTGGTTTGATAAATTAAAGCTGATGGAATTTGTTCATTCATCTTTTTAGCAGGTTTTTCTTTTCTTAGATTTTTAGTTTATATCTTGAATTTTAGTTTTTAATAGTTTTATTATATTTTTAGGGATCCAAGCCTTTGATTATTTTAGTTTTATGCATTTCGATTCTGTTTATACCTTTAAATTTTTTTTTTTTTAGATTAGTTCTGTTTAGAGTTTAGTTAATTAGAGAATCTTAGATCCTAAGTTGTATAGGAATTTTTATATTTTAGGTTTTTAAGACTTTCTTGATTTTTTCTTAGGTTTTTTTTTTATCACTTTAGGATAGTATTTTAATTGGCCAAATAGAATTAGACTAGGTAACCGGTTAAACCGGAAGAGAGTGGGTGTCTAACACCTTTCCGCTCTCTTAACTAAACCTCCCTATCCAATCTGGTTAGACCTTGCTTAAAAGATTATTTTTGGGTCTATTTTAAGATAAAAGATCAACCCATGGGTGACCATTCATACCCAAACTCAATGAGTGGTGGCGACTCCCAAACAACCCGATCTATCTGGGGTCCACCCTACCCGGGGTAGTTCACAAAGTGTATTTCCATATTTGTCACTCGAATGTGACTTATGAAAAGGTAATAATTCGACTTCGAAATACGTCTTTGTGGATATACTTCAAAGTCAGTGAAATTGTTATTCGGAAGTATTCCTACATGATGAAAGAAATGTGTACTTCGAGAATTTTCGTAATAAGGATTTCTTTGAAGTTAACTGAATGTAAGAGTCTATTTGTGAATAATAACTCTTCTTTATATCATTCGAAGGAGACATAATCCTTTAGTCATATGAAAATGATAACTAACATTTGATGATTTGACCATCTCGAAGTGGTTAGCCTTCGAATTCACCATCTGGAGGTGGTTGGCATTTGAGCTAAACAAATCAGAAAGAAAGATAACTCCTTCGAAGTTCCTATAAGAAAAAGTATAATAGATGGTCTTTCGAAGTCTATGGACATAATCCAACTACGACTTCTAAGTTAGAAGGTTTAAAATGTGCCTTTGAATGCTTCTCTTTAAAGGATTTCTTTCGAAGTACGTAATAAAGTAACAAGATTATTCGAAATCTTTTCTTGAGAATGAGAAAGTAGGACTTTGAGTCTTTATTTAGAAATTCATGCATTTGAAGAATTCATTAGGAGTAATATACTTCTACCATTGTCCTTAAGAGGGAATTATGATTTGTCTTGTAAAAAATTCAAATCATTAATACTCCGTTCGTCTCGAAGGCAGTTAACTTAGAAGTTAACCAATGTATTTAGATTTTGGACACGTAGAGCGGTTCGGTATAATGAATCATTTCCAGAGGTATCTTATTGGAGAAGCTTTACCTTTTTTCAGGTGATAAGGACGGTAAGATATCTTTGATACGTTCCAAAAAGCGTTTTTCAAATCAAATCAATGTACAACAGTTATGACAGTACAGCCGTTATTACATCTGGCACGCGTAAAGCAAAACAGCAACAGATAATTGCTTTAGCAATAATTCAATGCATTTGGGAATACTCTAAGTCCCGTACATACATCCTAAGATGATGCCACGTGTTATATGGGATTAATTAAGCCCTTTGATCACCAACATCAGTCTTAAGCACATTGCTTATAAGTAGAGAATTGTAGATGCAGAAAAATAATTTTATGCTTGGACACTGGGTATTATTTGTTATGTACCGGATACCATTTATAAGATATCTTAATGACATATATGCATTAAAATGGGCATGTCCTTATTTGAATGATGTTGGGGGTATTGGTTTATTTTAAGAAAAATGTGCTTTACTTTTTATCAAAAGGATATTAACCTTAAGTTTTATGAGTTTGTAGATGGGAACAAAGATTGGTCGTACATATGAGGTCTTTCGAAGAATCTAAGCCTGTCCAAGAGAATTTCAGATAGCGATTCCCGAATACCTTAATGTGCGCATACGCTTGCAACGCATACACGTGTGCAGTTGGTTCAGATCGCTCGTGACAAAAAAAAAAAAAAAAAGGATGGATCCGGTTGTACCGGCTAGTCCAGAATCGGACCGTTGAAGTCTGATCCTGGTACGGACTGGGTGGGTCAGAATAATTTTCAGTTTAGCTCTTAAGTGTTGCTTTTATAACCTGTTAATAATTAGTTCCAAATCTGGGTTTTTTACTTTTTATGTACAACTTTATTTTACTATGCTTGCTTTATGGTCAGGGTAGATAATTTAAAAAAAAAAATCATCTTATCAAGAACCCAATATGTATCAAGTATTTATAGGTCAGCTCTAATTCCAAAGGTCCCAAATCTAAATTCAATGTCTGAAATAGGGTACGGTACTAATTGATAACCCTACATTCAATAGTGAATCTCCACAAAGACTATAACTTTATTATACACGGACGGACGAAGATCTTCTATGAACCTGGGCGGTATGAATCTCACACAATAGACCCACAAAAAAAGGTGGTCATTACCAATTAAAATAGAAGCCAGTTTAGAATTTATAAGTCTCTTAAGATTTTAAAAATATCAATCGCCTTTTTCTTTTAAATTGTTTAAGGTAAATGAAGTTTAATAAGGTGAAAAAACACACACGAACACATATTGACAGTAACGGTTCAAATTGGGGCATTAGTTTTGTTCTCTGAGGATCTTTTCAGGCAATTTTTGTTTCACGAAATATAATAATTTGGAGTCAAAAGTAAAGCTTGATTTGGTTTGATTAGCCAAAGCTACACCGATCTTCTTGAGGTCGGTCCTACATTGTACTAAGCCATTACCAGATCAATGGCAAGCAGTAAATTTGTGGTAGTAAAGCAGCAAGAGAATAGGTCTCCACAGGCCCAAAATTGGACAAATGGACAGAGGATCGACACAAATATGGCTGAATCACCAAAGGACTTGTTTGGTGGTCCTGCAAAACCCCTGTCTCGATTGTGAGCTATAATGTTTATAAAGAGAAAGGACAATGGGGTCCCATAGAAGATGCATCTTTTTGAAACTTGATAAACAATGCCCCCACTATTATGTCAAGGATAAGGTGCGGGTGGGTGCAGGCACCATCCTATTGGTCCACGTCATCCAATTCTCATATAAAATTCATCCACTTTATTTCAAAAAAAAATGCAAAAACTAAAACCGTAAATATCATTTCTTGACTCGGCTTGTAAACCTTGAAAAAGGCTCCGACTCGGCTTAGGTTTGCTAAAAACTTTTGGGCTCAGGATCAACTTCGGCTCGTTTATACCCTTAGATTTGGAGTGCGGATCAAGTGCGGGTGGTTTATGGGTGCAGGTTGAATGCAGGCAGTACTCTATTGGCTCGCTAAAAAATTTTGGCCTAAGGCTGGGCTTCGGCTGGTTTATAGCCTTAGATTTGGAGTGCGGATTAGGTGCGAGTGGTTTATGGGTGCAAGCGGCACTCTATTGGTCCACGGCAATGGAATGATAATTACAGTTTTAGATTTTGTGTTTTTTCAATTGGATGACGTGGACCAATAGGGTGTTGCCTGCACCCATAAACCACCTTCATCTGATCTGCACTCCAAATCTACTGTCGTAAACGAGCCGAGTCGAGATTTGTATAGTTCGGCTCAAGCTCATTAAAAAATTTTGGAGCTTAGCACGCAAAAAACTCGGCTTGCAAAAAAGCTGAGATTAGTACAAATGTAGTAATATTGTAATTATGATTATTATTATATATAATATAATATATTAGCACATATATTTATGTTAATACATAATATAAGATATAAGAATATGGATGTATAATCTCATCTACAAATTGAACCGAGCTTTAACCGAACCAAGCTTATCCAAGCTCGGATCGAGCTCATTAAGAAAATGAAATTTTTTTGAGCTCAAGTTTGGCTCGTGAACCTAATTATAGAGCTCAAGCTTGACTCATAACCAAGCTTATCCAAGCTCGGATCAAGCTCATTAAGAAAATGAAATTTTTTTGAGCTCAAGTTTGGCTCGTGAACCTAATTATAGAGCTCAAGCTTGACTCATACAAACCGAACTACTTCGACAAGTATTTACTAAAGCTTCTTTTTTTTTTTCAGGTAAAATTACTAAATTTTCTTGAACAGTTGGGATGGATGAGTATAGTGGCATCAGGATCAGGTGTATCGAGAGGGTGCGGGTCCATCTATAATAATAACAAAAATCAACAAGACAGTACTAATTTTCTCTCCGCTTCGGTATCTATGGGGCCGGCAGGGAGAATAGAATCAATGGTCAATATCATAAATATCACTGTTCTGAAACATGGTTGGTTGGAGAGGTGTCCTAGTCAAATGCCGGCGGAATTGACCAGCTTAAGACCGGCTAGTCGGAGAGAGAGAGAAAGAGAGTGGGAGTGGGTAAGTAGGTGGAGGGTCCAACATTTCACTTATGTATGCATCCTCAAATATGACCCAAGAGGTTCCAAATGCCTTCCAATACAGCACAAGACAGTTTCTTGTGACTGTGACGGAGTTGGAGGAATATTCAGGGATCATATTAGACATTATACTGGAATTCAGGGATCATATTAGACATTATATTGGACATGCTTCTCATGTTTTCTTTGATTCAGTTGGAGTTTACGATTCTACGTATGCCAGTAATTACATACTTCTCATGTTTTCTTTGATCCGATTGGTGTTTACGATTCTACACGTGGCGAATTGCTAATTCTTCTATCAAGTCTGACGGAGGGTGTTGGACTTGGCTTATCCCAATTCCCAAGTGATGATGAAGGGGGATTCTGCCTTAGTTATGACACTTGTCGTGTCCGTAGAGATGTTTTCATTTGGTCCATCTAGTTAGACATTTGGAGCTGTTGATTGTGACCCGCTTTTACGCTTACCCCGAGATCAAACAATAGCGTGGCTGATCGTCTGACTGGAGCAAGTGGGGGAAGGGTGGATATGTTTGTTGGTCCCCCTTCCATTCATGTACCTTATCTGTTTCCTTTTTCTTATTATTATTATTTCTGTAATGCTCGTCTTCTTTTGTGCCGTCGGTGCCCACCTTGTGGGCCACGGTCCTTCTCTTTTGTGGTTGCTGTTTATCCCCCCGTGTACTGTTTCTCTTTCCATTGATATATATTCTCCCAAGCTCTTATTGCTTTAAGATATTTTACAACTTCAGTAATATTTTTAAAATACCGATTTTACCTCCAAACTTTCATAAGCACTTGAATAAATGTTATTTTTAAACTTTAATAATATTTTTATAATACCTATTTTACCCCTAAACTTTCATAAAAATTTAAATAAATGTACTTACCAAACACTATTTCGTTCAAGTAAGCAGTTTATTGTTGCTGTTTACAAGTGCTCCCATTAAACCACTTATCCAATGAGCACTTATCCATAAGCACAAGCCGAGCCAAACGCAGCCTTAGGATTGTAAAGGAGTCGAGCCACTGAACTTTGCCAAGCTCAGTCGAGGTCGTAACCCCTTGAACAAGACTCAGTCTCGGTTCAAAATCAGGCTTGGGTTGTTAAAAGTTAAGCTCAATCCAACAATGCTATGAAGCACAAATCTACAATGCATATGAACTGGACATATATTTCAAACATCATTCAGGGTTGAATTAAGAAAATCGAAGTTCAAAATCATTGAAAACGTTCTCTCTTCATGGCGGTTATAGATTCATTTTGTGGTTAATTATATCCAATTCATAGTTCAAAATAGACCTTAGGGTCCAGAACATACCTGATAGAGGTGAGCAAGACCAACATGATATCTGCCTCTGCTGATAGTCACCTACATGTTTGGAGCTCCTCAACTGTAGGAAAAGAATCTTCCCAATATATCACCTATGAAATGAATGAATTCCAGCCGTTTGTTATGCAGTTTCATATTATCTTTTTTTTCCTGTTTGAAATATATACCTAACATGGCAAAAACATATTGAGATCCAGAGAATGCCAAGAACGAAATCTAAATAAATTGTTGTTTTTTTTTTGATAACTTGGGTGTCCGGGCCTTAGGCTCGACTAATCCCACGTAAGAGGCTAGCGCAGCAACCCAACGCCACGACCTCCCACTTAAATCCGAACCTGCCCAGCTGGAGAATCGAACTTGAGACCGTGCGCCTAACCCACACAATCCCCTATTCGCCCTTACCAACTGAGCAACCCGGGGTGGGTAAAATAAATTGTTGTTATGTAGAGACTGATGCTATTGAGGCATTCGGGAAGTACTGATGATCCAGCCATCAACACCGTCGGTCAATAGGGGTCAAAGAGTAAAATAGTAATTTCACATTGTTTTTGTTTAACCCAAACTAGAGGGTATTTATCATACTTTTCATGGCTGATATTGTAACACTATTTCTGAGCTTGTGAGAATAGTGGAACCGGGTGTGATTCCGTGGAGGTAGGCACCATTGCCGAACCATGTAAATTGTAGTCTTGTGTGTGCTTGATTTGTGATCTTCATCTCTGTTTATCTTTCTTTCTTAACATAAATAGCATAGAAATTAGCAACACCAAGACTGAAATTTACTGATAAAGAACAGTTGCTTCTTTGTTGGGAAGGATCATTAACTGAAAATCTGAGGTAGTCTAAATTCAGAAAAAGAAATTGAAGATAAATTAAATGATAAAATCACTTACAATGAGAAGAGATCCATCTCATCTGTAGTTAATCAAAATGTATGGCTTCGGTAGTATCAGATATGAAGATCTTCGATGTCGGTTAAGGGATCTGCTCCCTCTACTGATCTCTTATCTGAAAGGTTCACCACCAGCTGACCGCAAGCACCACTTATATCTTGACCCATTTGCTTACGAATCGTGGTTCGAATGTTATAGAGACCTCTAAGAATCTTCTGGAACCTTGTAACATTCTGCTCATTGCTGGTTCTGAACTGACTCAGACTTCCAATTGGATTGAATGGTATAAGGTTCACCACCTGTTCCAATGAAAAATAAATTAAAATTATCCTAGGCCGAAAAGAGGGAGTGGATTTCAAAGATCAAAGGTAGAATCTTCACAGCTATGGAACTAGGAATGGCAAATCCGCTCCTAATCCTATCGGGTTGGTATATGAGCGGGCGGGTTTGACCCAGATGTAAGATATCTTAAAAATAAATGCTTTTTTTAAGTTAAATCTATAATTTTTTAGAGATATTTACTT
>JAUPMG010000014.1:9755715-9767641 GCA_031762675.1 Pachysandra terminalis | reverse complement strand
GGGTGGGGGTGGGGATGGGGGTAGGGGTGTGAAGGGGTTTTCTTGGTATTTACAAGTTTGTCATCAAAATGCAAAACTCATTCGTAAAATCTTGAATCCAAACCTGATTCGGAGGTCGTATAATTTTCAAAACTCATTCCAAAAAACTCATTCCAAGGCTCGCTAACCAAACATCCATTTTTTTGTGGGAACTCATTCCAAACCTTAGAATGAGTTCCGAAAATGGGAGCCAAACGACACCTGAATGTTTGCTAATGAAAATTTGACATAGTGTGTTTGGTTAGTAAGAAAATTATACGAATCTTGAACATAATTTTCGATTATGTCCTTGTAACATAAGCTACACCAACCCTTGTAAATTTGGACGTTTAGGAAGGGCAATGTAAGAAGATAATAGAAAAAAAAAACAAAAAACTTTTCTTACGATGCATTTTTCAACAGAAAAAAAAAAAAAAGTTGGTTCCACATATTCATTTTTTCACATTAGAGATGGGTCCACCTTTTCTTTTAGATTCTTGACAGCTAAACGCAAGCAAGTATAAGAAAAATGTGCTTTCTAGTATTCTCTCGCACATTGTTAGTATCAAAATGAGGCCTTAGAATTTTGGATACAACCCACTTGGATTTTCTAACGGGACACTGCCTCCTCCAGAGAGATAACCCATTTATTGGATTCAAATTATCTAAGATACTTCTCGTTTAGGGCTGTCAACTAGTTGAGTTAGCCCGAGGTCGGGCTCGGTTTGCATGAGTTGAGCTTGAGCCCCAAACGAAACTCGTTATTTTAACGAGCCTGAACTGAGCTTAGGTAGGCTCGGCTCGGTTAAGCTCAGCTCGGGTGTTATATATCATATATAGATTTATATATATAATATTTATTATTCATTAAATATAGAATTAATGTGGGCCACACAACATCCAACCAACGATTCCATGTTTCCAAAATTGGCGTGCTTACTACTTAATTAGTTAAGTCTTGTTTTTAGATGAAGGGTGCTTAAGTCAAAGTATTAAAAGACCCTAATTAATTATTAATTAGTTAAGTCTTTCTTTTTTTTGTGAAATTCTGTTTTGGTTTTTGCTCTCTCTAGTCTTTATGACATTAGCTATTAGGGTGTCAATTGGTTTGGTTAAAACCGAAAATTGAATGAACCGAACTGAAAAAAATTGGTTTGGTTCGGTTATTTGTAATTCCAGCTTGATTACGGTTTGAAAAATATAAAACCGAATTAAGTCAGTTCGGTTTATGGGTTAATCCTTTATTAAATTGAGCCGAATCGAAAACTAAACCAAATTAATGAAACTCACCCAAACCGATAACCGAACCGAACTAAATCACAACCCAACTTACTTGAAAATCAACCCAAACCCAACCTGATTTAAAACCCAAACACCAAATTCAAGCATCTCTTTACATGTTTTTTTTTTTTAAAAGCATGTTTTCACTTTTGAAGACATTAGTGGAATATGGTAGGACCGATACACAGAAATTTTACTTGATCAATGGCTTTATTTGAAGACTTTAGCTTTATTCCTATCAAAGAAAATTTAGCTTTCCAAGATTAATCAACTTAAGATAATTTAAGTAGAATTTTAACAATAATAAAATTTGGATAGATAGAACCAGTTTCACACGTTTTTCAAAAACTAAAAAATAAAAACTTTCACACTTTCCCCTTCTATTCACATGCGGCATGCTCCCTTTTATTTTTGTTCCCATCTCTCTCTCGTTCAAGTAAAACAGAATTTGGGTTTTATTTCGTTCCCATCTCTCTCTCTCTCTCTCTCATTCAAGTAAAACAGAATTTGGGTTTTATTTCGTTCCCATATCTCTCTCTCTCTCTCTCTTTTTCTCTCTCTCTCTCTCATTCAAGTTAAGCAGAATTTGGGTTCAGAGAAAGTCATCACTCTCTTTCTTCATATTTGTTATTCTTCCTTTTTTTTTTTTTTTTTTTTCCGATTTCGTCATGTCTGTCTATTTTCCTTCGTTTTCTTCTTCGATTCAATTTTCTCTTTACATAAATTTTTTTCTCCTCTTTTTCTTCTTAATCCAGAGGTGAAAGCATTTAACGGGGGTCTTAACTTCTCGATTGTGAGCACGGCTTCTGCAGATGCATGTTGAAGGAGATGAAAACTCAAAGTTGAAGGGGCAAATAGAGTAGCTGAATAATCCATAGGTGAAAGCATTCAACGGGGTTCGGTTTCCAGTTTTCAGTTATTTCGATTCGATTTATGGATTAGTCAAACGACAAAGAAGAATTTTCACGAGCCAAGCAAAGCCTGAGCCTTGAAAAAAAAGCGAGCCTGAGCTCGAAATTTTTTTCCGAGCTTGAGCCGAGCCCGAGCCTTGCCCAGATTTTACGAGCCCGAGCTGAGCTAGGCAAAGCTCGGCTCAGCTCGTTTACACCCCTATTCTCGTTAGAGGAAATAACAACAACCAATAAACACAAGTCACATAAACCAAATATAAACAAACCTATGTGATTTTCAAAAAAATTATTTTATTTTTTAGTTGATGATAATAGTGTGTCAACCATATCAAACTTATGTGTTGATTTTCATTGGCTAGTATTCATTTCTATTACGGGAAAGAACTTAGATGATTTAAATCATCTCAACACATTGAAAAGTGAGCCTGAATTCCATTTGTAGTAGGTAAGGCCTTGAGCCTGGCCCTCTTTAAAATGGACAAAGAGCAAATCTCAAGCCCGGCCCATTCTCTATATACCCCCCTCTTGTTTTTTCTTTCGTCTTAAAAAAAAATGGCTAAGGCTACGTTTGGATACTAAGAATATGCGAAAGAATGAAAGATATTTTACTCTTCTCTCAATTGGATGTTTGAATATCAAGAAAATGCAAGAAATTGTGGGATCAACTAGTTTTCTAAGAAAATGAATGACCAAAAAGGAAACTTTTTTTCTTGCAAGATTAGTCCGAAAATGGTGTCGTGAGAAATTTTTTTATCTTCTTCCTACATAGCCCTTTCCAAACATTCAAATTTACAAGGGTTGACACACACATATATATAGACTATAAGTTAGTTTAAATCGGTTTAGTTCGATTTGATTTAGATTACATACACTAGAGTATGAATTGGTTTTCAATTTAGTTTGGTTTAACCAAGGCTTCAACCCAAAATCAAATAGTTCTAATTCGATTTTATAATTTCAAAACCAAAATTGAACCCAAAATCTTTAAATCCAACCTAAACCAAACAGAAGTCAGCTTGACATAACATAAATATGACTTATGCTCTAAGGGCAAAATTAAAAATTATATCCAAGATTCTTATGATTTTCTTGTTAACCAAATGCATGATTCCATTAACAATCATGCATGTTCTTTCAGCATCCAAACAACAACAGAAAAGTTATTTCACTTTCTTTTAAAATGGTTTCACACACATTTCTTTCTCACACTAATTTCTAGTATTTTCTTAGCATCCAAACAGAGCCCAAGGTTCAAAAGCAAACACAATCAGGAAGCATTGCGTGATTATCACGTGTAGGATGCTGTCTTTTTTCTTTTTTGTAAGCCGGATAAGATCCTGTCGTTTAGGAGCCAGTGTTTATGTGAAGAAGACTACAGTCCACAATTTATTGCCACGTGTCCCCAGACCATTCCATCGGTTCACTTCACATCCGACCACGCAAATAGTCCAGTAAACATAGATCACTCATTCACCGTGACAGAGCTCGCCGAAGAACCGGAACCAACAACGCCGGTGCACTCAAATGCGGCAAATGCCCCTCCGTCTCTAACTTCTCGACTGTATTCCGGCCACCCAAATGAGTCTCAAGATACTTGACCACCGATCCCGGGATGGACACATCCTTCGCAGTTTGAATTATGCAACACGGTGCCTTCACAAACCCCAAAACCCCCCTCAAATCGCTATTGAAAATCATTCTCGATGCAAAAAGCGATATATCGGGTCTCATATTGAACAAAGTCCGACTGAATTCTCTGACGGCAGCCGGCACATCGGCTCCGACGGCCAACGGTGCAAACCCATTAACCCACGCTTCATAATTAGATTCCATCGCCAAGAAAAGCCTCTCGATCTCACCTTGCTCAAATCCTCCATGATAGTCTCCGTCATTCAAGAACCTGTTAAAAAGGAAAGATAAAACGATAAAGAAGAAATCAAGCACATAAAGAACCAGATTTACGCGCTTCGACAAATACTAAATACATCCACAAAAGCACATCTAGGTCTACTATTCTCCACAACTCAGAATAATATGGTACAAAGAACAACCACGAAAATAAGAATAAATACCCTACAATTAAGACTTAATATATATGTATAAATATAAAATAAAAAAAAATTGAGTGTATATTAGATATGATTTGAATTTTGAAGCCGTTGATTTTAATTACCCTGGTGAGGCGCCAATGAGGACTAATTTGGTAAAGAGATCAGGTCGTCGAATGGAGGCAAGGATTCCGATCATGGCGGAGACAGAGTGGCCGACGAAGGCGCATTTATTGACGCCGAGAGAATTGAGGATGTGAAGTAAGTCGTCGACGTAGGCGTCGAGAGTGGTGTATCGTCGGAAGTCGAAGTGATCGGGATCGACGCTGCCAGCGCAGACAAGGTCATATAAGATTACACGGTAGTATGGACGGAAGTAAGGGAGGATACGGTTCCAGACCGATTGATCGGTGCCAAAACCATGGGAAAGAACCAAGATCTTGTCGCCGTTTCCGACGACCGTGACGTTTAAGACCTTCAATAGACTGTTGCAGTTGCCTCCCATGTTTGTAGCCGGTATAGAAATAGGGATTCTTGAGTGATGAGAGTTTGGGATTCTGGGGCCTTGGAGCATAAAATTTTTTATTTGCAAATATCCAATCCATCTATAATATATATAGTTTATATTATATTTTCAAGGTAAGTTATATAATGCCATTAAGTTTAATGAAATTATGGATACCCCTAGATTTAGAGTCACGTCATTGTTGACGTAGATATAAGGATGATTGTGGTTGCTTAGTGAAGATGTGGTGCAACAGGCCACTATTTTAGTGCTACACGGTCTTACTAGGGGTGCAATTTGGGTCGGTTAAATCTAAAACCGAATTGGTCCAAATTGATTTTGGTTCGATGTGGATTGGGGTTGAAGAGTTGGTTAAGCTGAACTGAATCGAAACCCAGATTCTAGTATATATAATATAACTTTAAACCGAACAATATCAAACCGATTTAAATCAAATAATAGTCTATATATTTATTATCTATGAAATATAAAACATGATATGTTGTATATATATAATGTAATTCTAAAAAACATTGTTAAACCCCACTTCACCTAAATCAAAAAGAACCAAAAGTGCAATTAGGATTGAGTTGGTTTGGGTTTAAGGTTTTTTATTTTAATTTGGTTCAATTTTTTGGTTGGAAAGGTTCGGTTCTTAATTAGTTTTGGTTCAATTTTGGGGATAACTTTCAGCTTGATCTTAAGTTGATGTCGATCTAAACTAACTAAACTGAGTTGCAACTCTAAGTACTACAGAAGAGTCGTGCTATAGAGGGATGAGGATATTCTGTGTACTGGTATATAAGAGATTCTCATGTGATGTAAAATAACATGAGGGCAAAATTATAATTTTGCCTTCATGCGACAAAATTATAATTTTACCCTCATAGTTATTTTATATCATATGAGAATCTCCCGAGTACAGATACACAGAATATCCTCATCTGCTATAGAGGAGCCCCACTCCTCCAAAATAAGATAAATAAAGCAAAAGTTAAAAGTAATTTAAAAAGTTAAATGTTTTATTAGATATAAAAAGTTAATTTTAGAAAAAAAAATATTTATTAGCACATTTACAAGGCAGGTATTGATGTTAGTTACATAAACTTTGTGGAAGCAAATCGTCTGTATTTACTTATGATTTTTTTGAAGGTGCTAATCAAATGGCGCTACGAAAGCATAACAAAACTGATAACAGATCAATCTAAAACCCCAAAACACAAATCTACCCAAATATGACTTCCACGAAATCTATGACCGATCAATCTAAAACCCCAAGACGCAAATATACCCAAATATGACTTCCACTTTAACCAGATTAACCGGTTGTCGGTTTCATCAGTTTCTGCGTGACATCACACTATTGGTACGACTGAAAATATAATAAAAAAAATCTCCGAGACGATATTCTTTCAAAATTTGTATAATTTATATATTATTTTTTAAAATAATTTAAAAGGATTGTGCTTTTGTGGGAACTGGCTATTAGCCGTCCAATGTGTTAAAGAAAGCTTGTCATACTCCATGTATTTGGACGTCTAGCATGTCACAATATGCTAAAGAATCAAGCTTTTTTTTTTTTTTTCTTCCATTTTTTGTCAACACAAGCTTTTAGAATCACGACCCTTCTTTCTAATAAACTTATTTTTCTCCCACATATAATAGAAACGACTTCCATGCATGGAGGGGAAGTTTGAAGCATCCTTTGCAATGATCTATGTTTTCCCAAGATAGGAAGATTTGATTAGTGCTTCAATCCATAATAGATCACCACGTGTCAGGATTATGACCAACACGTAGTAAGATTCTCACTGATACCTAGGGGTATCACATTCGGGAGCTTTCTAAGGAAGAACCCCGGTCGGTTCGAGGAACCGGTTCAGGAAATAAATGGCCGAGAAAGTAGTGCGCTACCATGATAACCCTTATCATATGAATCACAAGATGATCAACATTACAATGAATATGCAATTAAGCTAACATCAACAGGTACTCCACAACGGGATGCTAGACCCCTTTACAGCAAAATACCAATACAAAGATACTTCTCAAGTCATACTCGAGGGCGCCCACCTGTGATGGGACAACCCCTCGGGTTCTTGAGAGTCCCACTTGTGATGGGACATCCTCTCAAGTCATACTCGATGACGCTCACCTGCGATGGGACAACCCCTCGGGTTCTTGAGAGCCTTAGAATTGCGCTTCACGTTTAACAAAGAGATGCGTTTCGGTGAACACATCAATATGAATTTACACCTAAGGGGAGAGATCTCCCTGAAAGTTGTAAGACGTCGTAGGCGATACATACCTCTGTCTAGAGCGATGCTCGAAGACGTCGAGACGATACTACCTTCGTCTAGAGTGATGCTCGAAGACGTAGTAGGCGATACATACCTCTGTTTAGGACGAAGCTCAACGACGTAAAATGTCATACTACTTCCGTTTAGAGCGAAGCTCAAACACGTAGAAGGTAACACTTACATTATCTGGGGGAAATAGAATGTAAAGAAAGTGAGGGTTGTGAGGTTCGCCAACACTTGGCCGTATTGGGGTTATAGGCCTTGTCACGGTTTCTCAGTGGCAAACATGTAATTATCCAAACGACTTGTGATTGGTCCATCTAAGAGACTGGGGTACATGATGTGTACTATCCCATGTGAACATTTTAGCCATCGTCAGAAACGGTAGTTAGGAATTCTAACTACAATTGATTCTCTTCTAAAAGCTATAAATACTAGCTCACTTCCTTCATTCAGGACGGATGGAGAAAAATGCATTAGACTCCTAAAAACGTGGCTTTGAAGCGTGTTCACGTAATTCTTAGCCTTGGCTCACTATTTTCCCTAACTTGGTTCGACCGGTGTTAGACGGCCCACCAATTTGGTTCTTTTAGAGACGGGATACTGTTACTCATTTATTTAGGTTTCCATCGGTCAATAATTCTATTCTTGGTGACTATAGCAGCTTCCAAGAAAATTAAATTTCACTTTTCAACAGTTTGCTTTTTGACATATGAACCTTATGGTAGGATCCCGGGGTCCCATAAGACCCCAGCTCTCCCATAAACTCTGTAGCAACTTGAGTTCAGGTTGGTTGAATGCATGCAACATGGTAATCGATTTGTCTCGGCGTGCCCTTTGCAAGGTGCTATGACATACTCAAATTTTGCAAAATAAAAAATCTGATTTTATTGTTGGTGGTCCTTATCGAAAAATAAAAAAATATTTTATTTCAAACAAAATTATATGTATATATATAGAGTCATTTGATAATTAAGAAGGGGCATGAAAAATTAATTAATTAAAGGCCTTTTGTCGTCAAATTTATGCTGGACCCTAGGGTTCCAAGGCTGCGTTTGGGTACCGAGAAAGTGTGAGAAAGGAAAAAAGAAAGTGCACTTTTCTCTTTCCCATAGGCATTTGGATAGCAAGAAAATGAAAAAGTAGTGGGGTCAACTGCTTTCTTGAGAAAGATAATGATAATAAAAGACTTTTTTTTCCTTGCAAAATTGGTTTGATTTTGCGTCGCAAGAATCTTGGTCTTCTTCCAACATTCCCCTTCCCAAATATCCATATTTACAAGGATTGACATATATATATATATATAATTAAAAAAATCTTATTAATTAGAAAAAAGTAAAAGAAAATATAAACGAAAGGACAAAAAAAAAAAAAAAAAGCGTTGCATTTTCTACATTAAAACCATGAGAGGTGGGACCATAAAAGTTTATTAATTTTTTTTAAGTTTTAATAAAATTTGATTGGGTGTAATTTTTTTAGAACTTAAAAAAATTAGAATCGTGAGATTTGAGGAATGGGCTTAACGTTCTTTGAAATCTAAACCAAACCGAACTGGGTCGATTTAAACCAATGTCCGAATCCAAAATCAAATTGGTTTTATTTGATTTTATAATTTTAAAACCAAAATAGAACCCAAAATTTAAAAATCTAACCAAAACCAAACCGAAAAGGGTTTGACATAACATAAATATGGTTTATGGTATAAGGGCAGATCTGGAAATTATGTTCAGGATTCTTACGATTTTCTTGCTAACCAAACGCGCAATTGCATGATTTCCATTACTAGTCATGCAATTTTCTTGCAACATCCAAATACTACCAGGAACGTTATTTTCACTTTTTTTTTTAATTCTTTTCACATTCTTTTCTTTCTCAACCGACTTTCTCGCATGTTCTTGATATCCAAACGCAGCCTAAGTTTCATATGACTTTCCCAACCAACTTTCTGGAATATTTTTGGCATCCGAAAGTTTTAATCTCCAAAGAAAAAAAAAATTAACATATTTTTTTCAATCTCATCTTTTTTTCTTTCTTCAACCAAACTGAAACTGATATCTCTATCATTTTCCTTTCTGTCGAATTCTAAGGTTCCAAATGGATAAGGGGTCAAAACTCAAAAGAATCTGATTAATTGCTAAAGAGCTTGGTAACAAAAGGTATTGCCTGGTCCCTCTTCTTCTTGTTACCGCATCTGAGGCCATGGGATTCACATCTTCTTCATCTTTTTCTCTGGGCAAGTTTTCCAATTGAAGTTGGTAAAGAAATTGCGCCGTCCTTTCCACTTCTGTTTACTATCATTAACCGAACCTTCAAAGAAACTTCTTGTCCAGCTTTAATGTTACTTTCACTTCCGTTTCCTACCAATGGAAAATGGAAAGTACTGGTACGAAATACTTTGCTTTTGGATGACTTTTGTGGCTCCTCTTACTACTAATCACCATTCAGCTTAGTGGGTAACAGAGAAAAGAAAGAAGATATCATCACAACGGAATACTACTGGTTATCAGAAGTTGGTTCTACCACGCGTGGGATAGACGCAGCAGGAGCTAGCGCTGTTCCTTTAGATAATGTAGTCCAAATCGTCGCATCACAATAAGCTGCTTAATGATTGTTTTCTCTTATCCTCTTCAAGTCAAATGTAATAGAAATGATTTGATTAGAAGAAATATTTACACTCTGAAACATAGTTATAGACTGATTAGAGTCCTTCAATTCTTCTTCATTTTTTGTTTTTTTAACATTTGATTGCTAATTTAACAATTAATTAGAATTAGAAGTTGGGAGTTGGGTAGCACGACTTGTTAAGAAAGAAAGATAAACATATATGAAGAAATCAAACACATATGTGCCAACGATTTACGTAGTTTGACAAATAGTAAATACGTTCACGGATATACATCAAATAGTACATACGTTCACGGATATACATCAGGTTTTACTACTCTCCAAAGTTCAGAAAAAGTGTTACAAAGAGCAATCATGAAAAATATGATAAATATCATGTAATTTGGACAAAAAGCCTAAAACATAACAACAAGTGTGTTAGGAAAGAAAGATAAATACGATGAAGAAATCGAACACACACAAGATACGGATTTACGTGACTTGACAAATAGTGCATATGTCCACGGATACACACCAAATTCAAATATCCTCCAAAGCTTAGAAAAAATGTTACAAAAAGTAGCTGCAAACAAGTATGATAAATAACCTATAGTTAAGGTTAAACATAATAACAAATAAAATTACTATTATACCCTTTGACTACCAGAGTCAATAGTTTGATCATTAGTATTTTCTGAATGCCTCGGTAGCATCAGTCTTCACATAACAACGAAGTGAAATTACTATTATACTATTCGATAGCATCTGTCTCCACATAACAACATGGCTTAACATAAACAATGTAGTATCACTAGAGAGCTCTCATGTCACTATGTTTGTAAGTAGATATGCTATTGGGGTAGGTTTCTATCAAAAGAAGAAAAGCTTTTGAGAGTCAGATGAGCTGTTTTTTTTTTTTCTTTTTGGTAAAAAAAACATAGTAAAAATATATTAAGAAATGACAACTTCACGGGCCTTACCACGACCCATAAAATTGTCTAAAAGAGTCTGCACAAGACAAGGTGGGGTGAGACGTTCCAGAAACATGAACGCTCCTCAGCAACAATACAATTTGCTAAACAATCAGTGGCAAAATTTGCTTGCCTAAAACAGTGAAAGAATCGAACATCACTAAAACGACTAATCAAAAGATGAGCTTCAACCATAAGGCCTTCAATCCGCCAAGCCGAGTCACCGAGACCAAATTGTAATAGTTGAATGACCACACTCGAATCACCCTCAATCTCAATAGAACTAAAACCAGAATGAAGAGCCATTTTTAACCCTTCCACACAGGCAGAAGCTTCCGCAATAATTGCCGAGGAAACACCAAGTAGGAGCGCAAAACCACAGAGAAAACCACTTGAATCTCGACATAAACCCCCAGCACCAGATTTACCAGGAGCACCCTTAGCAACGCTATCGAAGTTCAACTTGACGAAACTTTCACAAGGCACTTTCTAGATAACAAAAATAGTCTCCTTAGCGCTCCGACCAATGAGCTTTTCACTTGAATCCAAGATCTGGCATGTATCCTTTTGTAGAACCTTCAAAAAATTTAAAGATGAATCAATTAGTGGGATGCAACCATAAAAAATAACCTTGTTTCTAGAGTTCCAAATAGTCCATATAAAATTAAAAAGAAAAGCCAAAGGATTGATAATAGGATCAGGAAACTCCCCTGAAAAGTAAATAGCTGTAGACAAACTATCCTCGAGGGAGCCACCAGTGCCAAGGTGACCACCAGCGAACCCAAAAAATAGGGCCCTGGCAAAGCAACACTCTGAGAAGAGATGGTGAACTGATTTGGGAGCGTCGTTGCAAAGAGGGCAGTCTTGTAAAGGAAGACCAGTTCGTAGGAGAACATCATTGGTAGTGACTCCATTATGAAGACACTTCCAAGCAAAAAAATTAACTTTCTGAGCACATGGCGCACGCCAAAGGTGGAGCCAAGAAGATGAAAGAGCTTCATCGTCAAGTCGAGTCAGCCCATTATAGGCCGAAGCGACTGAGAATTTGCCTGAAGCGGTGGCTGCCCACACACGTTTATCCTTGGACAGATGCAAATTGATAGGCAATGCTAAAATGTTCTCCACCAAATCAGGTGGCCACAACCGCTTAAGCTTTGTAACATCCCAAGTGCCGCTCACTTGGCTAATAAGATTACATACCTTCCAGTTTTGATGTTCAGCAGACCAATCAAGAGTGGAGATATCAGGAGGAACCCCCGGTAGCCAACTAGTATCACAGATGTCGATG
>JAUPMG010000014.1:9674135-9684913 GCA_031762675.1 Pachysandra terminalis | reverse complement strand
TTCTATTTTCTCTTAATTTAGATTTAGTTTAGATTTTAATTTAGTTTAATTTTAGATTTAATTAGTTTAATCAAAATATGATATTTTCTGCTAATTAGAAATAATTTAATTAATTTAATAATTTTTCTTCCTTCAGTCCTTGAGATTCGACACTCTCAAAATAGCCCTATTTGCAAAGATTCGTCCTATTGCGAGTGGTTAATTATTATTGACACATATCAGTGGTATTGAATGGGTTACAAGAATGAGTTCTTGATTCCAGAATGGGAGAAAAACGATACCTAAATGACCGTTTGGCTAGCACAGGCAGAATGAGTTTTCTAAAAATGAAAATGAGAAAATACCCTTTATCACGGAGTCACCTCCAACCCTGATAAACTTAGAGTTATTTTGGAGTGTTATTATCATATTTAAAATAATATAATTGTGGATAGATTGTATGTGGCTATGAGATTTTATAAAAATAATTATAAAGGAAAAATATTAGAAAATTTGGTCACAAATCATTTTAGTACATGTTGACCAAACATCTATATTAGGTCAGAACTCCTTTATATTACATGCTAACCAAACCCGACCAAAAAAGCCTTCAAAATCTTTAGGGAACCGGTTCCTGAAATAAGTTCCTGATCCAGAATGCCAATCAAACAAGCCTTGGTAATTGTAAAATGTTCAAAATCATTGTTAAAAATGGCATTATAAAGTTATTTGGAAGGGGAGAGGGTAATAGAGATCAGGAGAGACTTGACAATATATATATATATATAGATTTATTTATTTAATTTTCTCAATGCCTTGCAGGCTTAATATACACAAGTAGAACTGATCCTTAAACAGCTAATCTGAAACCCAAACAACAAATAAGAGATCTGTAAACCCTTTATAGATGATAACATATAAGTTTGAACTTTCAGCCACTACTTCTTAACAAACATAGAATGTGTAGGATGGATTCTTGAAGATGTTGTGTGAAGATTAACTTCATAAAAGAAAACTAACTTAATGAATTCTCACCGAGTAGAGAAAGAAGTAGTGATTGTTTGTATGTAGTATCAGAACTAGTCCTGTTTCTGCAGTCCATGACTGCTTATGCATCTAAGAGAGGTTTCCTTTTGGTGTTGATAATCTTCAATTGCATCTTTCCTAATACATCTGGGATATCCCTGATGCACAAACTTGATTTCTCTGGTTTATGTTATTCTTGGAACTGGGGACATCATATTCTCTCTGTGTGAATTGGATCTTTCTTGGCAACGACGAAAAATTTCCTCAGAGCGCTTTGTTATACCTGTCAGCCTTACCTAGTCCTTCGGCTTTCTCAGAAGAAGGAAGCAGTGCCCTTTCCTCAGTGGGTATGTCTTAATTGACTTGTTTCTGGGGAAATTCAGGTGCTTCATCTTGGTCTGAACGTTATGGAGATGAACTATCCTCATCTGAACTTTCACCTTGTCTCTTGTTATATCTACTGAGAACCGGCAGCGGAACATTTGCTGATATCTTAAACGATCTAGCAGATCCCACCAGTGTTTTCTCCTGCATTTTCCCCACTTCCTTGCATACCTGATCCAATACCGAGAGGAAATCTCTTACAACCATGAAGATTCTGAAGGGATGGGCTTCCTCCTTTGTCGTGTCTCCATGGAAATATCCAGTAACCTCTTTTACGAGGGATAGAGCCTTTCTCTCCTCGGCCTTAATCCTAGCAATTTCATCTTCGGCCTCCTTTAGAAATACCCTCATTGCCTCAAAGAATTTCCCTTGTGTATTCGACACATCGTATTGCAAAACTGATCTGATTTTGCCAAGTCCTGTCTCAAGCTTTGACACGTAACTACTTAGGACATCTGAGTCCATTCCGGCTGCTTTTTTGACGTTGCTCAGTTCTCGGCTCAATCCGGACACAATCTGCAAACCTCGTTTCTTGAAATCTTCCTCCTTTACTTTGGATTGCATTTTGATTTGAACATTATCATGTGTAGAATCAGAACCTTCACCTTCAGACCTGATAATCTCTTGGACAACAAAGTGGAGCAATGTTGTCTTCCCATCCGTTCCTTTTATGTCAACAAGCTTTAGTAATGTGTCGAGCTTAAAAGCTCTTGCATCACCACGATTGGTTCCGACATTCATTATGTTCCCTGTCCTGAGAACCGCTTCCAAGAGTTTGAGGAATAAACGGCTTTTCTTCAATTCTTCACTTGCTGCCTACAAAAGGATACAGATACTAAGCTTCGTCTTACAAAGAGGTGTAGGTGTGCCATTTAGGTGATGTGGGGTCGGGGATCAGTGACTGGTAGGAGGGGTAGAGAGCACTCAAGGGACCCTGGGAGGACGAGAGAGGGGTATTGCCGTGTAAGGGCATTACGCTTCTTTCACACATACAACCGTCTGCCCTCGAGAGTGAGGGTATATGGATAGTAATGGTTTGTTATGTTTCCGTTAGCAGTTATAACGACGGGGTGTCCAAGATCCTCCTTTGAGTGAAGCTGCTAGGGGTGGGCCCCGAGCAACGCGCCTCTACCCATAACCTCCAGCCCATAGGTCCACAGTGTTCCCCCGAGATTACCCTCTCATGGGATCAAGAACTGTAGTTCAGATGCTTTGCATGGATGACACGTGGTACAAGGCGGACTGTTCATCTGACAAGTCCATTTGGGCCATCTACAAGAAGCCTTCAAGGATACATGGATTTCAATATTCAAACATGGAATGAAAGAGAAGATCAAATCTCATCTTCTCAATCCAATCTCCATCCTAATCTCATGTGGTCCACTCGTCCCCTTGATCTTCTCTATAGGGACTACTACCAGCTAAGGTGTCAAATAATTCTAGTCATTACCTTTTGCACGTTTAACACATTTGGTATATGCAAATGTAACAGAATTTAGAGTTTCCAGACAACCACGCTGCCGAAGAGCATTGATCTTATACTTGGAAAAACACAGTATATAAAACGAATCAGAAGTGTGCAGCAAAAGTACCTCTAAGGTTCCAAAAGATTTCCTCAAATATTTTACTTCCGTATCAAAATTGGCTCGATACAGCATGGCATCAACCCTCTTGAAGGCAAATGGGATATCCAATACTGCCTTGAGAAATCGCTCTGCAGACCCTAGTTTCGAAATGTCGCCGCTGTAGTCTCTCAGTTTTATTTCTTCCTCTTTGGTTGGAGCCATCTTCACCAAAGTTTCCAAAAGCTCAGCACCTAAACCTTCAGGATTACCTGTTGTACCAGAAAGCATACTTCATTTAATTTGCCAAAATTGACAAAGCAGTTTAGAATCGGACTTCATTTGTGTCCGAATTCAACTGCAACAGATTTTTAAATGATAACTACAACAACAGGATGATCAATCATATTTAATCTCCATTGTTACTGTAACTGCTCAACAAGAAAGGATATCAATGCAATTATCTCTAGATTCAACAAAAAGCAAATCAAAAGTGTCCATAGCGCTCAAAGGAAGGTAATTCCTTATCAAATACGTGTACTGGCTACATGAATAATAGTATTTATACATTACGAAATCTATTGATTTGTTGTTTTTCAGTAGTAAATTATACCTAGAAGCTGAATCAATTGTAGAATGTGAAACTACTTGTCATGAATCATTTGTCAATATATCAGTACTCCACCTTCTGGTGAGATATTGTGTTAAATTTAGACTTGTTTCGAGTATTCATTGTTATAGAGGGCATTGTGTTCGCGTTAATGGTAATACAAATGTCACAACATCTCAACCTTCTTCCATATTGTCAGTGTGTGTGAATTGTAGTGTCCCAAACCAGAGGTTCAGATCTGATGAATGCTGGAGGATCCTCAGAGATCTGAGAAGGGTACAGAGGGCTATGGAGATGAGGAAGGACGAGGACAGTGGAAGGATATGGGAAGATGTACTATAGTATCGATCCCTGAAAATGGGTAGGGTCCTATTTATAGGTAGTACCCGCTTCCCAAACCCATCATAGGTTAGACCGCCATCCCCTTGATATTGGCGGTGCAACCTGTATATCCAACCCTCCATATCGTGCCTACTGACCCTTCCCTTGCCATAATTGATTTCAATGAAGGCAGATGCCTCCATGACAGTTATGATTATACAAGAGAGGAGCGAATGCCCCATCCATGCCCACCAAACCACAAGCCTCTTTGACCCCCTACTCGGCCCAACCCTTAGGGCGCCATTGCTCTATGGAAATGGATACAAGGCCTGTTCACATCGTATTCATTGCAACTTTACTGAGGAAAGGATGCTTATGTCCTTCGCAAAGTATCACTCCTTATCACGAGATCCCTCTAGATCTTTTTTTTTTTTTTTTTTAATTATTGATGAATTGTATAAAAGGAGCAGAAAGCAAAGATACAAAAACCAGGCAAGAGAGAATTCAAGCAAAAAAGCAGAAGAAAACAACACGAACAAAAACCTACACACCCAAAACCAAAAAATGTACATAAGATCACAATATCTCCTGCAGTAACACCTCTATAGGAACCCTAGCAAAAAGGTTATCTCTCCCCAAACCCCTCCTAGCCAGAAGCTTTGCCATCCGATTAGCCCGATGGGACACAAGATGAAACGAGATGTTCCATTCGCGCCCTAAGGACCAGACCAATAGGACCAAATGCAGAAATCTCCAGTCACACTGCTGGATTCTCCCCAGCCAGTCAATAACGGTCATAGTATAAATTTCGGAAATATCAAGGATTTCGGAGGCCAAAACGAAACCAAAATATCCAAAATTTCGGATATTTCGGTGGAAATTTTTTTTTTATTTAAATAATTGGACCAAATAATGGTCCAAAATTTCGGATATTTCGCCGAAATAAATTCACTCTTTTTATTTAAAGTATTTTAATATAGGTATAATTTTAGCCAATTTCTTTCTTTTTTTTCTTTTTTAATAAGTACATCCTTCTAAAATATAAATAATAAGGTTAGTCAATAAAAAGTTATATTTTCATTAAAATATATATTATTAATGAACATACAAATTTTAAAAAAAAACAACAAATAATATTTTGATTAATAATGTGCAATAATACAAAAGTTTACAACTAATAAATACAACATTTATGTTACAATATCTAAAAGGTATATAAGTATCCAAAATATATTGGATTCAAATTCAAACTAGAGGGGGGGTCTAACGATCTGTAATAGAAACTGATCATTTGACCATAATACCCATTGATTTACCCCTCAATCAATGATGATTGTAATAAATATGAACCATTTTTTAATTACTTATTTTTTGGTATTTTTTTTTATTATTTTTATCCTATAATTATATGAGATCAATGGGGTTTTCACAATTTCCATTGATACTAAGCTTCTTTCTTCTTCCATATAAGCAGCTATTTTGTTCTTAAGATTATTAAACAAGGTATACAAGGGTATTTTCGTCCATAAAATATACTGCAATAAGCAAAAATCAAATATTCCGTTACTATATTGATAGTTACTAACGGAAGGGTTTGTCGTAACATACTTTCAAATTATAGAGGAGGTGTTTGTGATGACCAAAGTTTAAGGGCTACTTGTTGCCATTACGCCAAACTCAAGGGGGGTGTGAATGTAATTTATCCTTTTGTTTTTTACTTTTTACTTTTAACTGGATTTTAGGATTTATTTCGGCCGAAATATCCGAAATTTCAGAGATAAAGTGCACATTTCGGGCGAAATAAATCTGGGCAAAGTAGAAAAATTTCGCCGAAATTTCGGCCATTTCAATCATTTATTCCGTGAAATAATCCAGTCTGAAAAAATGTCATTTCGGATTTCGTCTAGCACAACCAAAACCGAAATTTTAAACTATGACAACGGTTGCCGATGAGCTCTCTACAATCAAACTCTGGTACCCCTTCTCTCTGGCATTGCGAATACGCCCTTATACACTATCCTATTTGACAATGGAATAGTGCGACTGGTTTTGAATGTCTCTACAATTGTAGTTGGTTGAGAATGTTTTCTCTGATATGCATTTACTATAGATTTTTTTTTTTTTTTTTTGGTAAATGCATTTACTATAGAATAAAAGATCTATTCTGGTGAAATTTTCAATTTTTTTTTTTTCTTTCAATTGACAATAGAATTCACTTGTAGTCGTAGAACCTACATTACTGACCATCCATGGAGAGGAAGAGAGGACTCACCATCTATAAGTGCTTCAGACACCTCGTCTCGCGTTACATTCAATGCCCTTAAAAGTATAGCTATGTTCTGCGACTTCTTCGGGTCCAACACTCTGTTCTCTTGTTCAACAGAAGGAAGAACTGACTTCCTACTTGCTTCTTTCTCCACTTGATTCGTTGAACTACAACCAAAAAGCGTCTCGATCATGTCTTCGTTCAACCTGAAAACGAAGTAGCAGAGATCTTCAATATCAGAGATTGCTGTGCAAGGCTCAGGCAACGTGTGAATAAGACTTATAAAAAGAGTATACTATACTCACTGGAATGAGCTTGATTTCAGCTGGTCCCACACCATGGCTCGGTCTGAGGTCGCCCGTACTTTGTCCCAGTGCAAGGGCTTCAATCTGGGCTTTGCTCCATCAATGTCATCGGAATTGAGTCGCTCTAAAGATCCACCACCTTGATCGATTCCTATTCCGGCAGCAGGTCTTGACGCCTCAGCTGAAGAATTGGCATTCAGGTTAGGCATTTGAGGTGGAGGCCTGGGAAATACTTGGATAGGCTTTGGTGTCACCGGTGGTGGTGGTGGTGGTGGCGGTGGCGGAGGTGGAGGTGGAATTGGGATTATAGTGGTATATATGGATTGATCTTTTATTGACCGAGGAAGTACAATACTTGGTGGCGGCGGTGGTGGTGGCGCCACTTTAGGGATTGGTGATGCTACGATGACATGTTTCATATCAGGAGAAGAATTTGAAAGGCGTGATCTTGGAGAAGTTCGTCTAGAATGAGGAGTAGAATTAGAGGAATGAGTTGAACCTTTCCCATTGATCACCGGATTGTTGTTGTTGGTCGTCGGAGAACTCCGACGGGGAACACCTGTAGAAGGGCTCTCCCCATTCCCCAAAATTGAACCCTGGGGACTATAAAAGGTCTCCTGACTCTCCTCATCGGAAGACCCCGCCGGAGGCGAATTTCTCTGTGGAGCCCTAGTCAGAGGCGGCAGTGGCTGGAGGTCGGGACTTGGCCGGTACATCTCCGACCGACGAACCGAGCTTAGCTTGTAGTAAGGAGACCCACACCCACTTGCCCCATTTGGCTCACCGTCGGTTATATGATTGGACGGTTCCCCAGTACCCAGATAAAGCAACTCAGAAGCCGGTGCCGTCGATTCTTGCGGGAACTGCCGGGAGTTCCCTCCGACGAGCTTCTGAGACTCAGTTGGGTGTTTTACCCGGTGCCGGTAGAGAAAGAAGGCGAGTGCTGAAAGCATACCCAGAGTGACAATCCCAACAGAGACGGCAATGGCCACCTTCTTGTTAGGGTTTGTGGGTTGAGGTTGGGTTCCGGCGGGCATTGGATTGGAGATATTTGCAGAAAGGGAAGGTGGGGTTTGGATCTGATCTGAGGTTGGACCGCTTGGGACTTCCGGGAAGAAGGGTTGGTCTGGGTTTGGGAAATCTGAGCCTGGTGGTGGTGGTGGAGTCTCTGCTGCTGCTGGTGGGGTCGAGCCTTCCGGGAACAATGGCTGGTGTAGAGATCTTCTGTGTGTATCGTGATGTCCCAAGGTTTGATTTCCATGGACACTTCTTGAACTATTTACAACGAGACATAGAAGGAATAGCAGAATCGAAGATATTTCCAGATTTGGAGCTTTCATGGCTGTTTTTGGAGTTTCCCTGATGTTCATTTTGGGATATCAGCTACTCTCTGGGTTTTTTTTTCCCCCAAATTCCGGTGGCTAGTGGCTGACTGAGGGAGAGAGCGAGGAGGAAAGCTTCTTTCGGCGGACAAGATCTGGATGCTTAGGCTGACGTAAGCAGAGCCGCATTTCCTCTGATGTTTCTCAGAAAATGATTTTATGCCTTAATGGGATATTTACCATGTACCCAGTCACGATTGAAAGAAAGACACGTGTGTTTTGAAGGTGGGCTACACATTCATTCAAAGTACACGTCATTGACATGTCCTATGCCGAATAGTGTCGCGTTACATAGCAAATACGTTAACCGTAGTATAAATTTTTTTTTTTCCATTTGTTTCTCTATTTTTATCTCGCTTTACGTGGCACAAAGAATCTAACATTTTCTAATTTTTCTCATTTTTTAAGGTAGATGTACGATCATGGTCATGTAGTTGCGTAAATGACCACGTTAACCTCAATCTTTTATAGCTATAATTATCTGTTTTTGATATTGCTGGCTAAGGATAAAACCGTAATTTTAAGGAAAAAGGGATATGTGATTGGTGATGGCTAGAATGATGGCTTGATGTTATATATACCCATCTAATGAAACGTTGTCGACGGGGTTTTGTATTTTTTTTGCCCTTTTCTTTTCGCTGTCGCGATCCACCGACCAACGGCTTTCTCTGTCTATCATACGCGTCGTAAAGCATTTACCTTTTTTTTTTCTTTTCTTTTGTTATTTTATTTGTTAATTATTAATTTATTAAAATTTAAATTAACTCTGCACGTCAAGCATCTATTCTAGGAGTGATGAGTGATCTTATTTTTATTTTCTTACGTTTTTTTTTTTTTTGTTTCAAGTGCAGCAAAGACGACCAAGGCAAAATCGAACCCCACACCTCACTTGACCTAAGAATGGTAACGAGACTATAAGAGGAGAGAAGGTTTTAAGTCTCCGGATAGGGCCGTAAACCAGCCGAGCCGCAGCTCAGGCTAGTAAATCTCCAACAAGTCTCCGGTTCGTTAAAAAAGTTTAGATTAGTCTAAATGCATTAATATTATAATTGACAATTAATGATTAAATGCATTAATATTATAATTGACAATTACTATTATTATATATAATATAATATGTTAACATGTGTGTTTAGTATTTATATATAATATAAGATATAGGAATATGAACGTATAATTTCATATACTAATTGAGCCGAACTTTAACTGAGTTGAGCCTACCCAAACTCGTTAAGAAAATGAGTTTTTTTTGGGGCTCAAGTTTGGCTCACAAACCTAATTATAGAGCTCAAGCTCGACTCGTTGACATCCCTACTCGGGATCACGCACCAATCTTGGCCGATCCCAATCTGGACCGGCCATACTGGTTATTACGCTTAGGATCGAATTAGTCCTGGTCGATCTTAATACAGACCGGATCAATTTGATCCTTAAAACTTTAGGAGGAGAGCATTTCATCTGTAACGAAAATGGTAGAATATCAGTTGAAAGGTATGTATATACACGCTACACATACAATTGACTTTACAATTGAATATGTGATGTGCATACGAACACGCTCTAACTAATATTCTATCATATATGCTCCAGACGATATGCTCTGCTATTGGAGAGGGTTTGGTTATCCAAAATCAAATTTGAACATATGTATCATTATTAGGACTGTAAGTGAGTAAGGCGAGGCAAGCTTTGTCCAGAGCAGCTTGGGCTCTTAAACATTAAGCAAGGCTCAGGCTTGTTAAAATTTTGGGACATAGGCTCGGCTCAGAAAGAGTTTTCTTCAGACTAAGACTTGGCTCTTGAGCCTAATTATATAGAGCTCAAGCTCAACTCATTGACAGCCCTAATCATTCATTGTACAAGCTGCACATTGTTATGTTACAATTGCGGCAATATCATTTTTGCCACATAGAAGAATGATATAACCAATTTAGGTGGTCCATTTGTCTGGACGCCCTTTACATTAGTCATGTACACGATATTTTAAAGTATATAAACCCCAATAACATACGATAAATTGAATTTTGGAATATGTATCAATAATTATCCAATTTTTTAATGTTCCTTAACACAAAAAAAGACGTCAATTTTAGATAAGGTATTTATGTAACATGACAAATGTCTTTAAAACTAAAGCTTAATATGTGATCTAAGATTGATTAAATGTATACATTGTTTTGTGGGTGGTTTTTTGAATAATCACCAAGTATGATATTACTGATCGATGGGAGCCTAAATCAACGAATGATCGTATCTTGTCTTTAGAAGAACTAAAGGGTCAAACTGGTGGACCGTCTAACACCGGTCAAACCAGGCTAAGGAAAATAGCGGGTCAAGGTGTTAGAGATTCTCTAACCCTTAGGGTTCTAATTGAGATTATTACTGAATCTTTTGCAGGCTGCCTACGTACCCAAACATGGATCAAGTCAGACGTAGTTTAAGGTATGGTAATTTCGTCAGAGGTCTCCCCCCTTTTTTCATTCTCTTTCCGAATGAGGGAAGTGAGCCAGTATTTATAGCTTTTGGAAGAGAGTTAACTGCAGTTAGAATTTCTAACCACCGTTTCTGACGGTGGTTAAAACGTTTGCTTGGAAAAGTACGCATCATGTACTCCAGTCTCTTAGGTGGACCAATCACAAGTCGTTTGAATAATTACAGGTTTGCCACTGAGAGACCGTGACATGGCTTATAACCCTAAATACGGCCAAGTGTTAGTGAGTCTCACGACACATCGATATGGGTGTTGGCGTGTAACGACCCGAACCAGATTTTTCTAATTACATCGGTTATCCAGTCCAAGCGTCACCTTCACCTCGTATTTCTACGAGAGTGACAACACAATTAATTCATAAGCGGAAGTCCTGAGCAGTTCTAGTAAGATATAAGTAACTAATCTACCTAGAATAAAATTTCTAGCATTCTAAGTAACAAAGACTAATTCTA
>JAUPMG010000014.1:9657100-9670399 GCA_031762675.1 Pachysandra terminalis | reverse complement strand
CATATTAAGAAGGTATTTTATATCCCTTTTAACAGGTTCATATTTACACAACTGTATGATAATATTTCAAACTTTCTCAAAACAGGAATTTGTATAGGATTTGTTAAAAACAATACCAACTTGTTGTAATTTACAACAACTTTTTTTTTTTTATAAGATGTAATAAGATTTGTACAGGAATTGTTGAAAAAATACAAACTTGTTGTAGTTTACAACAACTTGGTATTTGTTTTTACCAATATGTAATAGCATTTGTACAGAAATTGTTAAAAATAATACCAGGTTGTTGTAATACAACAACTTGGTATTTTTGTTACCAAGATATCTGTGAACTTGGAATTCAACCCCTGCCTAGCCCACCGGTGGTCAACCGGCGTGCCGATTAGCCTACCGGTGGCTATACCTATAAAATTTCTTTGGTTTCTTCTTTGACGTAAGTCTCAGCTGCAATTTTTCTTTGATTTTGATAAAGATTCATTTATGGTATTTACTGTTACTATGTTCTTTTAGGTAATATCATTGGCTCTTCTTGAAACCAAGAATTAAAAGATTTAATTGTTATGTTCTTGGTTTCTTCTTTTTGTTCATTTAAGAAGCTGGGTCGAGAGAAGAAGCTGGGTCAAGAAAAAGAACGAAGAAGACAGGTTCGGATTTGGGGTTTCTCTCCAAAACGAGAAGAAGGATGAAGAAGAAGGGTTTAGATTTGAGGTTTTTCTCCAAAAAGAGAAGAAGAACGAAGAAGAAGACGGGTTCAGATTTGGGGTTTTTCTCCAAAACGAGAAGAAGAACGAAGAAGAAGAAGAAGAAGGGTTTAGATTTGGGGTGAGGTTTCTCTAAAAAACGAGAAGGGTTCAAATTTGGAGTTTCTCTCCAAAACGAGAAGAAGAATAACGAAGAAGAAAAATGATTTATATGGTGTTTCTCTAAAAAATGAGTCAGGGAATAAAACGCAGTATTAGAGAAATATTTGAAGGGTATTTTAGGCAATAGGAGAAGTCAGTTTAAAAAATCACTCAAACACAATAACTCTTAAAGAGTATGTGCAAACCATAATATAACTTGTTATAGGCACCAAATCACAATAACCAAAGTGTGCATTTCCCTAACACTAAAAAACCCTAAAAATATTGAGTGCACTAATTGTGGGGCAACTCAGATGGTTAGAACGTGTGCCTGTTAACCACAAGGTCTAAGGTTCAATCCCTTTAGCGCTTTCTCATTCTTTCACCTTTCGATGTTAAGAATAATATTTTTATTTTTATCACACCATGGATATAATAATTAAAGATTCCCAAATACATAGACATATAGATGCGCTTCCATGTAGAATTGATCACCACTACTATTGTTACTGCATCAAATTGAGACTGCTTGCTTTCACAGATGAGAATGAGATGGTTCCTTCATTTGAACTTTTCGATAGCCTAAGGTTGAGATAATGCTTCACTTGCCGTTCACCGGAGGAACCAACGACAAGTTTATGTTGTCCAAGAACCACCTTCCTCTTCCCTTCTTCATCTGCAATGCTCAAGTCCTTGCATACATCTACTCCAATTTTGACCATCTCACTCTTCCCCCTCTTCACCTCCACCCTATCAAACCCAATCAATTGAATTTTTGGTGACCCTTTCAGCCCCTCTGAAGCCGGTGGCCTCCAGAACAGTAACACCACGTGGTTACCGTCCCGGTCGCCGGTGTTTTTTATGCCGATCTGGACGTCGAATTGTAAACTTTGGCAGCTCACGTTTGACACATCAATGGCTAGACCATTAGGGTCCAACTGGGTGGTGGTGGTGGAAGAGAGAATGTTATGTGGGTTCAAAGGAACATTTAGGGTTGAAGGAGCGGATTTTATGACCTTGGAGAATGTGGAGTAGCTCAGCCCATGGCCAAAATTGTATAGGCTTTTCCCAGTGTAGAATCTGTAAGTTCTTCCAGGGAAGTTTCTACTAGTGTTAGCTCTCATGTTCATGTCTGTCATTGGCACTTGATCCACGTAGTCTTGTGGGTACCATGTAAATGGAGATCTTCCACCTGATCATAATATACACGTAATTGATCAGTGAACTGTGTATGCATATGTACGTGTAAATTGTTGTTATGTGGATCAGACTGATCCTATTGAGTCATTCGAGAAGTACTAATGATCCAGCCATCGACTCCGTTGGGCAAGCTCGACGTTGAGCTCGCGAGCCCCCTGTCCAAATTATCTGGGGTAGAAGAGTATAACAGTAATTTCACTTATTGTTATGTTTAACCTAACTACACAGTATTTATCATACATTTTGTGGCTGCTCTTTGTAACACTTTTTTTCTAAGCTTTGTAGAAAATTTTGGTGTATATCCGTGGACGTAGGCATTATTTATCGAACTAGGTAACTCTGTGTCTTGTGTGTGCTTGATTTCTTCTTCTTGATCTTGTTTATCTTTCTTTTTTTAACAACTTTTGTCAGAGCCAAGTTACGATCCTGGGATCTGTGGGTTATATATGTGTGAGAGAGAGATAACCAACCTGGATTATAGTCACCAAATATAACTTGAGCTATGGCATCTCCTCCAGATTGACCTGGATATCCCACCCAAACTATTCCTCTAATCTTGCTCACATTCTTCGCGAAAGACACATCGATTGGGCCGGCCGACATAATAACAAGGATCACCGGCCCGTTGGACGCATTGGTCACTTCCATTACAAGCTTCTCCTGCAATCCTGGCAGGGTCAAATTCACCCTATCCAATCCTTCAGCTTCAATAGACTGATCAAGTCCCACTACCACCACCACTGCATCAGCCGCGGCCGCAGCCTTAGCTGCCGATCCAATCAGGCTCCCGTCGCTACACCCGACATTGGCGCAGCCGGACTGGTAAGTCACCGATGAGACATACTTTTGCAGCCCTTGTAGAGGGCTAGTGTACCCACAAGGCACACCAGCATAGTTACTTATCATGACTTGAGTGGCGTTTGCGTTGGGTCCTATAACGGCCAGTTTCTTTGTGCTTTTAGGGGACAATGGGAGGATGCCATCGTTGTCTAGCAAAACTATTCCTTGCTTCGCGGCTTCGATTGCCAACCGTTGGTGATCATCGGTACATACATCAGACGGCCCAAGTTTCCCAAATGGGAGTCCGGCCGGGTCCCCGTCGAAGAAGCCCAGTCTCATGAGAACCACATAGTTGCTTATTAAGGCTTGATCAACCACAAATTCTTCCACCTTTCCCAACTTGACTGCATTCTCTGTGTACTTACCCAAATAATTCCCACAGTTCATCTCTAAACCTGCTTTCAAAGCCAAGGCAACAGCATCTTCAGGCGTTGGAGTGTAATGGATGGAGTTGTAGAATACCTCTACAGAGTCACAGTCTGAAACAATGTATCTGTTTCAAACCAAATAAACCAATAAGTCCTTGAAAAACAACATTTATTTATATGGATTGCATTTTTTTTTTTTCTTAGGGTTTTGGTTTTTTCTTTTTTATTTTAGGGTTTTGGGGGTACATAAAGTTTAAACTTGGTATTAGATAGGGATCGCCCCGGTTCGATGCCGAGTTGGATCGCTGATCCAACTTGGGATCGGCCGATCCAAATATGTCCACTTTTTTTGTTTTTTAAAATCATAAAGTTTTTACAACGATCAAATATCGATCGTCCAATCTGATTCATCTGAAAACGAGTCGGATCGTCTGGATCGGATAATTTGACTCAGTTTCAAACCAAGTTAGAAAACTTAATTTAATAATTTTTGGGATTGGCTTGGGATCGTGACTCGTCCCGAGCCAATCCTGAGTTGTATCGGGATCGACCGATACTCCGCTAAAGAACAAACCCATCTAGATTCCATTGGCCTCTGACTATCCCTTTGAGAAGGTTAGGATCAGCACAGGTGGGGATCCCATTCACTCTATTATAAGAACACATGACACTGCTAACATGTCCCTCCACAACACAGCTCTTAAATGGTGGCTGGTATGTATCCTCCATGTCCTGCAATGTCACCTGCAAACCACATGAACTTACTATTAATCTACATTGATGATTAGAAACAGCATGATAACAGCATGATATGTGTTTTGTTTTTTTTTTTTTTTGTGTGAAAGCATGATATGTGTTGTTATGTGGAGAGTGACGCTAGTGAGGAATTCGAGAAGTATTTATGATTCCATAGTGTTAGGTATCGGCCGATTCTGAATTGGATCGACCGATACAATGCGGGATCGGCTCGGAACGAGTCATGATCTTAAGTTGATTCTGAAAATTGCTTAAGTTCTCAGATTCGGTCCGAAAATTTTATGACTTGTTTTTTTAAAATAAAATAAAATTTGGACCATGTTTGGATCGGCTGATCCCGATTTGATATCTAGTTTAAACACTATGAATGATCTAGACATCCACCTTGAATTTTCTAAGGGTCAAAAGATATAATTTCACTTTCTGTTATGTTTAACCCTAACTATAGGGTATTTATTATACTTTTCGTGACTGTTCTTTGTAACACTTTTTTCTAAGCTTTAGAAAACAGTAAGATCTGGCGTGTATTTGTGGACATAGGCATTATTTGTCGAACCACGTAAACATGTGTCTTGTGTGTGCTTGATTTGTTCTTCATCTTGCTTATCTTTCTTTTTTTAACAATGTGTTCATAATTACCTTAGCATCAAAGTGAAATCGATCCACGCCTTTCCAGTTATCGACATCATATGCAGTGTAATGCTTGCAACAACTTGAAACCTTCAGTCCATCGTTAGTAAGGTTTGTCTCCTGGAGTCCCCGGACGTAATTCACGGCATACTTCGCCACCACCAGAGGGTTCTCCCCGGGGGTCTCTTGGCCCCTCCCCCATCTCGGGTCACGGAAGACGTTAACATTCGGACTCCAATAGGTCAGCCCAGCTTGACCTACATTGTACATGGCTCTTGCCTCTGTGGACACCACACGCCCCATTTCGTACCATAATGAGGCGTTGAAGCTTGCGGCCGACAGGATGACCGCCGGGAAACTAGTTGCACCAGGCACGGTACCGTTGAATCGTACACCGGGACCAGTGTTGGCGACACCGTGAAGCGCTTCCGACCACCACTCGTATCCCGAGACACCGAGCCTCGACACGCCAGAGGCCTTATTTACGAGTTGTTGCACTTTCTCTTGGAGGCTAAGGCGTGACACTAGGTCCTTGGCACGGTCAGTGTAAGACATAGATGTGTTACAGAATGGGAATCGGCTTGTGCCGGCGTTGCGCTTGTCGCAGGCATACTGATGAGTCTTATGGATGCTCGTAAGGAGCAATGTGAAGCAAAGAGCCAAGACAAGCTGTTTGTTCATGGTTTGGTCTTGTTTCAATGTGGGGTGTAAGTAAGATCATAGACACTGGGAAAGGTTTTATACTAGAAGGTCGAGTACTTTTCCATCTCTTGCTCCTTACGCTGAAAACAAAGGTTGAATGGATAACCAAAGCAACATGTAGAAGCGAACGAATGGTTCTGAGCCAGATCAATTTCTCTATCCACTTCATTTTGCCACAAGAAAAAGGTAAAGATTGAAACGTAGAAGTAAATAGAGGAAAGAAACACGCATTCCGTTTGACTGAAGCAAGCTAAGCTAAGAATCTGGAAAATAGAGAGGATAATAAGGATTATGTATGTATGTATTTGTTTGTCCGTTGGATTATATGCTATCTGAGAAAACGGCACGGCACTCATGGAGGGGTGTCTTTGAAGGTATGTCAAAGAAAGAATCGTCTTAAAGAACATGGCCACGCTTTAAAATTAGAGGAAGGCGTGGACCATTGATTTAGAGGTGGCAATTGGGCAGGCTCGGGTCGGGTTGATGGGTATTAACAGCTTAGCACTCAATTCAAACTCGCCTGTTTAATAAACGGGTTGAAAAAATAAAACTTAGACTGTGTTTGAAACTTTATTTTGAGAGAAAAGAAAAAAAAAATGCTGAAAGAAATATTTTCTTCTATTTGGTTGAAGAAGGAAAGAGTTGAGGATAAAGATATGGAAAGAAAATAATTTGAAATTTTTCTCTTTCTGGTATCAAAACTTTTCATCGCAAAAGGTAGAGATTTTAAAAGGAAAAAAAAAGGTGGAGAACACTTTCAAACACTTCAACCTAACCTATAACGACTAATCAACTTTGTCGAAATATATGAAAACTCACCGAAAAATAATCAGAACTTGGTTTTCTTTTTTCATCTTAACCAAACACTTCGAAAAAAAACTCTATCATCTCTTTTCCTTCCCATATCTTATTTACTTTTTTCCTTTCTTTTCTTTTAAAATCCAATGTTCTCCACCTTTTGCATAAAGGGGTAAATGTGTCCTTTAATGACACTAAGTCTTGTTATAATTGTATTGATATATCATGAATTGTTATAATTGTATTCTAGGGTTGCTAACCCCTAGCACTTCCATCTTTTATTAACCATCTCTCAAGTGCCCTACAGAAAGTATATGGATCCTGAATCAAATAGTCAAGGAATTGCAGCTGCATTTGCATTTTTTCTCATTGCCATGGCCAACAGATAATTAAGACACTTTTAAAGCATGTCAACTGGTGTTTAATTATATATGAATATATTAATCATGAGGATTACATTCATATTAATCATGAGGATTACTCCTCATGAGTTGAAAATTGAACTTTTATATATATATATACTAATTCAGATCAACTCCATTACAAGATAACGATAAGTTTCTTTAAATAAAATGAACAGACTCATTAATTAACAGAATATTGCTAGCCATCACCCAAGGTCAGCATGGTGGAGAGATCTTCAGATTGAGCCCAATGTCCATTCCGTAAGCAATGGGAGCATACATCCATAGATCATCAGAGCTTAACAACTAGAAACAACCAGACAGAAAGAGAAAATATCATTAGATGTATAATTTCAGATAAGTTTCAAGCTAAAACAGCATCTTGATGCAGTTCTTTATTTGAAATGTGTGCAGGACTGAATTTATGTTTGCCCTTACCTTGATTTGTACTTGCAAAAACTTCACATACTGGACTGCTTCATCCAGCATTGTACTGATGTCAACCTGTCACCATTACACAAGAAAAAAAGAAAGAAAGAAATGTTAGAGAAGTTCTTCAACTTGGAATGCTGGAGACCGAAAGGAGAACAAAAAAGATCACAGACTTACCTTTGTTCCATTTGGGACGAGGTTCTGTAAGATTCTCAACCGCTCATTTATTCTCTCTCTTCTTTTCTGTAAGACACGGAAGGATCAATATCACCTCTAAGTTGGATGGCAAGCAAATGCATCAAATTAAGACTCAAAACATGTTCTAATTTGCTAGTGGTAGGTTGTTATTACCCTTGCATAGAGGCTCTGGGGATCGGTAGCCGAGCCCCTACTGGCTCTTGTTTTCCCAATCAAGTTGATAGATGTAAACCCTTTGGAGCTTGAAGTAGTAGCTACTTCATTTATCTCCTGAGAAGCATTGGAATCATCTTCTGAGCAGTAACTGCTAGAGCTCTGCCCATTCATCCCACCATTACCCTCTTCTTCATCATTGGTAGCGGTACTCAGGACGAGCTTCTTTTTCTTCTTTGATTGTACATTCTTCTTGTTTCTCTGGACCTGCATGTCAACATTATGATTAAAATGGCTGAAAAATAATATTCTGAAATAGAGATAAACAACTACACCTTATACTCACTTCTGAAATACGAGTCTTCTTGTTAGGACTTTCCAAAGGGTTGGCATTGTTTTTAACTTCCGTAGATACGTTTAGTATTGGCATCTCGGATTTTCTTTTGTGCTGCAATTTCTTATCAGGATTAGCAACATCTTCATTCAAGCACATAGGCTGCTCTTCCATTATATCGTCAGGAAGGACTTGAACCGACGAGTAAGTATTTTTCTCGTTCACCATACAAAAATCCGTGGACATAGAGTCATTCCTTTTCACCACTGCTTGATTATAATCACTCATATGGTAGTTTTCATGGATCAAAGCAGGGAAAAAGAAACTACTATTATCACTATTATAACTAGTCCCTTCAGGAAAAGAGTAAAAGTTAAAGGTATCTGAATTAGAATATAAACCGTCATCGCTCCTGGTCAATTTCGAAGCAGCTTCATGGCAAGGCCAAGAAGTAGATTGCAGTACTCCCATGCTCGATTCCCAGTCTTGCTCACTAGGAAGGGAATAGTTAGCAAGCAACTGTGCCATGAAATCAGCCTCCTCTGTGGAAAACATTCCATTGAAAGAGCTCCATTCTCCCTCACACAAGGCTCCTATAGGTTCCATCTTCTTTCTACAATTGGGAGCCTATCAAGGAAAGAAGGTTCTTGTGTTTATTGACTGTTAACTGTTTAAAGAAACCTGATTAGCTTTATACTTTGGGAAACAAAGATTGGAGACATATTTATACCCATAGCTACTAAGAATGTTGCCCTGTATTGACTTCATTTTTATAACAACATTTGAATTCTTAATTCCCAATTACTAATTAAGGGGTAGGTCCCAATTCTTCGAAAACAATTGGGGGAGTCCATGGTAGGTCCGACACGAAGCAAAGTACAACTCAGAGGGTGACCAAGTTCAGGCGATGATCGATTAAAATAACATAACATTTTAATGGCCTTAAATGTCTTGGACTTGCTTAATAACAAAATACACAAACACACGCACAAATACACACACACACACATACACATAATAAGAACAATTAAGGGTCCAAGTACAAATGTACAATCATAGTGAAAGGAGAAAATTCACAATCTGGCTATTGGAAAGAACGTGGGGGTGTTCTTGAATATGATTAGATAGAGGGAGCTCTGATGGAGGAATAAAGAAAATGTGCAAAAGGTCGGCTAGATCGTCGTGGAGATGAGTCTGATATTCTTAAAACTACCAAGAACCAAATAACATATCCCTTGCCTCCGATCCTTGTCCCCCTCGGACACTAAACCTAACATATGTTACTTAGAATGAAATACTCATTTGGGTTAGAAGGCCCTTTCTGTCCACCATTTTCAGACGAAAATGGTCTCCAGAACTCTGAGTTGAAGAAAGTCGAATCTAGAAAACCCGGTTCGGTTGATGAACTGGGTCAGATGACCCAGTTAAATTCTAAGCAGGGGAATTAAATGTGTGCATCGTCAACTAAGTTCAATAAGATTTAAGGCTTCTAAGTCATCAGCTGAACCGATATTAGACCATATCCAATCCATTGGGAACCCATTAGACCAGTCTTTACCAGAAGTTAATGCCTTAAATGGGAATTGATAATCAGAACTTCCCTGTTTCAATGAATGGACCAGGTGGTAACTACCAGAAAGTTTATACATACATTGACTAAAATGGCCTTTCTCATCTGAAGATATCAGTAGAGCTGTCAACGAGCTGAGCTAGCTCGGCTCAGGCTTGGACTCGGCTCTTATGAGCCAAGCTTGAACTCTATAATTACGCTTGTAAGAACCTGGAAAAAAGCTCATTATCTTAATGAGCTTAGGTAGGCTTGGCTCGGTTTGTATATGAGATTTTACATCCATATTTTTATATTTTATATTAATATTAAACATACATGATAATATATTATATCATTTATAATAAAAATCATCAACTATAATATTAATCTATTTGTGCTAAGCTAAGCGTTTTTTTTTGTTGCAAGCTGAACCTTCTAGGAATCAAGTTTTAGCTCAAAATATTTTAACAAGCTTGAATCGAGCCCGAGTCCAAATTTTTTTAACGAGTCTGAGCCAAGCCCAAACCTTGCTCAAGGTTTACGAGCCCGAATCGAGCTGGAAGAAGCGTGGCTCGTTTACAGCCTTAGATATCAGTATGGGAGTACTGCATGAACATATTACAGCAGTCTTTTCAATAAGGTTATTTAAGTCATTTACTAAGCTCTATTGAAAAGTTAGTTATATACAGTTAACTTAACTGGCGCCAAATAAACAAACAAAGCACAGCTCCCTCAAACCCTAAAAATTCTTTTTATAATAGAAGAGATATCTAGGAAAACAGCAAAACCCAGTTGTAAGATCTGTAACTAAGATTAATCAAACATCAGGAAGAAACCAAAACCCTAATTTTTCCCTAAAAACCTCAGATAGATAAATGAGTGGGATCTTACCTGAGTAAAGCACAGATGGATCTGTCTTTTCAACCCAACTCCAACCTGAGATTCCGGCGATTCTCGCGCTCCATAATCCATACTACGCGTGTAATAGATAAGAGACTTGGAAATTATCTTTTGTTTATTTCGATTTTCATCTTTGGTATTCTTAATTCCTCAATTATTGAAGAAGGTTCCATGGGGTTTTGACATTCCTTGAAGGTAGAGCCGGCCATTGCACGATCCTCTGGAGAAATTAAACAGTCCCACGAAACTGGAGAGGCCCTAACGAAGAGAATAAAATCTCAAAAAGCTCCAGCCAGAAGCAAGCTTGAGACCCTAAGAAATCTGATTTCCTTCACAGGGAGAATTCCTTTCGCCGGCCTGCACGATTAGGGTTTTTTGCATTTGAAATAGCTGTCACTTGCTGAACAGAGCTTCCGTTTTTGAAAGATTCACTCCCAAAAAGGTAGTCTATTTTAAGGATCCGGATCCTCTCAAGTTACGATGATTTGAAACAAATCAGAATATGACGTGTAGAATAAAAAATTTAATAAAATATATTTAAAAGTTTTGCACAACAATCGAGAAAAAATTACTGTATATTCAATAAAGATGTGTCATTTTATCCACCTGTCATATTCTGATTGGTTTCAAATCATACTCTGATAGTTTCAAATCAAGTAACTAGTAATTGTAACTTGAGAGGATCACCTTCCCTATTTTAATGGATCTAGGGCTGTAAACGAGTCGAGCCGAGCCAAGCTTTGCCCAGCTCAGCTCAGCTCAGGTTCGTAAATCTCTAATAAAGCTCAGGCTCGGTTTAGGCTCGTTAAAAGTTTTTAGGCTCCGAGCTGAGTCAAGCTTTGCCCAGTTCGGCTCAAGCTCGTAAAAGCTCGGCTCGCAAAAAATTTGGCTTATAAAAAATCAACGTCGTAAAAAAGCTTAGATTAATACAAATGTATTAATATTATAGTTGATAACTTTTATTGTATGTAATATAATTTGTCAACATGTGTTTAATATTAATACTTAATATAAGATATAAGAATATAAATGTATAATCACATATATAAACTGAGCCGAGCTTTAATTGAGCCGAGCCTACCTAAGCTTGGCTCAAGCTCATTAAAATAATTAGCTTTTTTAGGGCTCAGACTCGACTCGCAAGCCTAATTTTTGAACTCAAGCTCGGCTCAAACGAGCCGAGCTAGTTCAGCTCATTGACAGCCCTAAATGGATCTAGATCTTCTCAAGTTACAATCATGATTTGAAACCAATCAGAATATGACATGTGGAAAAAACTTAATTAAAATATAATTAAATTTTTCAAACACAAAAATCGAAGACAAAATCTAATGATATGACAATTTTATCCCACGTGTTGTATTCTGATCGGTTTCAAATTTACTAACATGTGATTGTAACTTGAAAGGATCCCGTTCCTATTTTAATATACTTCATCCTATTCAATACACCACATGGTCCACTAAATACATGCTAAGCGGTAAGTTTGGTGTGATCTCACTTTCTTTGACAGTAATACTTGGGTGCTGTGTATCTACTACGATTGACACAAATTTGTTAGGATTAAATCAATCTAAACGCGCATAGCTCAATTTAATAAATTTGTCGAGAGTTCTCAGATCTTGAGATGCGATAAATCAAGAGAAACAAGTAAAGCAAACTTAAAATGAAAGACAAAAAATAAAGAGAATAAAGAAAAACACATAGATTTAGCGGTTTAGCGATTTTGCCTGCACCAATAATCCACTTTATTCTTAAAGTTTTACAGTCTAAGAGAAACCTTATGAAAACTTTATTTCAGAAGTGAAGTCTATATATTTATAGTAGGACTTCATGGGCAGGGTAGAGAAACCTTGACCCGCCGCAAGGGCGCTATCCTTCTCCCTCCTCGCAGGGGGCGCTGCCCCCATCCCCCCCGCAACTGACGTGCAGCTCGACCTGCGGTTTGCACCGCACATATAATGACGTAGGGATAAAGAATATCCAGCTTAGGCTCTACAAACCCAACAATATTAGTCTCCAAAATGCCGTTCATCTATTGGAGTCTGATCCGATCATTTATATACTAATCAAATCAAATAGCATTTTGAATTGTCAATGGTATGATAAATATTTACTCTTCTACCGGAATCAGATGAAAAAAAATTTATGCCCGGATGAGGGTAATACCCATCGAACTACTTTCTGCCACGTAGACTAGTAGCAGAAAACATTCCGATTAATGTAAAAGTCCATTTTGGGTTAATATGTCTTTTAGGATTTTAGATTGATACGTGACAAAAAAAAAATAATTCGGTGGAGTAACCACGCCGGGCATAGAAAATTTTTCCCAATCAAAGGATGTCCGGATTGCTAATCCAGGATCATCTTTGTCTGATCGATGCTCTGAATCTTATCTTTGATTAAAATATATAAATTTCTTGTTGAATTTTGAAAAATAAAGTGGGTTCATGCCCTTCAATGACCTCACTTTTTTTTTTTTTCGAATCATCTGAAAGTGTATAGTTTGTTTATTCAATTATTAATATCAAGGAATAAGACTATTTGCAAGATATATATATATATATATATATATATATATATATATACAAGGAATAAGACTATTTGCAAGATATATATAAAAGCGAAATAAAAGATGCAATTTTTTTATAATTGTCATTGCAAAATAAATAAATAATGAGCTTTCTCGTGTGAAAATGAAAACAATGGGACTGAGGTAGACGTGTTGGATACTTTGCGACATAGAGGACTTTAATATTTTGAAATAGTTGAAAAACTGGAAATTCGTTGAACATATCAAGCATGCGACTTAAAATGCTTGAGCTGTTTTCAGTACACGTAGGCCATCTGAGTTTTCAGTGGTTTTTAATGGCTACATGTCATCTACAACAAAATCCTGCAGCAATACATGTGATTGGCTCCTTTTTATTTTCAAATAATTTTGTTGCAAAAAAATTATTTTTATTACGAAATGGCCAATCAAATTCTTATTGTAAGAAATGCTACACCAAAATGTTGTAAATGATACGTTCCCGTCTTTAACATTAAGGGTTTTGTGTTTAATTATATATAAATATCAAGTATTTGACTTAAAGTGCTTTTAGTTATTTTCCTTTCAAGTTGGCCTTTTGAGTTTTTTAGTGGACTTTTGTTTGTGTTATATATATATATATATATATATATATATATATAT
>JAUPMG010000014.1:9597988-9620011 GCA_031762675.1 Pachysandra terminalis | reverse complement strand
GTGAAACCCCCGACCCCACTTGGTGGGGACAGGGTAAACCCCGGATACATGAACCCACCCACAAGGACCATATATCAGGTAAGCCCAGGTACTCAAACCTGGGACCTCCAGTTTCTGAGCTGGAGAGCCTGCCAGTTGAGCTGACCCGTGTGGGTTACAACGTGAATAGGAGAGCCTGGTGATTGTTGGCTTATCTTTTAAATTGATTCGTGTTTTGTTGCAGGAGCACCCTGGGATCAGCAAGAGCGAGAAAAAAAGGATATGCAGGCTAATGGATTGCAAGAAGCTTTCCACGGATGCATGCATGCATGCCGTGCAAAACGAGAGACTCCCCTTGAGGGTGGTTGTGCAGATCCTCTTCTTTGAGCAGGTCAGGGCTACCTCATCATCTGGTGGTGGTAGCACTCCCGACCGGCCTGCGGGCATCAAGAACGGTGGGTCCCAAGGGAGCTCAAGGTCTCCAACAACCAACACGGATGAGGAGTGGGATGCTGCACCAACAGCCGAGGAGATCAAGGCCCTAAAGAGGGAACTGGCTTCATTGAGGATGGGAGGTAGTAGAAGGGAAGGTAATGAGAGAAAAGGGGGTGAATATGCTAAAAGTAGCGTGGATAAGATTGCTACTAATAAAGTGAAACGATTACTCGTATTGAAGAAGATGTTTACAAAGCTCTGGTCAAGCAAAGGCAGGAAGGGTGAGAACAGCAGCACTGATTTGTCAGAGAGCCCCGGTTCTGCAAATTCAAAGGATGTCAAATCCACGCCTTCAAGGAATAGTAGGCATTCAGTGTCGTAGTGAAATAAAATTACATGGAGGAGATGAGGAGGTTGGTTGAATTTAATCCTCTCATTAACATTAGGAAGTTAGAAGTACTGACATCTTCGAGCTAGCATGGGATGATAGAAGGGGGGTTGTTCACTATGACTGGTGGGCAGAAGAAGCATATTATTGAAGAGTAGTTTGGCGTTGGATGCGGGTAAGATCTATTTTCTGTTTCAGTAGGAAATATGAAGGTTCTTTTTTTTTTTTTTTTATCTTTTGCTTCTTTCTTTAAATTCGGGTTCTGATCAGATACCCAGTTTTGTTGTACCATAGGAGTTAAAAGGAAATGCCTTACTTTTCTGGTTTTGAAGTTCAGGTTTTACTTTTCATGGACTTTTTTAGTGACAGAAAACGCACCCATTTGACACCAGTTCAGATGATCATTGGTTGGATAAACTCCAGGTATGAATAGTTTAGAAGTTTACTAACTGCATCGTATAGTCCTGCAATTTGATCACTTGGATACACAAGCAGCAAAGCAAAGTAAAATAACTATACATCCATACATGTGTATATGTGTGTGCCTGCTTTAGCCCTGCCTATGTTAAGGCTGTGTTTCGCCCGGCTTGTGCTTTTCGATAAGTGACTGAATGAGAGCACTTATCCACAGCAACAATACTTGAAGAAAATGGCGTTTGGTAAATATATTTATTTAAGTGCTTATGAAAGTTTAGGGGTAAAATAGGTATTATAAAAGTATTATTAAAATTTAGAAATAACTTTTGGCCAAGAGTCTGTTGGGAACACATGAATTTAAATATCCATGAGAATTACAATGCATATGAATTATAATGCATGACTTTAAATTCATGGATGTTACAATCTTGGTGTTTAGTTGACACTAGAATTTGCTGGAAATCACATTTGAAGGTGGCGTGGTAGTGGTGGAGGTAGTGGGGTGGTGAAAGTGGTATGGTTGCGTGGTGGTGGTGGTGGTGAAGGTGGCTTGGTGGGATGGTGGTGGGGGGGGTAGTGGTGGTGGTGAGGTATAAGTGGAGTTGACCCTTTTTAAAATTTCCACCTACATTGGAATTACAACAAACACCCCCACCACCCCTCCCCCTATAAATTACAATTATAATTTCTAAAGAACTGTGGGAATTGTGCGGTATTAGAATGCACACGTGATTTATAATTCTCATAAAAATTGGTCATCCAAACACCAAAAGTAGAATTCACACCTGCCAATTCCAATTTTCACACCTGAATTCCTGCGATCCAAACGGACCCCAAGTGATCAGAGAAGTTGCTCTCAATAGCTTCTCCTTATGGGTAGCGTTCCTCTACTGCTTATGAGTAAGCATTTACCCATTAGGCGTTACCAAACATACTTTTAATTATACAAAGTACTTTAATAAACTACAAGCTGAAATAGGCAGTTATATAAGCCTTACTAGTACTGTTGCAGCAATTTGATGTAATTATTCCTGTTAGTGTAGGAGAGCCAAACAAATACAACAGTAATAATTTATAAATGTGGATGTAGGTTACAGTCTATGTGCGTGGTATCCCTCTTTCGTTGTTGTTAGGGAGATAAGCCACAGTCATAGAATGATGATAAGGTTAAGTAAAATTTATATTTTATTTGTTACGAGTCTCCACATCTTTAGGTTGGGCCGGTCTGGGCCAATCTAATACAAGCCTAAGCCCGACTCAAAAAACTTATCGAGACTGAATTTTCAGCCTGGCCCTACGAGTTATTAATCTTTGCCCAAACATGCCCAAATATATGTCCGGGCTGATTGGGCTGGTCGGGTCACCCGGCCCATTATCACCCCTAGGTAGGAATTTCCTATTTAGCGGATGAACATTGCGCTTTTTGGTCCAGGTAGGGCCCGGCCCTATCTATATGATGAAGCAAATGCCTAAGTCGCCCGGCCCAAACAGCCTACAACTCAGCATAGATTAGAGTTGCGTGGCCTGGGTCTGACCTTGAATCAATGCGTCTAAGCCCACATGACATTGTCCTAAACAAAGCTGACAATCAGTCTGGCTCACTGATATCAAATAGCAACGAGTCGATGCTTAATCCAAACCTATCCGTTTAGCAAACGAGCGTAGAAATATAACCCCAAATCCCACCCGTCTAACCTATTTAATCGCCCTTTTAATATAATGAATACATTATCTATACGTGCAAATGATATTTGAATTTGTGTGTACACTATATGCACAAACAAGGTTTAACTGATCCATTTATTTATGGGTTAACCCACAACCAAATCATCTGTCAGGTGTCAATGTGTCAGACTTGGGCCAGACCATGTTCAGCCTTATCATGAAAAAATAGGCCCTAGCCCGCTCGGCCTTATCTATGATGATTATTCATAGGGTTAGGGCTGGGTTTAGGCCAGCGTTATCATTTAAAACCACAAGATTCATGAACATATAATTGTAATAAATCAATACAATTGTTTTATAAGGTTTGTATGTCTAGACTTTAGAAGAAAAAGGAAAGCGAACTTATAAAATGTTAATAATGGTGCATATGCCATAGTCACTAAAAAGAAGGCAAAAGAAAAATATATATAAAGGAATAGTTTTATTAGATTAAGTATTTCTTATTTATTAGACGAAAGGTGATAAGGTCGGGTTTTATCGGGTTGGACTAAAAGAGTTCCAAGCCCGGCCCAAAATATAGTACGGGCTTAAAAATGTGTTTAAGCAGAACTCAAACCCTAAAAAATAAGCTGAAATTACTGAAAAGTTACTTCGGGCTGAACGGGCCATGGGTCGGCCCATACAAGTTAACACCCCTAATGGAGCCCATGAAAATGGGGAAAATGTGGGCAGGTCCAGATGGATTGACAGGTGGGGTCACAAAATCCCCATCGAGCCCTAATCTAAATCTGAACTATAGATCTAAATTCCACAATGCCATCATAGTGCCTACCATACAACAACATCAGATGATTACATGATTATGGGAAAGAAGAAAATGAGTCAAAACAAAGAATTACTAATATTAACAATTTAATAATAAGCCTTTATGACCTCCCACGCTTATAGAAAGAATACGCTAAAATTAGTGGAGTGGACTACTTCAAAGATTCCTTTCCTTACCTTAATGACTTAGCTATCAAACAACACTCCTTCACCAACTCAAGTGAGAATAAGACTTCACAACTACTCCTAAAAGGAGTTTTGTCCCATTACTTCCAAAGGACTTTCTACACTGATAACGAAAAGAAAATTAAGTTCCAACCAGATTTCAATGTAATGTTCAATATTAATTTCCCTTCCCCCCACCTTCCTAATGTACCCAAACTTTCTTGGTCAAGCAAAGAAAGAAATGGCTTTCTTTTCTAACTTTTCTTGGTAAAGAGAAGACTAGATTTGGGAGTGGGAATCAAACCTGCATTTAGGTTGTATCTTGATCATGATCAGAAACTGCCTAATACTTTCTTACTTTTATTGTTCTCAGTTGATATGGAAAGTTATATGGTCCACATTTTCTTTTTCTTTTTCTAATTATGCTTTGAAGGTTGTAAACGAATCGCATCATGTAAATCGATGTATACAAATCCAAATCTGCATCGGAAGATTTTTATCAAATCGGATGTGGTCTCGCATTGGTATGTGTGAACTACACACAATAATATCCACACTTAAACAATCAGATCTCAAGTATAGATATCAATAGTAAAACCTGATCTCGAAGGAAGAAGAGAAAGAGAAAGAGTTTAGGGTTTAGGATACAACGTATGAAACATACGTTGGGTTAGGAAGAGGAGACTCAGCTCAACTCCGAGTTCGAATCAATCTCATAACTATTAGGAGGGAGTCTCACACACTAAGACTCTAGCTTAATATAAACGACTCATGCATTGAGGAACTGAGTCGACCCATCTCAAGTGTGTCAACCGAATCAACCCATATAAATATCCAGCATGCTCATTTGATTAACAATATTAAAGATCAACACATTAAAACTAGCAAGTAAAATGAACTAATTATATTGAGATAACTGTTCTTGTCTTGCTTTGTCAATCCAAACACGTTTTTCACCTCAAGAGCAAACATTTTTCGAACCAAACTAAGGACATCTTGATGAAAATTTCCTAAAGATTTACTTAAACCAGACAGGAAATAGAGAGAATTGAAACCATAGGACCAAGTACAATCTAAAATGGTGATAGACATCCATTAATGAGGATGGGAAAGAAATTACAATCTGTCGCTAAATGAAAGGACTTACTTGGCAATGTTATATATATATATATCCAAATGGATGTGTTCCTTGTTCTTTCTCACTCAATAATGAACCAATGGGGAATAAATGTGTGGTCCAATTTTTGTCGCGAGTCCGGCCATGCGTACAAAAGAACGGCTCCTCTTTGTGCAACACTTGGCGCATTCGTGATCGTAAGAAATCTAGTACATGCAAGTGGTGCCATTTGGATTGCTCAAATTATATACTTGCTAGTTACTTATAAAAGGGTGTGGGATTCAGATCTAAGATACAACCTGCATTGTTGGGTCCTTAATTACCAGTCACCCTCATGAATCATACGATCAATATATGCATACGTTTTTATTATGACTAAAGTACCCTCTTGTAATTGTTGGTATTCCGTGAATAAGGAAGGGTGCTTTTCCGGTATTTTTGGGAATGATGAGATGGAAATGGGTAATAGATCAAAGTTTTGGGGATGACTGAAACGTCCCCCTCTTAGGTCAGTTTCGTAAGACGTGGGGTCTTAGTGTTGTCTTGTAACGTCATCACAGGAAGAGCAAAAAAACTTCCCCATTTTGTCCAAACCGAAACCACCAAATTAAGGGAAAACAGATACGGTTTTGTGATGAAAAAAAAGAAAAGAAACGTTTACCTCATATCTCTCTCTCTCTCTCTCTAAGGTGGTTCAGCAAGCAAACCCACAACAGCAAAAAGCCAACAAACCCCATTAAAACCCTCACATCAATCTCACAAAAAAGTAGTGTTCCTAAAACAAAACCCTTAAAAAGTAGCCTTACAAAAGAACCTCCCAACCACATCCCATCTTTAAGTAAACAACTCAATAAAATCCAAAAAAAAAAAATCATAATTTTTTGAGAGAGAGATCCAAAACAAAAATCATCTAAGCCAAATTTTAGAGGGAGTTGTATTGTTATATCCCATTTCAGCTAAATAAGTCTTAGCAACCGTTAGATAGGAGATAAAAGAGAGCCAAAAGAGTCCCTACATGAAAAACAAGATCCCGAGGACCAAAAAACATCCAAAAGCCACATCCATTTACAGAAAAAGGGGCATTCCCCATTACACAAAAAACATATCTTCCCTCCCACTCTCAAAAATGTCGTTACACTGACAAAAACCCCTACCCTTCCCCCCATAAAATTAAAATTAAAAAAAAAAAAAACCTTTTCCTTTCTTTACTTTTTTTTTTCACCTTTTTTTTAAAGGGTCGGGTTCAGAACTCTCTTGGATCAACAAAAATGGACAAGCCAGGTGGGGACTTGGTCCAGTCCCCGACCGACCCGTCGCTATAATCCTCACCGAGACGCTTCATACACCAGATATCTTCGGCGCAAGATAGCCTCTTCCAGTGGGGGATTCCTAACTTGAACGGTTCGCGACTTAACACCTCCGTCGCCACCACACCACACCCACCGTCTTTGGCCAGGTTATGCGCGAACCCGCACAACGACTTCATCAACTTCACGGACTGGGGCCCGTCTCCTCCCAGACCGTACATGAAATGCAACCCGAACGGCCGAAAAACCTCTGGCACCGACGGGATACGGAGCCATGGAAATGCCCGATCCACGATCCGGGACGTCTTGGCCAATCCCCGTCGGATTCTCGACACGCCTCTCACTTCCAACATGAACACTTCTTTACAGTTCCAAACGCTCAGAACCGCCCACGACTCAGGCGGGTCCGATAGGAACCTGTTAATACCCGCCCACGACTCGGGCCCGTACGTGCCAGTGGGTACGGCCATAAAGGTACCGAGATTAAGTTTGTTGTTGAGAACCGAGTCGATATCGCGAGGGAAGAACTCGGTGGTGGAGAACCGACGGCGGTAGAGGGTTTCGGCGTCGAAGGGAGCGAGTCGGACGATGGTGACTCGTTTGGGAATCGTGACTCGGTGAGCGAAGACGGGTTGGACCAGGATAGACGGCGTACGGAACTTGGCGTAGCCGCACCTGTCGGTGAAGAGCTTAACAGAAGCTTGGTTGTCGTTATCGGTGGCCATGTACGAGTACTCGGCGCCATTTTCTCTGAACCATTCCTCCATTCGAGAAACCAGCTTCAACCCAATACCCATTCGCCTGAAAAAAAGATTAAAAACCAACAACACTCATCATCAAACCATTCTCTGCAAAATCTATATAAATAAAATATTGGAAAAAAATAAAATAAACAAATACCTGTGAGAGGGAGAGACTCGGAGACCTAAGATGTAGGCGAGTTTGGTGTAGACAGGAAGGGGTTTATAAGGATCGCTGCCGTTCTTGCCATTTCTGGAGAGCTTTTTGCCACAAGTAACGGTTTTGATACAACCCCTAATAACCCCAACGATCTCCTTATTCGAACCCATCTCAGCTACCTGATATGGCAAGTCCAATCGAATCGAACAAACAACCCCAGAGAAAGAAAAAAGAAAAAACGCACGTCAATATATAAAACTGTTCATCATAGTAAAAACAGATGAAAACGTAAAAAAAAAAAAAAAAAAAAGTAAACAAGAAAGAAGAGTTGCAGAGAGTAGATGAAGAAGCAGAGGAAGGAGACGAACCAGCATTAGAGAAGCAGGAGAATGGCGAATCCTGCAAATGGGGTCGCCCATCAAGTCGGTGTAGAGAGAGGTTTTGCCACTTGGACCGACTTCGCACCTTCTCTCTACATCTTCCACACCTAAAGAGTCCTTTGCTGGCTCGAATTCTCTCACTACCACCATTCTCGATACGCAATAACCCCGAAGAGAGAAGAGAAGATCAGTACAAATCCTTTATCTGTTCTAGGCTAATGGGCTATATAACTTTTTCAAAAAACAGGGGAAAGACGATGAAGATACAGAGATCTCTTGTAGAAGGAGATTCGTAGGAGGAGGTCAGAGAGGCAATCATCCGAAGCTTAATTTCGCAGCTTTTTCGAAGCCCTCAAAATCGCCTAAATCACGTGTGCAAGAAGAAAAAGATCAAACACTTTTCATGAAATGGGTTAAAGAGAAAGAAAGAGGAAACAAGAAGCTGTTGAACTTCTTAGTCTCTTTAGGTAGTGAGTAGTTCATCATTGGAACCTCTACTGCCAAGCAGTTAAATACCCAACTTCAATGGCTTTCCTCTCTCTCTCTATAGGAAGGAATAATAATAAATCATCCCGAAAGGAAGATGACGAAATGGCGGCTATGGCTGCGCAGTCTTGTATTGTTATTGTTTTCTCTTTCGATTTTAACCATTTATTTCTACGGGAAGGGGGCGTTGTCATCATACCCACATTCATAATCATTACCCCCATTTCTTCCTCTATTTCTTTCTCTCTTCCCATCATGGATGGACTTCAATCGTCTCCATTGCCATATGCCCATGGAAATGCATGCATTCCCCATGACATGGTGTCATGAGGTTAATGTGTTTTTCACTTCTTACTTACGGTCATCAGCGACATGACCATATGAAGGGCATGGATACTACCACTGCATGTCATGTGAAGGAGAAGGACCCGAAGCTACACATGCATGGTGAAAGTAAAAAAAGTTATGAAAAGCACGAAATTTTTTTTTCCTTCTTCCAATTATCAGGATATAATTATTATTATTTATTATCATTAATTAATAAGGCAACAGAAATTAAATGCCGGCGGCAACAGACAACGTGGCGAAAGAGTTCCGTCAGTTGAGCTGGCCTGGCTCCGGTGTTTTCGGCCCTTGATTTCGTGACGCGTGGCCTGAAATGCCGGCTTTTGTTACGGCGATCAGTAAGCTACTAGAATCCGGTAGCGTGTTAATCGGTAACTTTTTACGATTAAAATTTATCCAAAAAGTTTTAGATGAACGGCTGTGATGATCTGTTATGTAGAGGAACCATGTTTGCGTGAAACGCTATATCGTCTATCGAGAAGTGGGGATGACAGTGGGGGTGTTGGTGGTGGGACCCTTCGTTGCATCTTAAAAAATTTAGCCCTGAAAATAGTTACGACAATGATGGTATTGTCTTTGGAAGGTCCACGTCACCCCTCTCATTTAGTTTGTTATCACTATTACTATTATTATTATTATAGACGTGTATGTGTGGGGGCATATGAACCGTTAGATTCTTTCTCTGATATTTTTAGTGGGGGCATATGAACCGTTGGATTCATTTCTCTCATATTTTTAATTAATATAAAAGCATATATTATTTGTCATTTACTTACATTAAAATGAATGAAAAGAAGTGGTCGTTTATTTCATCATATATATGAGGTTTACAACTTATTTAATCAGGAGAATTTCTAAAGTACTTAGATTTTGACACGTGTTATTTTAGAAATCTAATGCATGGGTCCCACATTTTCACTAGAATAAATGGAATGAATAACGGCTCTCGGTATTATTAATAAGTTAATTCGATCATATGATTTAAAATCATTGAAAATTGTTTAAAATAAATCATATCGTGTTACTTTTGATACACTTACGTTAGATATTATTGGACTCTATCCTTCAAAATAATTTACCACGTGTCAAAGTCCAAGTTCGTATTGCCATTCATAGATATATCTGCTCAGTACCCAGCTTTTAAAACAACACCACTAATTAAAGAACACAACACTGGCTACGACCATGACCACTCATTATCAAGAATCACCGCAAACCACCACCACTAACCATCATTACATATTAGAACTATCTTATGCCTATGCTCTCTACCTTCAGTTCCACCACCCTCCACCAACTATCATATAGGACCACCACTACATACTACCACTACCATTACATACAGCCAATACCATCACTTTCATGATCACCGATCATTGCTTATCACTTTTTTAATTAATAACAAGTCAATATAAATCAACAAATATATATAATGATAATCTCAGCTCATATCAATTATGTCCAATGGTTGAACACACTGAATCATACTACCATTTCGGAATCACAGTTTTAGTAATACAATTTAATCAATTCTAAAATACACGATGATGACGAACGGGATGACGATAATTGACCACATGATTCGCAGATAATCTTTGGCTTTTGTTTTATTTTTAATTTTTTTCCATCGTACTAGGCCAATTGGTCAAGAAATCAACCTCTATATCATCAAGATGAATTATTCTAAATATAAAGAGCCTTTGAAAAGAATAACAAGTCTGATTTATAAATGAGATTTTGGAGGTGGACAGGACCACCATGTTAGTAGCTTAATGATTCTATTAAAAAATCGTTCCAGAAGGGATCATCAGAGACAAAAGGCAAGACAATCACCTCGAAAGGCTCGAAGTCAGGGATCTTTGCTCCCTCCCCGCCGTCTACGTTGGAGCTCCGTACACTCTACTTTTATACCACGTTCTATTATAATTGGGTTAATAGAGTTTGGAGCACAATTAAGATTGTAGGGCTGGTTGCCAAACAAGGGTGTCCCTATATGAAACCATGTCTGCTTCTTGACTTTCACATGGCAAAACTAGATTGAGAGAAGCTTGCAGTTACTAATTGCAAGGAACAAGGCTGGATTAGTAAAAAAGAAAATGGACAAGTAGGCAAACAGATTGTGAAATGTCTAGCAAGATTCTTTAAATTAACTAATTCAATGAGATACCAAAGTGGGTCGTGTGGCTCGAGAAATGATCCACCATTTTTGTTCTCTCTCTCTCTCTCTCTTTATATATATATATAGTTAGCTGGACATATACCTACTGGGATGTATTGTCATCGAGACCTTCAATTGACTCCCGGCAAAGCTCTGTGTTGTTTAGTCCAAATGTTTTGAAAAGAATAACAAACAGATCATTTCTCACTCTCTCTCTCTCTCTCTCTCTCTTAATGTTTTATTGTTTTTTATTTTTCTCTTATGTAAAGTGTGAACATGAGACAAGCTATCTTGATTTTTTTAAAAAGGTCAAATATAATAAGAAGAGGAGAAAGACAAGCTTGACTGGTACAGGTATATTTTAGTTTTGTCTTCAAACATGGTCAAATCAAAGTCATGGAAGATGCTGCTAGTATTCTGACCCAAATGGACCTATCTAGCACTCTACAATATCTATATCCCAAAGATACGCTAAGGCCTTGGTTTGGGAATTTGGATAGATGATGGAGTACATCTTCGAAGGTCAGCTCAGGCAAGAGAGAGAGAGAGAGATTATTGGTGTGATTTGCGTACTTTGAATGTGGAGGGATTGAGGAGCTGTCATTTTTTTTTTTGTTTGGGATTTTGGGGTTTTGGATGCAATGTGTCCGACAGGAAGGTACGGCCCTGGCTCGGCCACGAATCCACCAAGATCATGCGCCAATGTCCCCTCGATATAGCCTCTTGCCCATTCCCTTCCCTTCCCTTCCGCTCTCCAACCATATCCATGCATGGAATGACCCATCATACTCTGCATTATAGCATCACACTAACGGTCAAAAGTTTTGACGGTAACCGAGTCTTTTGGGACCTTTTTACCCCTGCTTACTTCCGGTAAATTTCTTCTGTTTTCCTTTTTCTTCCTAATTTAATGCTGTTTGAAAGCTCAATGTACTTCACCCATTTTGGTCAATATTAACCCTTCTTCAAGTTATACTCTGCTAGTCTATTCACTCTGAACTGATCAATCAATCTATATTCTATACAAGTCGGGAATGGAAAAGATACCGTAGAATTGGCTTCTAAAACTATAATTTAGGAGAGTTATATCATAGAAAGTAACCCTTTATAAAATAGAATAAATAGGAATGAGAATCATGTTATAAATGCATTATTAAGAAAAACAGGGTTAAATGTTTAATTACTATCTATTTAGAAACTAGTAAATATCTTCTTTTTTTTAAAAAATAATATAAAACCAAAATAACAGTCCAACGTATATAAGACTTTAGTAAATTCAAAAAAAATAATAATACTAAGATAAAATATCATTAGCTCAGGTGACAAGCTCAAGAACTGGAGATCCTATATAGGTACAAGTCTTTGGGCTTACATGATATATGGTTCTTATTGGTGGGGTCATGTACCTCCACCAAATCGGGTTGTAGGTTCCACGTCACAAAAATAAAAATAAAAAAACTTTATAACCCAAAATTAATAAAAGTCAACATATTGACTCAAGAGCCTCAATCTTATATATATATATATATATATAAAAGGAGGTACATGTTAGAACTAACAAAATCTAAAGGGAGATAAATGTTATTTCAAAAATATGAGCGGAATCTCAATAAGTCTAAAAGGGGATAAATGTTATTTCAAAAATATGAGGAGTGGAATCCAAATTCTTTCAATTGTGTGATTTATTATTTTTTTCCAAAATTATAGAATTAACCCAATCGGGTATCTTTTTACAAGCCTATCTATAACTTTTATATGTTCTCCGGAGGAGACATTAAAAGACAAAATACTGAAACGGAAAGCATGGGAGTCGTCAACATGGATAAGAACAAATTCTGAAGCTACGCCACGTCATCCTAACAACTCTTATCCATCCATCCATCCATCCGTCATGATCAGAGTCACCATCATACATGACATTCCATCATCATACACTAAGTGACAACATCATATATCCAACAATTATAACCTACATCTTTTTATAATGAAAAATATTTATATTAATTTGTTAATAATAGCAGTTAAATTAATCAATAGGAGAAAGAGGCTAAGTGTGTGGGGGCCCAAGTGGTCCCCATCTCCCCCCTTCTATTGGACAATAAGCCAGATGTCACACAAGCAAGAAAAGCTTGGGATACCAAACTATTCTTTTATGATTTCGAGAGAAGATGAAAAAAATCTATTTAAATATTTTTTTTTATATAATAATAGATATCTTTGGGACACCTGTCCTTGTGCTTGCGGATTTGTGTGGTGGGGTATCCTGAAAATCCAAACCCCTAGATACAGTTATAGGTGGGAATTCTACCCATCAGCTTAGAAAGTTAAGGACACTTGTCCTCAACTAAATCTAGTCTTGGTTAAAAGGCCATGTCATTTCACCATCTATAACTTTGGTGGGGGATCTTTGTCTTTAACAAGAGTCAAAACACCATCCTATCCTCTCTCTCTCTCTCTCTCTCTCTCTCTCTCTCTCTCTTTCAATGACCAACTTGACCTTTTAGGAAAAAAAGGAAAGAGAATATGGGTACTTCCTAGGCAAAAGGGCCTCACAATGGACTGGATTTGGGTCGGGTAACATCCATACATGGTCAAATCCCATCGTCCAGTCTTGCCATAGATCAAGAATGGCTGTTGCAAGCATGATTTTAGTTACTTTTTGCACAAGAAAAAAAATGGAATTTCAAGATTGATCTTCAAGTACTTGACCAATCTGGAACAGAACATGATAACAATCAGAAGGATTCATGGATGCTTATGGAGGGTTGTCTGTACTGAGAAGCTGTGTGCAATCCATTTAGCTAAAACTGGACCAGTTTTAAGCTGCAACCATAGCCCCTATAAATTTCCTCATCTGGGTACCATTAGCATTCTGAAAGAAAAAAAAATAAATAAATAAATATATCTTCAAGTCTAAATCTGTTGCCCTGCTTGAAAACAAGGAATTGAGTGCTTTAACTTTTCATCAAGGAGACCTCCGCTAAATCATACAGTAGTTCATTCCTTCTAATGCAGGAATAATCTTACAACTCATACAGTACCTCATATGAATTGGAGGTCCCAGGTTCGAGTCCTCGGGCTTACCTGATATATGATCCTTGTGGGTGGAGTCATGTATCCAGGGTTTACCCTGTCCCCCCACTAAGTGGGGTCAGGGATTCCATGTCACAAAAAAAAAAAAAAGAAAAAAAGAAAAAGAAAAAAAACATATATATATATATATAAGGGAGACCTCTTAAATGAGCCAACCAAGCTTTCTTCATTTAAGAGGATGCAAATCAAAAGGAGCTTTTGTTAAGTTAGATACATACTACTACTACTATACATGTTCAACCTGGTCTAGAATTTTAACTTACCTTGTCCAGGTCCTTTCAGACACTAAAACAAAGTAAGAATGTTGTTTGATCAAAAGGATTTGGTCAATGTCAATACAGCTCCTCACCAATGAGCTAGAAAATTTGCTGCTTCAGACCCCTTTTCCATTTATGGTGCACCATTTTGGAAAGCCGGTTATAACCAAACTTGGGAGTTGCTCCCTGGTCTGCTCTTACACGGGTAATACCCATTAAAATAAGGTATACAAGGTGTCGGTGAACGATATGTTACAGACAAAACACGACTCAAAACCTTATAATACATATTTGAACATGGATTCAAACATGGTTTTGGGACCAGCATTAGGTCAAAGCAAACCAACAACAACAACAAATCAAAAGCCTCTCACAGCACATGGAGCTCCGAAATAATGTAATCAATGACACCACCACAATAATACACAAAACAAAACAAGAAAATTTGCCCAGAGTTATCTGACGATTACCTTTGCTATATTCTGGTTTCCTCTGATGTACTTCATGGACCCATATTTATCAAGAGCCTCACAAGGTCATCACTGCAAAGACAAAATCAAATCAGCTTAGCATTGAGATACATTCGAACTCCTGAAGCACACCTGATTGCAAGGGCTAAAATCAAGGTTTTAAATTTCGATTTCGCCTTCGATTTCGCCAAGGGGCAAAATTTCACCAAAATATCACCAAATATCGCCAAAATGGGAGAATATCGCCGCGTCATGCCAGCGAACTTTAAAACCTTGGCTGAAATAATTCGAAAAAGGTGCCTTGGATATCTGCCTGGATTCATAAAATCCAAGCAACATAGGCCAAAATTAGGCAGAGTTGATATCTTTAGCCACTACAATATGACATAAAAACATGCCTTCAGCATCCCAATCTAATTACAACTTGGTGGGTCAAAACACTAATTGAATAAACAAATAAATTAAAAAAATAAAAACCTACAGTGTAGAGGAAACCCAACCAAACACAATATGCCATTCTTTATTGGAAGATGAATATTAGAAACTACTGGGGACCAGTCCTGCAGCTTTATGCAGTTTTTACTGGATAGAAACATAGATTGGCACGCATGACATAAAAAAATGGTTACTTATTATTAATTAAGCTTACTTCACATAAGCTGGAGTGAACAATTAAAAAGAAACATCAATTAACATGTAAACATCGTCATGAAAAACATTTTAAGTGGGCATGAAACAAATCCTCATTGGTTATAGCCTTATTTTACACATGGCCCAACTCATCCGTCCAGACTGCTTATTCGGTAAGCCATGTGGCAGACAGATCGGAGCTGACAAAATCAGATTTACAGAATATCCTGGTTTTCAGACTTGGAAGTAGAGATTAAACTGATAAAGAAAATAATTTAACAGCTGCCAAATATTTTAATGGTCAAGATTTCCAGTTCACCTCAACCTTGGGGCACATCTTACCCACAGGTAGCCCAAAGGAATGCTCCAGACTCCAGATCAATGTCACGATGAATTTAGTACGTTGGCAAAGAATTTCTACAGCTAAGCTCCATGGTTTTGTTTTAACAAGAGGTGCAAGAACAAAAAGTAATGCTACTGCCCTTGCTTCTTCTGCAGTTGGTCTTCTCTTGATGATCATATCGCGGCTTGTAAAGAAATGATTGCTTGCAAAAAATAAAATGTGACAGTCAAAACTACTCCCCGGCTCTCTCAAATGCTTTTATTTCATGCATGTCTAAAGTGTCCTCACCAAAACGATATGCAAGTCTGATTTATACAGCTATGAAAGATGAATCATGAAATGAACATTCACCTTTATGATGTGTACAGCAAACAAACTTGGAATGGAAGAGTTACTTTCTTTAATTCATCTGGTACATTTTGTGATGGATGCATCCAATCCTCGGGCTTACCTGATATATGGTCCTTGTGGGTGGGGTCATGTATCCTGGTTTACCCTATCCCCACTAAGTGGGGTCGGGGGTTCCATGTCATTCCACATCACCAAAAAAATAAAAAAATAAAAAATTAAGGACACTTCACGTTGAGTTGAAGAGTTAATACAAGCGACATGCTCAATTTGCGTAGCTTGCATGAACAACAATCTGGGCACTATTATAAAGTAAAATCTAACAAGAGTAGGACTCTCTGACACATGCAACTTAGGAAATTGCCTTCTTAGAGACAAATCTATCACTTAACGGATGATGCCCAGTTGTGGAAGCCTGAAGAATTTCTAATTAACTGAGAAGAAATGAGTTGCTGTTTTAAACCTAGAGGCGAAAAATGAAATGATGCCAGCTAACTAAAAGATTTTAAAGGAACTGGGTAAATAAAGAAACTAAAAATAATTAAAAAAAAAAAAACTGATGGTGGAAGTTCAACTCAAGTGAAACTGAATTCTAGTTTGAGAGCCTTCTAGGGTAGGTAGCATAGCATGAGTGACTGCCTGAGCATCTAGGTACAGATGCAAGTTTCAAATCAACAATGGGTGTTTCATATTTGTTCATAGAGCATCTGGTTTTGAGTGGTGTTAAAATCATTATTAGACCTAGTTAAGACTCGAGATATAGCTTCACGGAAGATATGGAGTTACGGGTGCAAAAGTGCCAAGTTTTATTTATTTATTTATTATCTTTTTTATTATATATATATATATATATATATATATTGCCCGTGAAAATACTTCTGACAATTTCCAAAACCCATTCTCCTCCCATATAAAAGAAGAAAACACAATACCTCTAAACTTGAGCAAAACCGAAACCCACCAAAAATCGTAGAGGTCACCTTCCTCCTAGTGATGATCTTAATGCCCGCTTCCTTATCTTCAAAAAGCCTATAATTGTGTTCCAACCAAAGTACCCAACAAACTGCAGCTGGAATTGAGTCCCAAACAAAGGATCCAGTACTTTTCCCTTTCCTCCACTCCCAACTAGATAAAGCGTCATGAATGTTGTAATGGTGAACCCAGCTTCATGCAAATTGCTTCAGTAAGGAAGACCACACTCTAGAAGATACCTTACAACGAAGAACAAATGTAAAACCAACTCAGCATAGTCTTTGCACATGATATATTAACTGGGGATATATCAATCCCTATGAATTAGATGATTTGAGGTTAGAATTTTACCCCATGCTGTTGTCCAGTGTCCACATAATAAACACTACCTTTTGTAGCAGTGGGCCTCTTCCAAATAGATTAGCGAGCTGATAACCTTCCTGCTCTTTGAAGAGGGAGCAATAAAAGGATCAAACTGGAAAGCAGCCATCCTGTGCACAACACCAATGTCTAGAGTCACAATCCATGTCCACGCTCTCAATTGGAAGTAAGGATTACAGACCATCCAAAGCAGGATTTGAAGTATCGGTTATTGATCAGTTCAGATACCAATATGAATTAGCCGATTCGGATTGGTATCAGATTAGACCGGTCAGAGATAATGGGTGAAATCAAGGGCTCTTTCCAGTATCAACTGATACGTACCGTTTTATGTCTCAGATCGGTCCAGTTGATACCGATAAGGATAGGCCAATCTGTATCAATATTGAATGGTATTAAACATGATCCAAAGACTCCAATTCACAGTCAAAAAGGGAACATCGAAGTGGATAGACAACGAAATATCATCACCATTACCCAGTACAGAATCCTTCATCCATGAATGTTTGTTTTGAACAACCACATAAATATCCGGATATCTTTGTTTCAACGGGTCATCCCCAAACAAAATATCCTCCCAAAACGTGACTCTAGAACAATCTCCCACTTGCATGGAATCTCACTATAGAAAGGATCAACCACTCCCATAATATCTTCCATAAATTAATCCCATGAGGATCCCTTGCAAACTCTTGTTTTCCAATACCCTGGCGAACACACATATTTAGTGGCAATAAGCTGTCCTGCTCCTCCCTAAATCACCACAATCACTTCTCTAATAAAGTTTGATTGAAGTCCACCAATGACATAAGGCCCAAACCCTCCACCTCCCTAGGCTTAAACACCACCTTACAATCAACCAAATGGTATTTCTGCTCCCCATCCAACCCACTCCATAGAAAGATCCTTTGAATCTGTTCAAGTCTATTAGCAACTGAAACCGGAATCCCTTTTTTTTTTTATCGGTAAAAAAAGATTTATATTAATAATCATATATGTAATCTGTACAAATATACATTCTGAATAAAATACCCCTATCGTGAAGTATCCTAACTAATCCCAAAATAATCCTCATCTGCAATTAAACTCTTCAAATCGAGTTCCTTTAAACTCCTCATGAATCGAGACCCAGAAATATAGAAGTGATACAGCCTTCTCCACCAAATTCTGAATAGAATTCTCCTTGCCTTCAAAAATCCTGCTGTTTCTTTCACTCCAAATTGACCAAGTAATAACAGCTGGGCTACAATTCCATTATAAGTCACTTTTTCTGTTACCGTTCCTCTTCCTCTTCCAACCCCAGTAACCAGGGCCTCTTTCAAGTCCTTGTTCATGACCCAAACCAGCTTGAATCTTTGAATAAAGGCACACCAAATGCTTCTGGCATACTCACAATGAAGAAACAAGTGGGAAGTAGATTCCTCCTTCATGCACAAACAACATCTAGATGCCATAATCCAACCTCTTCTCTTTAAATTTTCCTGTGTTAGTACACTGTTCTCTACCGCAGTCCACATAAAAAAAGACACCTTAGAAGGCAAACCAGCATTCCTAATCAGCTTCCGCGGACCTTTCCACGGTATCCTCTCTTGTAATGAATTGTACATTGATTCAACCGTAAAACCTCCATCTTCCGACCATAACGAAGTTCTAGAGTCTCCTTCCTCTCTAATTTTAATTTTATAGATCTCTTCCAACAGTCCAACTACTTCCTCCTCCTCCCAATCTAATAAATTTCTCCTAAAAATCAGATCCCATCTCCAACCCATATCTTCTTTAACCAAATAGTTCTTAACCCAAACATTGATATTAGAAGCTAAAGCTGCTGCCCCCGGAAAACTTTGTGCTAATGGCATATCCCCACACTGACTAAACATCCTTCTAGAATTTAATTCTATCCCCTACTCCCACCTTGAAACGTACTCCTTTGTTGAAGCTTTCCACCGTAATACAAATAGTTTTCCAAAACCCCATCCCATGAGAACCTCTACACGCTCTTGTGAGCCATCCTCCTTCCTCCAAGCCAAATTTGCAGCTGATCACTATTCTCCATAAATTTCTATCCTCCACTCCAAACCGCCAAATCCATTTGGCAAGGAGAGCAAAATTAAAGCTGGTAAGACTTCTCAATCCCAATCCCCCTTCCTCTTTACTTCAACAAATTTGGGACCAGTTAATACGATGATATTTATGTCTCTCTTCGTTACCTTTCCAAAGGAAGTCCCTTTGAAGCTTCTCCAATCTCCTCGCCACTGAAGTGGGGATCTTCATTAACGACATATAATACGCTGGGAGATTAGATAAAGAACACTTGATCAAAGTCAGCCTTCCACCCTTCGACAAATAATGAGTCTTCCACAATGCCAACTTCTTCTCCGATCTCTCCACCACCTTGTTCCACACCCCTATAGATTTATAAGGAGCTCCCAAAGGGAAACCCAAATACGAAGAGGGAAGAGAGCCCACCTTACAACCCAACCACCTAACCAATTGTTCAAGATGTTCAGTCACCCCAATTCCAATCAGTTCAGATTTAACTAAATTGAAATGCAAACCCAATACCGCTTCAAAACATAAGAACACAAATCTCAATGCCTTTAAATCGGTTTGCTCAGCCCGACAAAAAATCGATGTGTCATCGGCAAATTGAAGATGAGAAATACTGGGAACCGAATCAGCAACTTGAGCACCTTTGATGAGACCCAATTCTTCAGTGCGTTTAAGAAGTTTCCCGGGACACTCCACCACCAAAATGAACAAAAAAGGAGAGAGGGGATCTCCTTGTCTAAGTCCTCTAGAGGAATTGAAAAATCCCACCGTAGTACCATTCACCAAAACAGAAAAGGAAGGGGATGAAATGCAGAACCTGATCCAATTAATCCACTTAGCGCCAAAGCCCATTCTACCCATAATATACAGCAAAAAGTCCCAGTTCACATGGTCATACGCCTTCTCCCTATCTGCTTTACATATCAAGGCTCTATCTTTTTTCTTCAACACCGAATCAATACATTCATTAGCAATCAACATCCCATCTATAATTTGTCTTCCTCCCACAAACGCACTTTGCGTATTACTAACAAGCCTCTCAAACACCTTCTTGATTCTATTAGATAAAATTTTTGGCATAATCTTATATAAACTCCCCACAAGACTAATTGAACGGACATCCTTAATGTCCAAAGCACCTTCTTTCTTAGGGATTAGAGCTATGAAAGTTGCATTGGCGTTCTTAACCACATTACCTTCAGCAAAAAATTCTGAAAAACCCCAATCACATCAACCTTAATGACCTCCCAACAACTCTTATAATATGCTAGTGTGAAACCATCCGGACCCGGAGATTTATCACCTTTCAACTCCTTAATAGCCCCCCTCACTTCTTCTTCAGAAAAATCCTCCTCTAAACTGTCCGCCTCCAAAGAAGACAATCTCTCCAACATCATTCCGTCCAATTTAGGTCTAAAACTAGATTCCTCTTCGAAAAGTTGTTTATAAAACCCTTCCACAGATTTCTTGATCCCATCTTCTTCTCTCCATTCCACCCCATCTACCACTAACTGAAACTGGAATCCTTAAGACTGACATAAACCATGTAGAAGATTAACTAGCATTCTTCTAATCAAGTCACCTTGGCACCCACGGAAAGATATCTACCCTTCCACGTAGCCAAATTTTTCTTCACCCTTTCGATAATCGGATCCCAAGCTGAAGTGTTCTTAAACCCTGCCCCCTAAGGTATACCAGATACTTGTTGAAAATTTACTTACTTTGCATCCTAGATTAACCGCCAACATATCCAGCTTCTTCACCACTCCTACCCTAAAATTTTCGCTCTTCTTCAAGTTGATTCTTATCCTGGGAACAGCCCTTGAAATAGACTAGGAAGTAACGAAGAATTCTCAACTGAGAATGAGAAGCCCAACAAAAGATGAGAATATCATCGACAAACTGGAGATGGGTGATGCAAGAGTCATTTCAACTCGACAGGAAACCTTCCAAGTGGCAAGTACAACCCAGCATTTGAAGCTTTCGGGATTATCCTACACAAAACTTGTCACCAGGTGAACAGAAAAGGTGATAATGGGCCCCCCAGTCTAACATCCCTGTATGTCTTGAAAAACTCATTGCCAAGCCATTCCACTAGAAGTGAAATAGACAGACATGATATTTAAACAGAGCTTAATCCACCTCCACTTCAACCCGAAACCCAACAGTATCATCAGATTCCAAAATCACTCCCAGTTGACGATCATACGCCTTCTCTAGATCCAACATTTAAATAACCCCGGTCTCTTTTCTCCAGTCCTTGCGTTTAGTTATTCATTTGCTATCAAAACCTCATCCAAAATCTGTCTCCCTCCCACAAAGGCTGACTAGGATTGGCCTGAGCGATCAGTTCAGGTAGGATCCTTGTCAACCATTAGCCAATAGTTTGGAAAGAATTTCATGGAAACTCCCCACCAAACCAATTGGCTGAAAGTCTCTTATCTTGTGCCAAGATGTTCCAGCTTTATGAAATTATGAAATAGATGTACCAAGTCGTTCATATTTTTTTTGACCTCGTGTATTTCTGAGGGAACTATTAGTTTCAGCAATCAAGTTTGAATGAAAAAAAATGTAAAAAAACAATTGCTTTCAAAAACTACAAAGAATATATTCCCAAAAGAAACCGACGAAATGCATAGAAAGATACAGAAAATAAGTTCAGATCAAATGTCAAGAGGAAGATGCCACATTTTTTTAAATTTCATTTAGGCTGGACAGTGCCACATACTTCATGATGTGAACAGAGATCTTATAGCTAGAGGTACCATGTAAAGCATCCACAAAGAAAGACCAGATAACAACAACATTCAAAAAAAAAACAAAGAAGGAATTTTTTTTTTGATCAGTAAATAAAGTTTCTATTATATAAGCCATAAGGCCAAAAGACTATACAAGTAAGTACTATGTACAGAT
>JAUPMG010000014.1:9585364-9597888 GCA_031762675.1 Pachysandra terminalis | reverse complement strand
TTGGAGAAAAATAAGATGGGGATAACGTTAGGTCGACCATACCTTTGATTTGAAAAATGCCGCTCGATGGTTGAAGCTAGAGATGCACCGGAAGAGTTGCACGATTGGTGAACGCAGAGGGTCAGCGATGCACGAACTTTGACGGAGAAGACAAACCCCAACTCTGTTCTCTTTCTCTCTCTCTCTCGTTTTCCCTTCAATCTTCAAAGAATGAGATTTTTCTCATTCATTTGTTTGTTTTAGAACAAGGGTATAACAATAAAATCCTTTATTAAGTTTTTAATAAAAGAATATGAAATTTAAAGAAAGGGGTAGTTTTGTCTGAAGGCACTTTGCTACAGTGCAAAGTGCTTTCTTGGCAAATAGTTTTGAGTAAAGAGACTTTACCCCCCAATGAAGACGTGTCAAAATACATTTTTGTATTTACCCTTTACCCTAAGTTTCCCTAAATTATAAGGAATTACATTAAAATGCAGATTTCAACATTCAAGGTTCCAACTATATACTCTTGCTTTGGATTATGAAAGTTTTTTCCTTTTATGCAATCTACCTTGCTGATTACTCCCCATCTCCATATACATATATCTCAGCTATACTTTTCCTGTCATGACGTCTTCATGTATATAAACACTACAAGACCTCCCAAGTCCCAACAACACAAAAACCCAAAACTTCCTCAACTCAGTAATGGCGTCTCCACCACCATCACAACCCCATGTAGTGATCTTTCTTTTCATGTCTCAAGGTCATACCCTTCTTTTACTTGACCTCTCCAATGCTCTCTCACGTCGACATCTCAAGGTAACCATCATCACCTCCCCATCAAACGCTCCTTCCATCTTTCAATACATTTCAAAACACCCAGATATCTCTATCACTGAGTTCCCATTCCCAGGCGTTGAAGGTCTTCCAGGAGGTTGTGAAAACACATCCCTTCTTCCTTCCATGGATCATCTTTTACCCTTCTTACTTGCTACAATGAAACTCCAACAGCCTTTCCAGAAACTCCTCCAAGAGATGTCTGAAACTGGGTCTCTTCCCATCTGTGTCATCACCGACTTCTTCTTGGGTTGGACACTCACCACGTGTCGTTCATTTGGTGTTCCACAACTCGCCTTCACCGGCATGGGTGTACTACCCACGGTGATCATTAAATCGTTCTATGTGCAGACATCACATCGGTTTGTTACATCAGATTCTGAGCCTCTAAACCTACCAGGACTGAAACTTCCGTTCACTATCACCCGATCCGATTTGCCTGACTCGCTCCGAATCATTGATAAAGATAACCGGTTATCTCGATTCGTATCGGAGCTCGGACAGTACGACCCGGATAGCTGGGGTGTCATCGTTAATAGCTTTGTCGAGCTGGAAGGCGAACACGTGGCCGCTCTTGAGTCCTACAACAATGCGGCCAGTGTGTGGGTCCGCTTTTACTGTACGACGAGACGTAAACAGAAACGGAAAATGGGACTCACAATAACAACCAATCTTGTCCGTTTATCAAACGGCTTGATGAGCTACCTGGGTTTGATTATGTGATCTACGCGGTATTTGGTACCCAAGCTGACGTGTCAGACCTGCAGCTTGATGAGGTGGCAATTGGGTTGGAGATGTCGGGTCATCCGTTTATGCGGGTGATAAGTGGGAATTACCCCGGGTCGAGTGAACTCCAAATAGATCGGGTAAATAAGAGTCGCCACCACTCATTGAATTCGGGTATGAATTCAATAATCTTTTAAGCAAGGTCTAACAGGATTGAGAGGTTTAGTTAAAAGAGCAGAAAGGTATTAGGCACCCACTCTTTTTCAATTTAACCGGTTACCTGTCTAATTCTATTTGGCCAATTAAAACAAAATATTAAAGCAATAAAATAGACTTATAACGTATCTAAAAATCTAAAACAAAAAATAAATAAAAATACCTAGATCCTAAATACAAAATACCCTAGAAAAAGTCAGAAATCCTAAGATAATCAAAGTGACCTAAAAAGTATCTCAAAATAAATATAAAAATAAAAGAATAAATAAAATAATTTAAAACGTCCTAACCTAAAAATCTCAAGACACGTCTAACCCTAAAACAAATAATCTTAAAAAAGGGCTAATCACAAGAATAAAAATACGAAAACCGAGACAAGCCTACATGCATAAAAGTTTAAATAACCCTGTAGCATTAAAACCTTATAAATCTAAGAAACCCATTAAGAATTTAAGATTCTAAAATAACTAAACAAAAGTTTTTAAAAAGTAATCTAAAAACTTTTAAAATCCCCAAACCAAAATTCCTAAAACTATTTAGAACTAAATCTAGACCCTAACTCATAACAAACAAAAGAACTTAAACCAAAAAGATTAATAAAGGAAGAACAATCAACCCGCAAGACTGAGCCATTACAAATCTAATCACCCATGCTATAACTGACCCATACTTCCATTAGCAGAATTGAAAAAAAATCCATAAATCATCAAAATCATAATTCATATTGCATCAAACTTCAAATGATCAACTTCTGTTCTTATCTTCTATCATAAAAAATTTCAGCAAATAAAAATTCCAACAGATTAATACCCAGAACCAGTTCGATGAGAGAAGCAAACTAAAAAAAAATTTACCTGAACAGCTTGTAGCAGATGATTTTCCTCTCTTCTGTTTTTTTAACTTTGCAGATTTTGTCTGTCCCAAAAGCTTGAAACCGGCAATGGCAATGGAGAATAGACTGCTTAAGGTTTGGACTTGAGATGGGGTTTTAGACGACAGGAAGAGTGGGGGTTTTAATGGGATTTTGATGATTGATTCAAGGGTTGGACAACAGGTTTGTAGGCTGGGTTTAGGCAAGGCTTTGATGGATATTGAATTGGGTTTTTGCAGGTTTTTCCTAAGAGGTTTTAATGGTAAGGACGAATCAGGTTTTGGGTGGGGTTTTGGTTAGGGTTTTGATGGGGTTTATGGTTGGATTTGTAGAGGACGAACAGAATTTTAATGGGGTTTTGGATCAGATCTAGGTTTAACGGTGGACGAATAGGCAAATCTAATGGGGTTTTGTTTTGGATTCCTAGGGATTTGATAGGTTTTTGCTAGGGTTTTGAAAGGGGTTTCAATGGGGTTTTTTGTGGTAGGGTTTGATAGGGGTTTGTAAGCTAATTAATCAGAAGAAGGAGAAGAACCCATACGGGTTATTCTTTCTTTCTTTTTTTATTTTTTATTTTATTTTTTTTATTTTTTAACTAATTTAATTTTTTTCAATCTTAATCCTAATAAAACTTAACTTAACCCAATCTAATCTTCTAACTAATCTAATCTAATCTTTTAATGTATTTCAAAATAAATCTAGTCTAATCATAATTAATTAATCTAATATTATTATTTGAAACCCAGTATAAATATTTATCAAAAATACCCCTCACCACTAACTTTAGAGTCCTCCCATTTCAACTATTTGAGGTATTTCTGCGTGAAAAGCCCAAATCCAAAGTCGGAATGTTTTTCGTATGTCCCAAAGTCCTGAATCTGACCTGAAACCATATCGGGGGTAAAAAGGTAATTTTTTCTTATGATCTCGGAACTAGACGATTGTATACTCGTTGGAACACATCTTTTGCCTAGAATTCACCTATACAGTCAAAAATGGAATTAGGTGAACGATGAAGCATATGGGGTCCACTGAGGGTATTTTGGTAATTTCATGAATTTTGAGGTTTCAATGAGAATTTAGGTTCAAATGGATTTGGGATTAAGGACGATGATAACCTTGCCGAAATGCCAAGCTCAAGCTTCCAGAAACTGTAAAAAACAATTTTTCCGTGCAAATTGGGGTGTCTACAAAGTGTACCGGGGTTCGAATCCCCTCATTGCCATGCTCCCCCTTCTGTTTATAGGGAGAGCATGTCAGCAGTTGTGACACGTGAGCAAGTCGAAATACTTTACCAACAACTCCCTTGTCTTGTATACGAGTTTGTTTCCAAACAGTGCTAAATAGACACATGTCGTGTGGTTCGCATGGTCCGTGGCTTAGCGTCTTGCTTAAGACAAAGTCTTGTATCCAAATCCCACCTACCTAGCGAACCGTCAAATTTCTCCTTTTGGAAGGTCGAGGTATTTACGTTATGAAAGTCTGCTATTTGTACTTGCAGGAGTGTTGTTCCTAAGACTGATACGTCTGTCTTGTCAAGCAGGTAGACCTTGAAAGAAAGAGGAGGGGGAATGGTAAGGTCACACCAATCATGTTTGAGTGATGCGGTACGGCCTCCGAATGACTGTGGTGACACATGAGAGGTCAACCAGTAGGTGTAACTCGTTTATCGTGACTTACGGGTGTAATGTGATGAATTGATAACCCTGAGGTGACTAGTTGACTCTCTCAGGGGAACAAGCCCGATTAGATATGTGGGACGAGTTGGCCCTCTCGGGGTGGCAAGCTTGATTAGATATATGCGACGAGTTGGCCCTCTCGGGGTGGCAAGATCTTAAGCCGTAGCGACAAATTGGCCATCTCAGGGTGGCTAACCCTTGAAACACATGATGACGAATTAGTCATCGCGGAGTGCATGGCAAGCCCTATGAGATGTGATATGTGACGAGTTGGCGATCCCGAGGTGGCAAGCCCTATGAGATATTGACATGTAACTTGTTGCCCTCTCAGGGTGACGAGCTCTATGAGATATGATGTGTGACGTGGTCGTCCTCTCGATGTGGCTAGCCCTATGATATATTGACATGTGACGTGTTGGCCCTCTCGAAGTGGCGAGTCCTATGAGATATGATGTGTGATGAGTTGGTCCTTTCAGGGTGGCTAGCCCTATGTGATGTGTGACGAATTGGTCATCTCGAGGTAGTTATTCATATGAGGTGTATGTGACGAGTTGGCCCACTCGGGATAGCTAGCCTATGAGATGTGCATGACGAATTGGTACTCTCGGGGTGGCTAGCCCTATAAGGTGTATGTGACGAGTTGGCCCTCTCAGGGTGACAAACCCTATGAGACATGGTGACGAACTCTCGGGATAGCTAACCCTATGAGACATAGTGACAAATTGACCATCTGAGAATAGAGAAACCAACTCAGAAAGCAATTGTTTGACCATCTCCTTAGGCAGTCATGTAAAGAAGAGCCTTCTTGAGTGGTCCCGTGAAGAGGTAGTTTGTTGACAAACCTAAAGTGGATATGTAGATGACATGGAGAGGTAGTCAGTTGACAACCTCATGTATCCATATGTAGATGAAAAACCTGATCAGGAGGCCAATCGAGTGGCCATCTCCCTTGGGTAAATGTGAGAAATTGTGCTCAGGGCGGCTTAGCAAATGACCGTCTGCAGCAATATATAATATAATTCTAAAGAATCATATTGTATTAACCCGACCCAAATCAAATCGAAATTATAATTCAATTTGGTTGGATTGGGTTTAGGATTTTTCATTTGATATCGATTCGGTTTTCGATTAGAAAGTTTCGATTCTCAATTCGGTTTTAGGTTAACTTATACTAAGGTTAGTTTGATCTAGGATTGATGTCAACCCGAACCAAACCGAGTTGCACTCCTAGACGACAGGTATTACAACACAACCGGGACATAAGAGAAGACCAAAAGGATACAAACATTACACTACAACTCTCTGGGATCAACAAAAATGGAGAATCCGGGTGGGGCCTTGGTCCAGTCCCCAACGGACCCGTCGCTATAATCCTCCCCGAGCCGTTTCATACACCAAAGATCTTCGGCTAATGATAGCCTCTTCCAGTGTGGGATTCCTAACCTGAGCGGTTCGCGACTCGACACCTCCGTCGCCACCACACCACACCCACCGTCCTTGCCCATGTTATGTGCGAAACCACACAACGCCTTCGTAAGCTTCACGGCGTGGGGCCCATCTCCTCCAAGACCGTACAAGAAATGAAACCCGAACGGCCGGAAAATATCCGGTACCGACGGAATACGGATCCAAGGAAAGACCCTATCTAGAATCCGAGTCATCTTAGCGAGTCCACGTCGGGCCCGCGACGCACCCCGGACTTCCAACGTGAACACCTCCTTACTGTTCCACACGCTCAGAACCGCCCACGACCCGGGCGGATCGGAGAGGAATCTGTCAGCACCCGGCCACGAGTCAGGACTGTACGCGCCGGCGGGGACAGCTAGATATGTACCGAGATTAAGTTTGTTATTGAGAACGGAATGGATATCCCGGGGGAAGAACTCGGTGGTGGAGAATCGGCGGCGGTAGAGAGTTTCAGCATCGGAAGGGGTGAGTGGGATTATGGTAACTCGTTTGGGAATGATAACTCGGTGAGCGAATACGGGTTGGACCAGTATAGACGGGGTTCGGAACTTGACGTAGCCACATCTGCCGGTGAAGAGCTTTACTGAAGCCTGATTATCGTTTTCGGTCGCCATGTACGAGTACTCTGCTCCATTTTCTCTGAACCAATCCTCCATTCGACAAACTAGCTTTAACCCAATACCCATTCGTCTGTGATAAGCAAAAAAAAAACTTGATTAGTATAAACAAAAGAACGTGCAAGTCAGTTCAATCGAAACGAGATGCTAAAGAAAGCAAAGCACCTGTGAGAAAGAGAGACGCGTAGGCCTAAGATATAGGCGAGTTTGGTGTAGACGGGGAGGAGATTAGTAGTAGAATGGTTGCTGTGTTTTCCATTTCTGGAGAGCTTTTTGCCACAAGTAACGATTTTGATGCAACCTCTGATAACGCCAACGATCTCTTTCGTAGTATCGGACTCAGCTACCTGAGATGGTAAGTTCATTTGTCAAGAATGAAAGAAAACTATGGACAATGACAGGAGTTGCAGCAAAAGAAAGTGAAAAATAATCAAGAGAGAGAGACCAGCATTAGGAAAGCAGGAGAATTGCGAATCCTGCAAATGGGGTCACCCAAATAGTCAGTGTAAAGAGATATCTTGCTGCTTGGACCAACCTCACACCTTCTCTCCATTTGTTCTACACCAAAGCAGTCCTTCTCTGGGTCGAACTCTCTCACTACTATGACCTTGGACTCTCCCATCTCTTATGTAGAAATGACACACGCACAGAGAGAGAGAGATGATTACGGAAACAAACACAACACAGTATCTTTCAAATAATGAAGAAACTCAAATGCTTCTCAAGTTTCAATACAACTAGTCCTCTGTAGCTCCTTTGGGGTTTAGTTCAAAAGAAGGAAGGAATACAGAGAGATTTATAGAGGGAATTCGAAGGGGACCGTACTGGGGAGAGAGAGGGAGAGAGAGAGAGCAATCATAAGTGATTAAATCTTCAGCATTTTCGAGGCGTGAAAATCGTCTAAATCACGTGAATTAGAAGAAAGCAAAGCAACTTGGACGGCTAAAATAGAGAGACGGATCGACTCATAAATAAAACCATGAAAAGGCAAAAAGAAAAACGAAGAAAAAGTTGTCGAACTTCTTCTTCTTCATCTGCTTGTATACTTTTTTACTACAGGTAGTAAACAACTCATCATGGAAGAAAAGACAAGAAGAAGTGAGAGTCGCTGTGATCTCCCATTTTTTGGGCTTTTTCGTTATTCACTTGAAGGAATGGTGGTGGATTTGCTTTCACGCTCTCGTCCAAAAAATAATACTAATGATTATATTAATTATTAATAAATAATGAGGAAAAGGAAAGACCAGAAAGGTGGCGGCTTTGGCTGCGCAGTCTTGTGTTGTTATGCTTGTTTTCTCTTCCATTTTTAATCATTGCCTTGCCTTTCTACGGATGGGAGGCGTTGCCATCATGACCCCATTCTTAATCATTCTCTCTCTCTTGTCTTCCATCCATACTCCATCCCATGCATATGTAACGGTCATGCAAATTATATATAGGGTAAATTTCATTTAAACCCCCTCACTTTTCTGTCAGAAGCACTTACACCCCCTCACTTTTCAAAAACGCCATTTATATCCCTGAGATTTGCACTGTAATGCAAAGACACTCTTTATGTTGACTTTCTATTTAAATACTAACAAAAGATATATAAATTTACCCTTTTAACCCTGTATTTAAATCCCTACTCTTACAACCAAAACCACCCCACCACCACCTCACCATCACCACCACCCCCCACCAAGCCACTTTCACCACTACCACCCTTATTTCTCCCACCACAACAACCACCACCACCACCACCACCACGCCACCTTCAGTACCACCACCACCACTTTCCCCACCACCCCACCACCACCACCACCACTACCAATACCACCCCACCACCACCACCACCAAATGTGCATTCCTTGCACACTTAGGTGGTGGCTTAGGTGGTGGATATAAATGACTTTAAAAAAAAAGGGTATAAATGTATTTTATGGCTTTAGATAAGGATAATATAGTAGAAAATTTGAATGAAATCAGCATTTTTATTAATATTTAAATAAAAAATCAACATAAAGAGTGTCTTTGTAGTATAGTGCAAACCTCAGGGAGTGTAAGTGACGTTTCAAAAAGATGGGGGTGTAAGTGCTTTGACACAAAGGTGAGGGAGTGTAAGTGGAGTTTACCCTTATATATATTCTTCATCGCAACATGTACCCCCGATCTTGCATATCTTATGTATGATGACCATGCATGCATGTAGAATGGATTGTTAGCCCTAGAAAAGTTTTGACAATGTTTGTTTGGATTCCCTTCTTATAAATGGAGTTTGTCTGGTGGAAGGATAGATGGCTAAGAAGAACAAGAGTCAACAATAGATATATGGCATATTTACTTGTACTTCCAGTCTTCAGTCACTCCAAATGCCAAATTTCATCTTTGAAAATATTTGTCACGTGGCTAAAAAGGGCTCTCCTTATTCTAAATTATTTTTTTATGCAAAACTTATAAAGATATTAAGAAACTTAACAAGTTATATTACATGTGATAAATTCTACTACTGCTACTACACATGTATTTATTGTTAGAAACTATTTGGATCAAAATATTATCGACGTGGTCCATCCAAAGGGTCTGATGAACGATCTAGATTGATCACATCATAGCTTATACCTTAGTGACATATAAAAATTAATGTCTCACACCAGGCAACTAAAACTGTTAAGACACTAAGAAATACCTTTGTCTTAGAATATAATTGGAATTTCATTATTTATATTTCAATTACTATTAATTAATTGTATTATGGACTAGAACTAACCAAAGTAGAAGACGACGATGACGGAAGGGATGACGAAAACAATGATGATAATTGATCATCAGATGATTCGAGCATGATTTTTGGCTTTGTGTTTGCATTTAACCTAATTTTTTGTTTCTAGATTGTCCTTTTAGAGACAAAATCATCAAATTAGGTTAGTAAACAAGAGAGTAGTCTCAATTTAAAGATGAAATATGTTGAATCACCCAAGTAATGTAAATTTAATATCAGAATGAGAAACAGGACCACCATCTTGCTTTGAAAAAATTCGTGAAACCAGGACTTGACATCATCAACTTCATCATGTTTTATTAAGAAAATTGTCTCAGTCAAGAAGAAGAATATAAATCTTTAGCTGTATTATCCTTCTTTGTTCTATCCAAGAAAGAAAGAAAGAACCAGTTGTTTTTAAAAAATTTAGACAAGCTTCTTGGTATGATAGTACTATGGATCTAGTCTCTCTTCTTGGTCGTCTAGGTTGAACCACTCCATACCCAACTTTAATTCAAGGAAGGAAAGTTCCTCCAGGTCAGGCATTGTCCCTTGTTGTATGAGTCGCATAATAAAACTAGAGATAGAGAAACGAGACTTATAAGCCGGTAAGAGTTAAATAAAGGGAAAAATGGACAAGAAGACAACATGTTCACAATTGTATTACCATTTGTCTCATGACCAAACCTAATTAACAAGTGTTTAAATTAATTAAGACAATTAGTGTGAAACCCAAGTATGAACAAGTTGACTCTCTCTCTCTCTCTCTCACTTTAACAAATCGAAAGGTACCCTACGATTTGGACAGATAGTATACCCACAAGGGTCATCGAGACCATTTGACACAGAAAAATAGTAATAAATTAAGAAAATTAACTCCCAGAAACAGACCCTTGTCCCTTGGCTCTTCCCTTTACAAGATTTTATGGTCGGCCCATCACATGAGAGACGGCACGACCTTGGATCTCCTGTCTTCTGCAATCAACAGTCTAAAATGACCTGTAAAGCTATAACAAGCCTTCTTTTTTTTTTTGGTCTTAACCACGTGGTGTCACCACACCAACATAGGTGTGAGACTAATACAGGTTTGGGACGGGAGGATTAAAGGTAAACTCCTGGTCACGAGTGTTTCTGGTGGGATTCGAATTTTAGACTTACTTCAGAAGACGCCCACTAAAGCCCAGCTTGCTACCAACTGAGCCACACATAGGTGGTTTACAACAAGCCTTCAACCATTAAATAAAAAAAACAAGAGAAGAATTTCTTTTTGGATTTTGATAGATGAGACACTAAATATGTATGGGACAAATGTGTGAATGCATGGCTTTTGAACTGATTAGTCCATTTATCAAATTATAATAAGCAAAAGCAGGCACTTGGCACAGAGGGATTATACGGGAAAAGATAAAAAATTGACAAAATTGCTTAAAGGGGGGAAGGTGGTGGATATTATAAACATTGAGAAAATTGCTTTGGCACAAAAAATAAAAAAATTGAGAAAACTTTGTACCAGATTTCCTCCGCTCAAAACCAATGCCTAATAAGGCCTTGTTTGACATTGCTTCCTCAAAGGAGCGATTCTTTCGCAATTGATACAAAACTGTTTCACGTCAAAAAATATGGTTTGATAAATGCTTATTAAGAAGTGCTTTTAGGTCTAGAAGTTAAAAAAGGAGCAAAATAGATATTATAACATAATATATGAATAAAATAATCTCAATGGAATCTTCATATGAAATTGCTTCTCAGACGTGTTTATCAAGCACTTAATATGTATAATTAAAGCGCTTCTAGGCTCAGAATCACTTTCAAATACCACAGAAGGAAATGCCAAACACACCCCAAGTATCAAAACCTCACTCCAAAATATCATTGATAGTTTAATATATTTGGTGGACAATTTTATCCTCCCTTTCAATATCTTCTACACATATTTAAGCACTAGCAATCCTTCATCCATGATGTTCTTCAGCTTGACATTCTGTGACTCTCATGTTAAAGAACTAATTTAACTCAAATTATTTCCTTGGAAGACTTTCTTTTCTAATATAAGAAAACTTCTTATACTTGGAATTTTCCTGAAAGGATAAATAGTTACCATTCTCAACAAAGACCATAGCCACAAACTATAACATAGAAGGGCAAAAGCAAGGAATCCCTATTACAATCCAGGAACTTGAACCTTGCACCCAGGAAATAATCGTTTAGACACGCCCTAAAACTGCACGAAGAATCAATCAAAACATTTTTAGAGATCCTTCAAAGCTTGAACCAAAAAAAAAATGAAGCAAAAAATAAGAGAGAAAATAACCTGCAATTTGGGGCGTTCACAATTTGAAACTACATTGCCCATAAATTGCCTGAAATTCAAGTTGGTTCAAGAATAGAATAGGCCAGGCATAGATTTTTAACCACAACAATTGGATAGCAAACAACTGATAGATTTACAAAAACCCAAATCCAAGCACAAATTAATGATAAGTTAAGGAATGAAACACTGCAGAGATTGAGATTCAATGCAAGCTTCCTCGCATCTCTGACCTGAGATCCCTGTTCCTGACACATCTCAATTACAAGGGGTGATTGAACTAGAACAACAAGGCGCCATTCTTAATTGGCAATAGGATATCAAAATTACTGGGTACGAGTCCGGCTGCTTTCCGCACTTCTTACGGGATAAAAATATGGATGTGCCTGCATGACAAAGAAGACAGTTATTTAGGCTTTCATAAGCTGCAAGAATGAATAGAGTAAATAATCTACACGCAGTCGTTTCAGGACATTGAATGCATCCTCCCCCAATGTAACCCCACATTGTACAGATCATCCAACTCATTACTTCATAATGCTCAATCAGTACGCCATGTGGTGGAGGGACCGCAACTGAAACAAAGACTAGAAATCACGGTTTTAAATTTTGCCGGCATGACAACGAAATATCGTCATTTTCTAGTCTGGCAACACAAAATATTTTAACGATATTCCCCCATTTCAGTAAAATTTTGCTAGGCCCCCCGTGGCGTAATCTCAAGCGAAATTGAAATTTAAAAGCTTTCTAGAACTAGTGTTCCAATCTGGAACTGGAACTTGCACTATCTGTAAATTTTTGCCCAAGAAAATCACACTGGAAGGCACCAACTTCTAGTTTATCTCAACCTTAGGCTGGCCAACCACATGATTCACTTCGCAGTTTCAATTAGTGGTTTACGCTATTTTGGGGAATAGTCCAATAGCAGCAGAGCTAAAGATCTATATTTTTTGTTGAAACATGATGTAATAAATGACCAGTGATGCTACGGCTACGTTTGGCCCGGCTTGTGCTTATGGATAAGCACTCATTGGATAAGTTGCTCAATGGGAGCACTTATCCACGGCAACAATAAACTGCT
>JAUPMG010000014.1:9567063-9579920 GCA_031762675.1 Pachysandra terminalis | reverse complement strand
ATGTCGTCTTCAGCAGCTCAGCTTTTCTCTTTCCTTTTGAGTTTTAATAAAAGACATCAATGAATCTAATAAATTAAATTTTTTTTTTTATTCTATATGTACGTGAGGCGCGCTCCTCATTCTTGAGGCGTGAAAAATAGCGTGAGGCATGCGCCTCACTAACGCCTCATCAAGTGAGGCGCACGCCTCGCAAGCGTTTCACGCTTTTTGCGTGCACCTCGAGGCGTGCACCTCACACGCCTTTGAAAACACTGACTAGAACCATATACACATTATCTCTTGTATAGATTGAAAGAAAGATAAACTATCTTACGTTTTCTGCTGTACAACTAAAGCAATTCTGCATTTTTACTTATTTTTCTAATACCCAATAATACTTCCTTATCTCAATTAATCGGCGACGGGAATAAACATCCTATTCTACCATTCCAGAAGGCAGATGCTCATAACATGCTGCTTGACATGCCCATTCAAGCAAAAGCAAGGAAATTCTACGTTGAGAGCATTTCATTGAATATCCATATTCTTGAATGGGATGGGTGTTTGGCAAGAGAGTTCTTTTAAGTCCCAAGTTAGACACTGGGGTACCATTCACAATATAAATCTTGTGTTGAAATAGCTTGAGCCATTTCCCTGACAAGGAAAAATGAAACACTTAAGTTGAAGTAACTGATTATGGAATCAGCTACAGCTACTTTCATTGCAGGCAAGTTACGCATCAAAATCATCATAATATTTGTAGTAATATGCAAGCTAAACTTTTTGGAATTTGATGAAAATACTGTGGAAGTGTGGATGCATAACATGTTTTGACATACTCTAGGAGGGCTTCATCTTCCCTTCACATTTATTATTCAAAGGATAAATGCAACAAGGTAATAGTAGTCAGTAGAGCCCGACTCAGCTCTCATTTCTGACTAAGTTATATGTCCAACTAGGTCACGAGTTTCGCCTGTACTGACCAATCCGTGATTCAGCTCCTCATTTTGATAGTTTGACCTGATTTATCCAAAAATAGGATCAATTCAATTAGGATTATAAACTTGATCTAGTGACTGAAGGCCCTTTATACATAATTCTGTTATATTCCTAGTTATCTTTCACAGGACATTTTGAGCTATCTAATTTTCTATTGTTTACCATTGCCAGACAAGGATTTGAGTTATGATCATTTGGCTTCTGGGCTTAAAGCAGCACTGCAGGATGACAAATCAATTTTAGATGCCAATCGTCTACTAAAATACAATGGTATGGCCTCGACTAGAATTTATATGTGAATGTGTGTTTGCATGTATGTATATACATATTAATATTTTATTCTTATTATTTATTTACTTTACATCAACTCCTCCTTTTCTGCGTCTGATGAGAAAGTTGATTTCCATAAGTGACTAGATCAATAATTTTTGTCAGGTCCTCAATTACGCGAGTTATTGAAATGGACTCGGCCACTTCCATTAGAGGATGAACGCATCCGCTTATTGCATGAGGTAACATATATAGTTATAATTTATGCATTTTAAGTTTACCTTTTTTATTTGTTACTTTTAAATTTCGTCTCTCTCTCTCTCTCTCTCTCTCTCTCTGTTTCTATTTTAGCCTCATTAAGTTTTTTCCCTTTGTTTTTCTTTAATCTTGTCATTCTCATCAGTTTGGATGTGCTTCCCACTATTAGCAGCTCTTGAGCATACTAGCCAGATATTTTCTCCTCTTTCACCCTCCCTTCTAAGAATCCTTAAATCTCTTGGGATTGACTTTTGATATTCAACTAAATTTAGGTTGGACTCGAGCTGCAGAAAAACTTTGGGGGTAAAGCAGTGAATCTTGTAGAGTCTTGTGGAAACTCTGCTGCAAATCTTGTTGCCCTTATTACACGTCATTTTCCTGGTATGCTATCTTCTATCTGTTGTGGATGTTTATTTTATCTAATCTATTAATAGTAATAGTCCTTGAAAGATGAAATGGTATTATCTTTGGTTGTAATGAGAAATTATCCTGTGAAGTAATTGTCCTTGAAAGATGAAATGGTATTATCTTTGGTTGTAATGAGAAATTATCCTGTGAAGTAATTGAAATATTTTTCCTTGATTTCAACAGCTATGGCAGCACCCAAATACCCTTATTGGCTCCATCCATTTCATTGTTGTAGGTTTTCGAGATCACTCATTGTACAAAGGTCACCAAGTATTCTTATATAAAAGAGCACAGATATTTGCAGCAGATTTATGGGGTGCTTTCAAGGGTCAAGGATATGGAGAATTCATTGACATAGGATCAATTACCATATTTGCTGACTATATTGTTCCGGCTGTGCTTCGACAACTTGGTGTCTTGAGATATAGTTCAGCCCTTGCTAGCATTATTGACGCTAAAAGTGAAGTGGGTTCAGGTAGCGAGGAGGAAGTTGAACTACGAGCTTGCTCCATATATGCTGTGGAGAAAATGAGGGAGTTGATCAAGAGAAAAACAGGGAAGCAGGTACATGAAACTATATATTTTACCTCCCCACCCCCCAAACTCCCGCCCCCAACCAAAAAAAAATTCTGATTCTTCATTTTGCTGAGCAGTTTGAGTTTCTATCCATTTATTGCTACTGTGACCTGGTTTAGGAGTTCTCTTCTGCTTAGATATGAATAGATGAGGGTATACTGGCATAAAATAAATTTATCTCCACTGGGTTGTATAAATACCGGACCAAGATATTTTGAGTCCTAGCTTGAAGCATCCATTCTATACATCTTTGCCTATGGCATCAATGAATGGGTTTAGATGATCAAGAGTATCCAGTTTTCTATTTGATTGTGATGGTTAATATTTAATAATTGTGGGATTATCACTCAACAATCTTGGAAGTTATTCCCCTCCTGAGTCATGATTCATGACTAAGTTCACTGTTTTCCCATGTTTATTCTTTTATTCTGATTTATTTTATTAATTTTATTTTTCACATTGAATTTTGGAACTGCTGACCTACATGCAACTGTTTCCTTTAGCTGAAATTCTCTCCGAAGTCTAAAATGTGGAATCTCATAACTCTAAATTTGAAACCTTGACATTGAAAATTTAGATTATATCTGAATGGGCATGCATTTGGATGTTGATATCTAATGTGTTGTAGAAGATGAAATAAAACCTGCAGGCATGCTGATACAAATAAGATGATAAAAAGTAAAAAAAAAAACCGTTACTGATCTCTACATATTCTTTATGTCAACAAGCCTCGTAAGATTTTTTTTTTTTTAAATGAATAATGACAACCATAAATTATTTTTACTAACCTATGGGCTTACGAGGCTCATATACATATTAGTAAAAATAGCTTATGCTTACATCTACATATTAGTTATATCAATGATCCCTATCTGTGAGCTTATGAATCTCACCTCTGTGATTCCCCAATTTTTTTTTTTTGAAAATAAAATGACTGACCAGGTTGTCAAATTGGGAGTGCAATGTTTAGTAACAAAAAACTCTAGCCGTAAAAATGCATTCATAGTTTGGATTTAACTATGACTGTAATTATATATAAAAAGGGTGCAATTTAGGTGGGAGTCATAAATCTTTTGGTTGGAGTGATTTTATGACTTGCACCAATTTTTTGCTTTTTAACAACTAAAATTGTCATGTTCTATCTGAAGCCAATCCAAGACTACGGAAGTCAAATGAATTTTGGTTCAGAGGTATGGAAGCAGAATAATTTCTGTGATACTGATTTAATTTCTGAGGAATTGTAAAAATATATTTGTCAAAACAATTTTAGTGAGGGAAGGTATCTCCATGTAATGGAAGATTATCCTTTAGGAGAGATCTTTATGATTGTAAGATTAATTTTTAGCCTCTTTGCTAAAATCTCTCCAATCAGCTCCAGTGTCTCTTTGGTGTTGATAGAATGTGGCCATATGGTAGCAAGGGATCATTTTCTGTTAGTTATTTCTATCAGTCCTTGATCCCTGTTGGTCTGGAGTTCAGCCATATTTTGTGTGTGTGTAGTGATGTTTGTGTCTCTCTCACTTCTTGGGGAGGTTTGGCTTCTCTTGGTTTATGTAGAAGATTCTTCTTGACACACTAGTCTCGATAGCTTGGATATTAAAAGAATAGGGGGAAGTTCTTATATTATATGCTTTGGAATGTCTTTTGATCTTTGCCATTTTGGGCCATCTGCATGTCAATCTGTACCAAAAATGAGATTCTGGTTTTGCAGAAAGATCAGAACAAGAAACAAAGGTTCTTGGAGGGATGTAAACTCCGGATGAGTCCCCCAACCCTAAAAGGATCAATTTATATTAGCTTTTTGTTATATGTATACTTACAATATTGCCCATGAATACAATGATATGATACAAATAGCTGTACAATAATAATATACATCACTATCTCTCATCTTTGTTTCACACTGCAAGCAGTGGAATCAGAAAATTCTTGTGCTAGAGAGAGTAGTGAAGGACTATGAGGAACCACACTTTCTGGTGTCTATCTTTTGTTTCACCTGTCTTTGGCTTCTTTTGAGTTTTGATTTGATTAATTTTGTATATTTTTTCAGTGATTGAGGTGTTGTTCTCTACTCTTTAAACTTTATACACCTTTGGCTAGCTATGTTATCTGTGTGCTAGCCTCTGTATAAATGTCATGTATGTGAAGTCATAGTGTAAAGGATCAGCCAATCCCGGTCTGGATTGGCCGGTCCAACTCGGTATCGGTCAGGGACGAACCACAATCCCTAAAAACTGAAAAAATACTGACTCGGACCGATTCTGTGATGGATCGGCCGATCCAGCACGGAATCGGTGAGTCGGACCGGACGATTTCCAGGTTCCAGAATGAACAGAGAAGAAAGAAATTTCTGAGAGAGAAAGCTGGACTTGGGAGAGAAGTTTCAGAGAGAGAGACTTACCCGTGCGACGAGAGAGAGACTGTTTCTCTTCTTCTCCAACTTCTTCTTCTTTTCTATTCTTGAGTTTACCTTTAATCGATCGAGACTGTTTCTCTTCTTCTTCTTTTTCTTTTTGATGTTTACCTTTAATTGGTATTCTTTTTTGTGGTTATTGGATTTCTTAGGGTTTTCATTTCTGTGAAATATATAGAACTCGTGCAGCTAAAATTATTTTCTATTTTTTTTTATTCTGAGCCAATGTTTGGATTGGCCAATCGAACTCGGTATCGGACCGGGACGATCCCCGATCCGATACCGAGTTTAAACACTATGCGTGGAGTTTAACCCTTTTCTTGTTTAATAGAATAATTTAATTACCTATCATAATATATAGAGTAGCACTGAGGCACTTCCAAACAACCACAATGCTATCATGATTGCGCTCAGATGGAATGTGGCCAAACACCTGCAACCATCCGTAACCCAGCCTTTATAAGAAATGATATAGTACATTTTGGTTTTGGTGGTTAAGCTAGCTTGTTTTTCTAACCAGGTTGTCAAACCGTGTATCTAATCGGAAATCATAATGGGCCACTTAGAATCGAATCGTAGATTGGATTCATAAATAGTATGGTTCATAGCAATTTCAGAAGAAGTAGGATATAGGGATTAGGTTTTGGGATTTCTGTTAGAATTTTTTTTTTTTTACTTAAATAAGTGAACTATTTTTTAAAATTTTTTTAGTAAAAAAAGAAACTGGCATTTTTTTAGTTGAGCAGAGTCTAATCATTTGAATTATATGAAATTGTGCAATGAAGTCATGAACCATAAGATTCAATGTATGAATTGTAGGGTTCAAATATAAATGGACTTTTTCATACGATTGGAATCGATCTAGGTTCAAACAACAGAATTTGTAATTGAATCATACCTTTTAGAACAGAATTTCGATAATAAACACCTGATGAAGTAGAGCAGACTGCCTTTGTATCCCTGTTTACAGGAATATAACTATCAATTCCTCATAGAACTGCTTGCTGACAAAACATGATCAGCATGCATGTCAATTGAAATTCTTACCCCCCTTCTTTTTGCAGTCTTATTATCTTTATTTGGCCACTACAGAAAATTCTCCACCTATTTATTTTTCCATGGAAACAGTTGCTTCTATCTCCTTTGGTTTCATTTCATAATATTTATTTTATAGTTGTGAAATTTCTTTCCCTTCTTTTACTTCAGTTTCTCTGATAATCAGGGTCCTTGTTTCAGGTGTTGAGCGTGGATTTGGATCTTTGGCTCTGGTCGTTTGGCAAACAAGGCCCATCTCTCCCGCATCATCGTACGCTTTCAATATACTACTGAACTAATCATTTTTCTTTTTCCATTCATTTTCTGAGGGAGGAAAATATAAATCCACGGTCTCGAGGCTTAAGGTGTTTTGGACAAGTGTGATTATTAACTCGAAAAGTCAAATAAACCCTCTCTTCCCAACTTTTGGAGAATGTCTTGCTAACTAATCTGATGGTCAAATGAATTTTAGAGCCAAAAAAAAACAAAACAAAACAAAACAAAACAGCATGCGGTATCTAGTTGTTTACTGGAATGCTTTCTTCAACAGATATTTCTCTCTTTAGAGGCATTACTTTTCTTGTTTCATCTCTTACATGTAGAAGTTCATAGCTTTTAGTGAAGGCAATAGATAATTTGGGTGCTTATTGAAACATTATTCTCTAGAAAGAAACTCGGCATGTTTTCTGGGAACATGTTTAGCTATCTTTATACGCCTGTGAAAATAAAATTGACACATGTACTGTTGTTTAGTGATATTACTTACAGTGGTGATCACGACACCATATTGCTCTTGATTTTGCATCGACGCTGAAGCATCTTGCACTGTCTTAATCAATTTTTGGAACATGTATGGATTGATATGGATCATTCATTTCACATTAACAAGTTTGTCTTAACCATTCCTTGACGTCCAAGAACTCGATTGAACAGTATAGTTTAGAAGCATACTTACCGATTGAACAGTATAGTTTAGAAGCATTCTTAAAGGAATGATTGCCCCTCTGTAGTGCAGCAAATAGGATTCCATCAATCTAGAGTTAGCTTATGTCATACCATTTCTGCTAAAGGCTACCATTTCCACTCTAGAACACCTCTCCAAACAATTGGACCTCTGCAGCTTGGTGTATGTCAGGATGCCAATGGTCCATGGCATTTCATTTGGATCTATGGGCAGGGATTGCATTGGGCCATGGCTTTGCTGTTAGCACTAGAAGGAAAGATAGGGAACTTAAAAATGGGGGAAAAGAAAAGAAATGAAGATTCTGAAGTCTGATTATTAGGGGATGGAAACACGCAAAAACCGATTGAACTTTTGACATTGTTTTGGGGGTTTTCAAAGAAGGTTATGAGGGGTGGTGCTGCATTATTGTATGTGATGTGTAATATCTTTTCATTTAACGTTCTTATAATTTATTCACCTTGTTACTGTACAATGCATGACACTTGCAGGTATTGGTTTATTGAATCAAAGTGGTTTGATCCTTTGATAAGTTTTGAGTTTGTTGACCATCGTTGATCTAGACTGAACCTTCCATAGTGAGTAGTAGCAAGACAATTTGGTACAATATATTTTCTGCACCTGATGGAGAAAAGGGGATTTCTATTTCTTCATCTTTTGGGAAGAAGATGAGCTTTAATTTCTATTTATCCAATTTGCCCTATGTGGGTGGGATTTTGGTGAACACCAGTCAAGTAGACAAAGATTTTTGCTTGTTCTCTCACGTATCTCAGGATCGAAAAAGTTAGATCCTACTCGGCTCTAAACCGCTATAATACGACCATTCCTAATATGTTGCTTCTGTCGAGAATGAACGAGCAGGTTGAGAAGGCGTGAAAGATAGGCTATAATTACGATCTGATGAAGAGTGATACTTGACTTTGGACCAATACTGCCTTAAGAGTTGCCTTCTAAGTTCTCTCAATTGCTCTCTTTCAATTTCAATATCTTAAGTATGCTAGAGAATCTCTATCTCTCACAAGTATGTCGGAGAATCTCTGTAGACTCTTAAGTTTGGAGTGAAGTGTAACGTGTTAAAGAGAAATGACCAGTGTCTTTTTCCTCTGACTTGTTCTCTCTTTTGGCCTTAGACCTCCTAGGCTTTATATAGGCCAAGGGAATCCCTAGGATGGTGACAAGTGTCACCATCTCTCTCACTTGTTATTACAACCCATTAATCCCCATTAACATGGTAACTCCCTACATTAATGCATAACGATGGAGTTAATGAGTGCTCTAATGATTAATTAATTATTTTCTATCTATAGTAACTCATTTTTGGCAACTAACAAGACTGTATCTCATTGTCACTCGACTTTGTCAAATTGCGGATAAGCTTGTCGAGGTTCTACTCTGTTGTCGACAATACTCGTGCTAGTATTCGCCACACCTTAAGGAAACTGGAAAACCTCCTCTTTTTTTGGTTTCCCAAGGTATCCCTAGGCTTCGCCCAGGACTATTCCTCTGAGGTACTGTCGGGCGCCAAAGCGGGGACCTCTCCCAACAAGGTTTGCTGCATCCACAAGGACTCGAAATCGAGACCACTTGCTTAAGCGACCCGAGCCCCTTCCACTCGAGCCAACCTCCGTTGGTGGAAAACCTCCTCTGACAAGCTCTCACCCAGGACGGAGATCTCTTTGGCAAACTCCTGCAAATTACATACATAAGTAGTCAGTACTAGTGATGACGGGTTTGTAAAAGACCAAATACATTAGAATGAAATGACAACTAATACATAAGAATCAATACAACAACTCTTCATGAGAAATAGGTAGGGAGAATCTGTCTCAAGACAGCCTAAACCGTCACACAACCGTTCTGTCAAGAGTATTCCTTCTCAAACGTTACTTGTGAATAAGACAAAGAGAAGAGACAAGGGGAAAAGAGAATGTTGAACTAACTGAAAAGTCAGTTTGAATGCATATCTCAGAGCAAGAAAAACCTCAAGGAATTCAAATGAATGACTGTCCTCTTTCTCTATTAGAATTTTAACTTACTGTTGTCCTCTACCTTTTAAAGTTTCAGAATTTTCAGATAAATTTCGAGTGTCATTAATAGAGAATATGTTATGTTATTTATAAGGAATGAAACCTATCAAATTAGGACAAATGTAATTCAAACAAGTGTCCAGACATGTGCTTAAGAATATCCCAATGCATTAAACATATCTTGAATGCCACGTATATTTCAACACGCCTAGACTATTTCCAGAGAAAGGGATGAATCATACGAATCTTCAAAACTTGCTCTGTGATAGGTTGTTTTAGATTTTGAGGAGCACACATTGAATAGCATATGTTACATACAAAAGTTCTGAAAGTAACGTCACCATTCTTGCTGTCATTCCAGATAAGACAAAACCCTCTTTTAGATAAGTTATGCAGCAGATATTATAAATAGTTAAGGTTTTATCACGTGTCGTTCCTTTGGAATCCGTCTCAATCAACTTTAATAAGTCACTTCAATGTCATAAATACCTTTTTGAGTTTGCATACTTCGAATGAAACTCCATTTGGCAACTATCTTCATTCGAAAGAAGTCAAAAATAATTGTATTCTTATAAGGTGACCAGTGTAATCTCGAATTACCCATACAGAGAACTCTAAATTGAGTTTCTTATCAGGGGACTCGTTTCATGATCAACAATCCTTGTAAAGAATAGTTCATTTTTGAAATCGCTTAAGGTTCATAGCTACAGTAACCAATCCGAGTGCTTTCTATTTGAATAAAGTCGTAAATATGTTCCTTTGTTAATTCCTTCAAAGTGAAATGAGAGAATATTATCAAAGTCCATGGGAAACCTATCTTCAGGAAATACTTCTGGAGAAGGTATACCTTTGACTTCTAAAGTACTTTTCCACTGGGGATTTGCTTCTGGAAGTGAAATATGTCCAATGTATAACTCGAAGTCAATTCATAAAAATGAATAAGAGTGACTTCGAGTCCTAGTAAGTAATTTGGATGCATAAGAAGTGCATTCAAATGAGTAAACCCAAATCTATGTCCTTCAGGGAGGACAAAAAGCCTTAGTCTTTTTTAGGGTGATAGACCCTTAAATGAATTGACCATCTCAAGGTGGTTAGCCTTGAATTCATCTTAAGAGGAAGAAATATTCTTCCTTTGAATTGACCTTGGCAGGAGGGAACATACCTCATTCGAATTCATCATCTGGAGGTGGTTGGCCTTCGAATTCACCATCTGGAGGTGGTTAGCCCTGAGTTTGCTTTCGGATCCGCTTTGGCAAGAGAACATATACTTGCTTCGTGATTCATTTAAGACGAAGCATAATAAATGGTCTCTTGAAGTCCATGGATATGATCCAAAATGACTTTTGAATTAGAAGGTGTAGACAGTTCTCTTGAATGTCTTCCCTCAAGGATTTTCCTTAAGTGAAACACCTTTAAAATGTAAATGTATGTAATAAAACTCATTCAAAGTCTGTTCTAGAGAATAAATAGATGTGACTTTGAGGCTTTATTAAAACTTTATCTATTTGAAAAGTTTATTAGGGATTGTATGTTTCTAAATATGTCCTTCGAGTAAAATAAAGTCCTTTGAAGGAAGAGTGAATTCTTCTTTCCTTCGAGTGCTTAAAAGGCTGCGCTCCGTAGGAACATAAATTTTGTCCTTCTGAAAGAATTATGATTTGTCAAAAGTTCAAATCATTAGTATTTTGTTCGTCTTGAATGCAGTTAACTTAAAAGTTAACCAACACCTTCAGATTTTGGACACGTGGAATGATTCAGTGTAATGAACCATTCTTAGAGGTAGCTTCTCTAAAAAGCTTTTCCTTTTTCAGGTGATAAGGACGGTTAGATATCTTTGACACGTTCCAAAAGTCGCATTTCAAAATCAAATCAGCGTACAGCCGTTATGATAGCTGGCATGCGTAAAGCTAAAGGCGGCAGGTACTTATCTTTAGCAATGATTCAGTGTATTTGGGAATACTTGAAGTCCCATATACTCATTCTAGGATACTGTCAAGTGTTAAACGGGGTTAATTAAGCTTTTTGATCACCAATACTTAACCAATTAGTCATAAGTTTGATCATGTCATATCAAGCACGATCCTTGGTTTGGCTATCTCATTCTATGTCGGGGATTCCTTCATACGAACTTCGGGCTTTTTTGGACCTCTAGAACGTCAAAGACAAGCCTTGGCATGGACAAGTTTCGTCATACCGGGGTCCTTTTTTGTCGAGGTCTGGAAAGGCCGTGGCAAGTAATGGCCCTGGCGCCCCCATGCCGAGGTTGGTTGGGACCCTGGCATGTCCAGGCGTCCAGCCTTTTTGGCCTGGGTGCCCCCTTGTCGGGACCGAGCACCTCGGCAACAAAAATTTGTCGATGTGGCCGCCAAGCTCGATTTTGGCTTTGGCTAACTGCTTTGTCATTTTCTCATTCCCATACACTTCTTTAACTTTATCAAGACACACTCTGGTTTCTTTTCACAGTGTTTGTCAATAAGTTCGTCACATCAAAAATAGCTTGGTTAAGTCTCAATTTGGTTTGCTGAGGACAATCGCCAAACCCGAGTTGGTCAAGTTGTTAAAAGTCTTTATATCTCAAATCTCATTTTTCTCTTCGGCATCTGCATGTCGGGGACATCGGTATTTGTCGATCCAGGACTTCGACATTTGCTAGGGATTTACTCTCTTTTAAGCTTTGTTTGTTTCACTGGAAATTAGAGGCAATAAAATATTTTTCAAGATTTCAAAATTTTTCACATGTTTGTTTCGAAGGAAAATGTAAAATCCCAGAAAAATATTTTAATGAATCTTAAAAAATTTTAGAAACAACATCTGAAAAAAATCTACCGAAAGTTATTTTCTGTCAAAAAAAGGTGAAATATGATTTTTTTCTCACCTAATTCTCACAAACAACGGCGTTCTCTCTATAGTCACCATTCTTTTTCTCTCACTATGTTTCGATTACAGAGCTCTCTTTTTCTCTCCCTTTGCAATCATTCTCTCTCTCTCTCTCTCTCTCTCTCTCTATAACACTCTTCAATCACTGTTCTTTCTCACTCTCCCTCTTTCTATCACAATAAAATTCTCTCTGCAATCACTATGCTAATCTCTCTCTCTCTCTCTCTCTCTCTCTCTCTCTCTCTCGTATCTGGTAAAGCCATTGTTCTGTGATAGTTGCCCATGCCCATTAATGATTTTGAATTCTATTTTTTTTTCAGACAATAGAAAATGCACAAACGAAAAATAATTTATGTTATATTATTTTTTTAATTCTTTTCGATTTTTTGCCAAACAAACAGAGCCTTATTTTAACTCTTTTGGGTAAAGTGTCCGTCCTGGTTCGTCTCATAGCATGTGCCGATGAGTTCAGGGATACTAAATTGGGTCGTCAAAGTCCTCGACCGATTCGATTAAGCAAAATTCACATAAATTATTAATATCTTAAATCTCGATTTTATGCTGGTGATGACGGATTTGTAAAAGGATAAATGTATTAGAAGGAACCAATTACAATCATCAACTGAAGAGTAAGGTAGGAAGTCTGTCTCAAGACAGCCTAAACCGTCGCGCAGCTGTTCTGTCAAGAGCGTTCCTTGTCAACTTTTAACTACAGAGAAGACAAAAGAAAGGGGTAGAAAGAAATGAGGGATTGCAATAACTGAGGAAGGGGAGTGATTGCAGTCACAGAGCAGTAAAACCTCACAGGTTTTGAAGATTTCTTTCTTTCTCTTTCAGTGTCTTTACTCACTGTTGTTTCAGGGTTATGAAATCAGGTTTTTTTAATTTCGACCTTCGATCCTCTTCAATGGAGGATGGGCACTGGTATTTCTAGAGAGTTTCTCACTCTCAGTAGGACAAGTGTCACTCGTTTAAGCATTTAGAGGGGGACCCTCGAGTGCTAAGCAAATCCTGAGTGACACGTGGTCCTGGAAAATATCTTGAGGGATGCGTG
>JAUPMG010000014.1:9518492-9557008 GCA_031762675.1 Pachysandra terminalis | reverse complement strand
AATCGAACTTGAGACCGTGCGCCTAACCCACACAATCCCCTATTCGCCCTTACCAACTGAGCAACCCGGGGTGGGTCCTAATCAAATATACTATTAAAACGGAACCCTTCCTCAATATTGTAGGAATCAGATGCTATCATCAAGGGGAATACATACAAAATAACACATTCCTAATTCAGTAACTCCTTCCTTCCAGTTCCAACCAGACAATAATATAAGCAACGACATGCTTGTAACTCCTTGATGTTAGATCCCTCACTTCGATCCGGCTTCAAGTTGCAGAACACATCCAAAATGTGTTAAAACTTTACCAAGGTTGTGTAACACCTTCTCTAACTCCACCATGGTGTTATCCATGATGAATCGAGTTGGTTCAGAAGCCAACTATTTCTCATGGCTCACTCATGGCATGTTTAGATTTGAGATCTAAAAGAGATCTATTTATATTATTACTGCATCCATAGTGTAAAGGATCGGTTTTGGATCAGGGATCGTTCCAGTCCGAAACCGAGTTGGATCGCCGATCCAACTCTGGATTGGACGATCCGAAAAATGCCCAGCCCCTTTACCGCGTCTTCCCATCTGCACCTGTCACATAACAAATTAAAGCTTAAAACAAGTAAATAAAAGATATTCTGTGTATGATTCTTTCCTTTTATGTTAAGATCGAGATCTTTCTGGAGGGTTTCAAGTTGAAGTTCACTTGAGAAAGAAAGACAAAATCACGACCCAGAAAATAAAACAATAAAAAAATAAATTGAGAAGTCACATGAGAAGAAAAAACAATTTTCAGATCCGGAGCACAGAAAAATGACCGACCTCTCACCCGAACTTAAGAAACACCCCAAGAGGAGGCAAGAGAATTGCCAACAGGATGTCAATGCAATTCGCAGTTCGCAGTTCCTGCATCCGCCATTTTTCAAGCTTTCTCTAACTTTTGGCACAACAGAGACAGAGACGGAAATATGCCAAGTTTCATCTTAAAGCGGTAAGAATTCCTCTCCGGTTTATCAGTATTTTTTTTTAATTAAAGACGTGGGCAGGACAATCCAGTTTGGATCGTCCAGTCCGACTCGCCGATTCTGTGACGGATCAGCCAATCCGTCACAGAATCGGCCCGAGTCATCATTTTTTCAATATTTTTTGGGATTGCGGCTCGTCCCTGGCCAGGAGGGAGAATTGCCAACAGGATGTCAATGCAGTTTGCAGTTCCTGCATCTGCCATTTTTCAAGCTTTCTCTAAGCTTTTGGCACAACAGAGACGGAAATACGCCAAGTTTCATCTTAAAGCGGTAAGAATCCCTCTCTCTTCGGTTTATCAGTATTTTTTTTAATTAAAGATGTGGGCCGGATGATCCAGTTTGGATCGTTCAGTCCGACTCACCGATTCATCATTTTTTCAATATTTTTTGGGATTGGCCAGGGATCGCGGCTCGTCCCTGGTCGATCCCAAGTTGGATCGGCCGATCTTAACTACGATCGGCTGATCCTTTACACTATGACTGCATCTGTTAGAGAGATTATTTGCACTAATCCTACATAAATTACCTAATAAGAATTCAAGAAATATCAGTCTACATTGAATGTGCTTCCGTGAACCAGAACAGCAGGACTTTAGCATTAATACTGTGTCAGGACCATTTCTATATTTTCTGGCTAAATTTATTCCAAATGCAGGTCAAAGATAATAATATCAAATGAAAATCAAATCATTCAAAATAACATTGATCAATACCTTGTCCCAAACAAAATTGAAGACTTTCTAGTGAATTATTCATAGAAAGCAAAAGATCTTTATGAAAGATATAAACTGAATGAAACCATAAATCTTACCTCTCCCTTAAGGATAGAAGTTAATTTCAGATTTTGCCTCAACAACTGTAACTTCATTCTTTTAACCTTGACAGAATCACGCAGTTCCGCAGTAGTCACCCACGAGTTAAAAAGGTTTTTCTGGTACAATGAAAAAACATTTAAATGAAGAATCCTCTAAGATTTGATAGTGGTAATCATACAAGCAGCGCAAGTCATTCATCTAAATACAGAATAAGAAACAACCGATGCCAATATGGAAACTAACGAGTAACAAGCAATGCCAAGGCATTATTAATACTTACAAACACTGACATGACATATTAGACATACAATGTAGGAATATCTTATTGAACAATGTATTCAAAATCATACGATTCACGAATTAAAACAATTCGAATCCCTGCCTTGAATCTTAAAAGAATAAAAAATCATAGAACTCAAATTTGAATCATAGGATTCGAATTGTGACCTGCGCAATTCCCTCTCTCTCCTTTAAAAATTTCAAAGATCTGGATGTATTATTTAAGATCACAGAATTATATAACCTTTTTGGGTCTTGAAAAACTATCTTAACAATGGAATGGCTCTGTTGTTAAAATCTTACGATTCATTGTATGAATCTTACTATTCGATTCGATTTGATCCCAAATCGATTCAAATCAGTGAAAAAATCAGTTTATTTTTGAATCTTACGATTCATATGTTGAATCTTACAATTTAAGATTTAATTGTAAGATTCATACGAGTCAAACAATTCAACTCTTCAACACTGAAAAATATTAGATTCTTTTATTTTATAAAAAAAACTTCCCTTATTTTGTTTAATCCTTCTCTATATGGAATATAGTACTCTAAAACAATTATATACATACATTTGTTTTTTGATCGGTAACAATTATATACATACATACACGTATGTATGTGTATGTGGATGTGTCTGTATATATAGATATAACGAAACATAATTTACTTAACAATAAAAAACCCTTTTCTTGAGAGAAATCCCAAAACCTGAACCTCAAACTCTATTTCTACTAAAATTGATATGAATCTTATGATTTATGATTCAAAATTACGATTCGATTCCAAGTGTCCCCTACCGATTTTCGATTCGATTCACGGTTTGACAACCTTGTTGCCCCCGGTAAGGGTGCGATATCCATGTTTTGTGGATTAAAAAGACAAATATGCAATATTATATGTTAGATTGTAAATGGTTTGTGACAGACAGTTTTTTTATTTTTCATACAATTTATATATATATATTTGAATCTTATCCTTCAACAAGATCTGAATCAATTCCATGACTTATGACTTTACTATTCAGCTTGATTCCCACAACATTGTTTGAAAATAACTTGATCGGAGTTATATATGGCTATGAACTTGTAACATAATCAATTTTGAATGCAAATTAAGAAGAATTATACATGAGTAAACCAATATAGGAAGTGGGTTAAGAAAGTTTGGCCATATTTAACAGAGATCTAAGAAGGCGCGTGTTAGAACATGAGGGGGTGCATATTCAAGGATCAAAAAGGGTGACAGGGAGACCAAAAAGGACATGGATGGAGTTAGTTCAAAATGATTTAAACGCACATGACCTGACTGAAGTTGTGGTTTTTAACAGAATTGGATAACGGAATAACTTTCGTGTTCAACTAGTTGGGATAAAGCCTTTTTTTTGGTTGTTATTGTTGATATTGTTGTATACCATAAGGAGCAGAAGTTTTGAGGAACTAGAGACAACAGAAGCCTAGGAATTTTCTCAATGAGATTATTCCATGGTCAAATCTTCTTATTATTGTTCAAGATAAAAATGTAAAAGGCTTTGTGGTATGTCTCAATAGCTTAAATTTTCGGTGAGACCCGATTTTTTCAGCCACATGGAAAGATGTTGTGGCCAATCTAGACCATTTACCTAACACGTGAGCCTTTGGATAGGCCAACTACAACATTTTAACCCATCTAAGTTTCTTTAATACTTGTGTATTGAAATTGAATTATTTCATGTGTGATTGTAGTGGTCAAGTTTCTTCAATTTTTTTTACTGTTTCAACAAGAAAAACATTGAATTAAAGGTTTTTTTTTTGCCATATGAACAATAGGTTTGGGGCTGAAACTGGGTAGCTGATGTGAGCTCACGTGGAACAGCAAGTAGACATTTAGATTGAAAATTCCCAAAAGTGATGAAACTTGATTGTGATTAGTTGTAAACGAGCCAAGCAGCTCGAGCTCGTAAATCTTGAGCAAGGCTCATGCTCGTTAAAAAATTTTGGGCTCATGCTCGGCTTGGTCCAATAGTGCTATTGGGCCAGATAAGTCCAAAGCCTATTAATTATACATCTATGAAGTCCATGAATTGGACATATATAACAATAAAAAAGAATAAAAAAATACAAGTTACAACAGTTTATTTTCACAATTTAATAATATTAATTTAAATACAAAATTGCAAATATATTTTATAATAAGATAAGCGAGTTGAGCCCACCAAAGCTCGGCTCAGTCTCATTAAGTAAATGAGCTATTCTTAAAGCTTGGGCTAGGCATGCAAGCTTAAATATTGAGTTCATGCTCGGCTTGCACAAGCTAAGCCGAACCCACCTAAGCTCGGCTCAAGCTCGTTAAGTAAATGAGCTTTTTATAAAGCTCGGACTCACCATGTGAGCCTAATTATTGAGCTCAAGCTCGGTTTTTCCGATCCGTTGTGCCGCATTTAAAGAAATTGTTAATCAAGTGTTTCTTGAATCATGATATCGATATTCCCCCAAACAAACTCAGCTCTTATACATCCATCTTGATCTTGATAAAGAACATTTGTAACATACATACATAATGACAATGTCTTTTCTACACATGAAAGATTTTCATAAGAAGAAAATTAGAAGTCAAAAAGCATTTCTCAACAACTAAAAATTAAAGGCATCTTTTTCCTAATACGACCTAATAAAAAGTTTCCTTGTATATTTACCATTTCCCATTCTTTGGGAGCAACGTGGAATGCAATTGCCCCATAAGCTCTCAAATAAAATCATCTGTTTTTTAATTTTGATTCTACTCTGCTGACAAAATATAGCACAATGAAAATTTCTTGCAATCAAGTGCAACTCATCATTGAGTATGCAGAGGAGCATTCAAGAAATACACAAAAAGAAATTGATAAACAAAGTGGAGACATATTTACTTAATTGCGCATTACGTTAAACCAAAAAACAGAAAAAAAATTCATCGTGCACCAATTAATAGCAGAAGAAAAAAAAATATAGAAATCAATATATTCTATACAGTGAAAAGCAAATTCAAAGAGCAATACCTCTGCAGTCAGTCTCTGCACTAACATGGCCAAATCTGCTCTTGCATTCACGAACCGCCATTGCAAGTGCCGGTTATACAGAAGCCTCAACAAATGTGCATCAACGACTCGAGTCTCCCCCATCTTCCCTCTTCGAACGTCAGAAGCAAAACTGAGAATCGAAGGTGTATTGATTGGATTGCTACTCAATATGCCTGCTACAGCATTCCTCACCTTAGAAGGACTGGGCATTCCTCTAGACGGAGAAGACGTGGAAGATGTCAAGAGCTTGCTTGGCGATGCAGGTCGAACAGGTCCCCGAAGAGGAGATGACAGTGCCCTAGCAGTTGAGACTGTTCGGGGAGACGAAATTGGACTATCACTCGATGCTCTCTTTGATTGAATAAGCTGTTTTGGTGGTGCTGTTGTTCTGGACAATGGCGAACCTGGCTCTTGCAAATGTCGCAACCGGCTGTTCGTTTCCTGCCAAAACCTTGCCGGCACACTGATACCGCGAGGCCTGTTACGACCTCGAGAAATGCCGGAATTTTCCTGTACTCCTGAATTGCTGCCAGAAGAAACACTCTCTGTATCAGATGCTGTGAGATCGGAAGCTGAACTGGCATCAAGCGCAAACTGAACTGCCTTTACCAACTCGGCATTGCCGGAATCTGAATGTAATCTATCATCAAAGGATGCCCTTCTGCTATCATCAATCATTGATTGTTGCAAAGCCCTAACTACATTTCCAGATCCAGCCAGTTTCTTCTTCTCACTAGTAAAATCCATGCTTCTGGTAAGTGGATTTGCTTGCCGGGTTCGTCCCGGCCAACGATGCTGATCAATTGGTTTAGAGGTCTCTGTCTGATCTCCTCCTCCACCCCCATCAACTGTCCCTCTCACCGTCGTCGTCCTCCTCCGTTCCGGTGTGCCCTTCCTCACATTGCTCAAATTTGGGGAAGGAGCTGCCTTCGTCTTACTAATCAGAAGCGAAAACGATTCCCCTTGAAAAGAAACCGATAAACTCCTCGTCGAAGTGAACAACATCTTCGCCGCCACCGATACATCGCCGGCATTGCCCGGTCTGGAATTGGGGAGAGGCGTGGTCGGTCGAGGAGTCACGGGACGCCTTCTCTCCGTCGATTGCGACCGTTGGATCGCTGATGGCGTCGCCGTGGCCGTCGCCGGCAGCGACACGAGAGGGGATGGGAATCTTCTAGAGGAAGAAGAAGAGGTACTGGAAGTGGAAGTGGAAGTGGAAGGGGACATATACCTAGAAATGACTTCTCTGGATTTAGGTCTTCGACAACCGACGCCATTGTCTCTTTCGGAAGGTAGAAGAGGAGGTCTTGCTGGGTTCTGATGAGTCGAATCTTGTGAGGAGTTTTTGGGGTTTGGTGGATCAGTTGAAGCTGCGGCAGAAATGGCAGCCACCATCATCAAACAACATCAGATTAAGAAACTCTTCTCATCACATCTCTCACAGAAGAAGAAGAAGAAGGAGGAGAAGAAGAACCAAATTACTCAGCAACCATACTCTTCTTCTCCATCTGCAAAACCCATCAAACCCTGCAAAGAGGAAAAATTAAGAAACCCCAGATAATCTCAAGAACCAGGAATTGGATTTTGGAGGATTCAACATGTACATAACTTAATATTAAAAAGACTATTTCTAGGTCTGTTTTTTGCAGCTAGAGAGAGAGAGACAGAGAGAGAGGAGAGAGAGTTTCAAAGATAACTGAGTTCAGTTCTGACTGAGTGTGAGATGCAAGTGTATTTAGAGAGAGAGAAAGGGGGTAGACGAACGGCAATTACGCTTTTCCGGTGCGAACATTCGCCGGGGAAGATAGGAAAGTGGGTAGTTATTAAGGTGAGATTTGGAGCATAAATTTCGTCAATTATAAATAGAACAAAGAGAGAGAGAGAATAGAGAGAGGGGTAGAGAGAGATTTACCAAAAAATAAATAAGAAGAGAGAGAGCCCAGAGAGGTTGGATTATGTGAATCTTCGGAGAGACGTTACGTTAACTAAATTGACGCTTAAAATTGAAGTAGAGAAAGTTTGGTTTATTCTTAAGAGTAATATAATTCATAAATACAAATCTGTAATAAAAAAATTAAAAAAAAAAAACTAAAAGTTTCTCTGGAAGCAACCAAAACTGGTCTGGCATAGGACTGCCCACAAATTAATATAATTTTTTTAGTGGTATTTTCTGGTATCCCAAAAGAGACTTTTGTACCCCTCTGCTTTAAAGCAGTTTGTGCATAAGAATTAAGAAATGGTTATATGATAGTTTAGTCATAGGGTTATTTGTAATTTGGTCTAATTTATTTATGTTTAATGATACAAAAAAAGATTTATAAGATAACAAAGCAGATTTAAGAAAATTTTCATATATGAGATCACCAATTTTTTTTTTCAATTAATTTGGAATAAAAAGTTAAAATGTTAAACTTCATTAACTTCGAGAATAATCAAAGGCAAACAAACTTCTTAAGGTAGAAAAGGATAGCTTCCTTCCCCTTTGAGTTGATTTAACTCGATTTCTTTCTCTTCACTCTCAGTTTCTGGCTTCTTTACTTAAACTCTCTCTCTCTCTCTCTCTCTCTCTCTCTCTCTCTCTCTCTCTCTCTACTTTAATAACAAAAAAACAATAATTAGGGAGAACTGATTTTGTAATTTTGTACAAAACATGAACAGAAACCAAATGAAAGAGCAAACACAAGGTGATGCTAAGACTTTCCATTATATGCAAATATTACCAGATACCGAATAAGTCTATAAGCGAAGAACTTTGAGGTCCAAGTAGAGATTTGGTTCTACTGATGATAATAAGAAAGGACGAGTCGAAAGAAGTTTTAATTCAGAGTGATCATGGTTGGTGGAACATCAGGCAAGTTCACATTTGCCAGTGTTATTTGCCTTCCCCACCTACTGCTGTAGTCTGCAAGGTTGGCTACAAGACGCAAATTATAATACGAGAAGTTTACCATTTTAAAACTTATGATCCCCTTATTTGCACAGATCAAGACATGCATATGTGCACACACATGAAATATAAGACCAAATAAGATGGTGTGATTGCAAATAGTGGTATAATTAATTACCTGAAGTGCATAGCAAAGGCATGAGGGAGATGAGCTGAATCTCCTCTTTGAGGAACTGGAGTTCTCAAAGCATTGGAGTAGATGTGCAAGCTAAGCTAAGCTATGACCTCCCTTTCTTATTTCTAGGATGCTCCGTGGCATTCCGTTCCGTCTCCCTCGAACTCTATTTCCCTTGCTTTCAACAGGTGCGTAGTATAAATCCTATCTATCTCTTTGGGTCCTATTTCTCTCTAGTTTGTTTTTGAAGAGAGCATATCGTCTGCACCCAAAATGGTGGATGGTGGAATATCAGCTAGAGCGTGTGCGTATACACACCACACATCCAGTTGTTTCTTAAATCATCACTAAAAAATAAAATCAGGTGGATGTGTAGCGTTCATACGCGCACGCTCTAGCTTATATTCCACCATTTTCGCTTAAGACGATCTGCCTCATATTTTAATAGTATTTAATCTGTAATCTAGATTATAAAGAGTATTTGTATATTACACTTGATAATATGGTGTCTAAACTGATCAAATCTGGATCATTCATGAACAAATTCAGGATTGGCTTGAGTGGGATCTGCTATGGAGGATTCAAGGACTTGGGTTTCAGTAATCTTCATTGGGATAAACTCCATTTTCGATCTGAAATTCCATAACATACCCTGTTACATCACGTTCAGATTGCAAATTGATCGAACCTATAAAGTTTTTTAGAATAACGGTTAGGTCCGTAACAGTTGATATCAGAGCGGGCATCCGAATTCAGAGCAGGCATCCGAATTACAAAGAGGGTAACCTATAAGCTAAATTAAAATGCCTTGTTATTATGTAAGGGCATGGTGCTAAATCATTGAACACTGATAAAATACTCCACCACTCACCATATTATCATACTCCCGTATATTTGCTCTATTAATTACTTCAGTGGAGTCATAATTCTTGCCTTTTTGCTTAATTGGTTTAAAAATTCAGTAATTATAATGTACGGAGCTCTAAAGTATGATCAGCAGAGAATTCTGTTGAATATAACAATGATTTTGGAAGTGAATTTCCTGAACCATTAACAGTTCTATCTGAAGAATAAATGGATAAACTAATAAATAGACAGATCTATGAAAGCAAACGGGCCCGAGCCGACGGATAACAGAGAGCCTTAGAACTCAGTTTGTGAACTAACTTAATCAGAAATCTATTCAGTTAAGCTATTGTTTATTAGCAAATGATGATAATGATTGAGAGTTATAAAGCAAACCTTATGACTTAAATGACACTTCATATTATAATTGATCTTAAAGTAACACCCACTAAGTAATGTTTTGCTAAATAAGTATTGGGGTAGTCCACATTGGAAGTGATTATAAAACTCAGAAGAATGATTCTGTTTGGACCCATAGCTTTCTAATTTTGCTTCCCCTTTCCACTTCAACACCAAAACTAAAAGGAGGAAAAGTAAACAATTAGGACCCAGTAGAGTGAAACCCTCTCTTTAGCTAGAAAAATTGCAAACTGGTGATATGTGTATTGATGGGAGTTTCAAGTACTTCTATTTTGAATGATAGAAAGGACTTGTTGAACAAAAGAAATCAAAATGTGTAATGAGATTAGCTTGAGGGAAAAGAAATCTTATGCTGAGAATTCAGTCTGAGGAGGTTGGTGCAATAGATAATTGCACTTTTTTCTTTTTTCTTTTTTTTTTTCCTTTTTCAAATTTTTTTTTTAATGGTAGACCCTCAGTTGAGTAATAAATAGAAAGATAGAAAAACTGTTCTTGTTCTATAAAGCATAACTAATAATCTCTAACATTTATTAATTACTACTTTTCAGAAACTCTGGAGTGTTGTTCAGTTATTAGAATAAACATGTCTTCATAATGCCTTATCCCCATTGATTGGAGTCGACAACATGAAGCCTGCCTCATCAAATCTTCAGTTAAATTATACAACCCTTTTCCGTAGATCAATCAAGAATAACTACTAATATTGATAATATTCAAATAATATTTGAATTTATAGAAAATCCTCATACTAAAATATTACAAGAATTAAAAGATTCAGTAAAACTAAAAGAGAATTTTATATCACATTTAAAAGAAAATATAAAATACTTCAAAATTTAAGAGCAATCACAAAAACAAAATATCAACAGAAATTAGAAAAAGAAGCTTGTTCTGATCTTCCCAGTGCATTTTGGGAAAGAAAGAAGCATGTTGTTAAATTGCCGTATATCAAAGAATTTAATGGAAATAATATTCCCTCGAAAGCCAGACCGATACAAATAAACAAAAATCTAATCGAACATTATAAAAAAGAGATTAATATATATATATATATATATATATATATATATTGCATGGAAGTTATTTATTTATTCAATTTTTTTATGTGTGTGCAGAATGTGCAAGGAAAGCCTCTTAGACCTCACCAACTGGGCATATATTGCAGATAGGTAGAAATTTAAGAGATGGGGTATAAGCATTAACAAGAAAATGGGACAACTGAAGTGTTCTAAACACGTCATAGGAACACATAAACAAGGATGGATAAAAGTCAGCTGACAATTACATACAAGAAAGATGAAATAAATACATTAGAACATACTGCAAGGAATATGCTGCATATGTTGGACTCCCACACACGGATACTTCTACCACATAAACTTTACATAACAAGACACTACATAGCACACACAACCATCAAACTAAGTTACTATGCTGTTCCATTTTACCATAGCCATTACCCGGAATGGTCGTATAGGATCTCATGGGTTAAGTAGGCTAAGGAGATGCATCCTGCTGAGGGTGACTTGGAGGCGTCGGCTTTGGAATATTAGGCATAAGCGGACTGCCGTGCTCTATTGGTGCAGACTTTATGGAAGCCTTTGTACTTGGAACTGGATCGGTGAGGCGGTAATCCTCCGTGGTCATATTGTCCCCATTCCACTTCTTTCCGGTGATTTCCTTGGAGCTTTTCTCCTGCTATGAAGAACAAAAGCAAGGAGTTATTGCACCAAATCAAGCCAAAAGAATAATGGGTAACAAGTCTCCTACCCTAAATTGAAGCAAGTACCTTTAGTTTTCTGTAAGATGCTGTTGCTGTCACACTATCCCCATGGCTGGGGAAGAGCTCATCTGGGTTTCAATTCAATCAAGATAATATAAGTACTTAGAACATAAATGATATTGTTCTTAATCTATTGATGCATATAATTCAGGAATCAACTTCTAAAGCTCGTGGTTTCCAAACTCCTCAGAGGCTCACTGAGTTCCAATCATTATCTGACTTGGTTTAAATATATATAGACTAGGAGAAAAAGAAAAAGAAAAAAAACAGCTACAATACTGTATTTCTGGAAGGCATAGTGTTTAAACTTAGTATTGGATTGAGGATCGGCAGATCCAAGCATGGCTCAATTTTTTTTAAACCATAAAATTTTTGAGGGGTTTCGGACGATCTATATTGGATCGTCTGATCCGACTCGTCCAAAACCGAGTCAGATCGTCTAGATCGGACAATCTGACTTGGTTTCAGACCGAGTCAGAAAACTTTAGCAATTTTTGGGATTGGCTTGGGATCGTGACTCGTCCCGACCAGGTCCCGAGTTGTATCGGTCGATCTGACTCGGGATCAGCCGATACTTAACACTATGCTGGAAGCTAAAAATCATGTGAACTATAAGTATTGCTTTGCAGATTCATGGGGCCTACTGAGTAAACAAAGAGACAATTACCATGGTTCCGAACAAAATTTGGAAATGGGTAATATTTCTGCATCATACCAATTACCGCCGATCATAAACTTTTCTCTGTTTGTCCATCATTTTCTTCTTTAATGCAAAGAATACTCTTTGTCTTTCCATGTGAAGCAATTAGAAAAAGGAAAAATAAATGGAGGGGAAGAAACCAAACATGGACATCCCTTATGCTTGTTGTTGACAAAAGAGAATTTCCCTACAGCTGGTGAAAGGTAAAGGGTTATAGACAGTCTAATGCATTTATATGTTTAGGGTTATATCTCTTACTCAAACAGAGAAATAAATTAAGTGCAGACCACAGAAAAGGGAGAATTAGGTTGGTACAAGCAAAAGGAGAAATGAGTTAAAGAATCATTTATCAACCAAACAGTGAATAGAGATAATCTTCATGGTTCAATCGGAACATAGTTCAAATTGTGTAGACAGGACAAGGAATACAATGTTTCACTAGTTATAGATTACGACCACCCAATCATGGTATAAACTATAAAGGAACAGCCAATCCCAATCGGATCAGCTGATCCAACTCGGGATTGGCTCAGGATGAGTCACGATCCCGAGCCGATCCCTAATTTATTAAAAATTCTCTTACTTGGTTCAAAACCGAGTCAGATCGTCCAATCCATGTGATCTGACTTAGAAAGAAAAAAATTTTGAGCCATGTTTTGGATCGGCCGATCCCGAGTTAGAACGCTGATTAAAAACATGGCCATTGACGACACCTTTTTAACTCAAGCTTATCAAAACTAATGCAATACAATAGTATAATACACAAGACGGCAAAGTAAAGATGCGCTTCGAGAAATATTACATCATTAAACATACTTATCAAACCAATCTGAAGGCTTTATAAGATCATTGATCATGTTTATGGAGCATAATATAGCACAATTAAGAGCATCATCTTCATAGAATGAGCAGGTCCAAGGTAATATTTCCAATGTGAATGAGTGGGGTTGGAGACCAGATTTTTCTAATGTGTATTGTGCACCTGAATAGAGATATGTATAGACTAATCTTTCATGCAAAACCTTCTTTGAGAAGGATAAAGGAAGGGGACATGCTCAAACCCTTAACCTGATTTCAATTAACTCCTTCACATCATGGGAGGACAGAGACCTTTTAGATGCTAAACTTTACCTAAAATAACTTGCAAGTGAGAAAAAGCAAGTAACAGTTCTTAAAGTGATAACCTAGTCGGTCAATTAAGAATTGGGAACAACAGGGGATTTCAATTTCAACAAGAACACAATTCCTATTACTGATTGAGGAAAGAAATTGTAAGTTCATCAACAAAATTAAAAATTTTGTTTTCTTCTTCAAAAATGTATCAACAAGAATAAATACAAGCTTTACTGAAATTACATTGTAGTATATGGATCCAATGGCAACACAATCACTCATATAAGAAAGAATAACAGCAATTATAAGAAATACCAGAAACTGAGGAGATGCTGTTTGAGAAGGTAAGGAAAGTTAGAGCTGTTCCCGTCACCGTGAGCAAAACCCAGAATCCAAAAATCTTCATCGTGTACATGTCAATGTTCAAAACAACATAATCTTGAGTACCCAAAACTCCAAAAGAGGAAACAGTCTCCAAGTCAACTCTGTCCTCAAACTCTGAGGGTTCTCTGCAAGTCAACCCATTGACAATTCCCCAGGAAAAAACCCAGATAAATTTCCTCGCCAGAAAATCCGTGAAGACCATGAAAGACTACAAAGTACAAACCCATATCGGGGTTTAAATAATCAATAACGAAAACTGCTGTGTTGTCACTTCATCATCTTTCATGTCAGCGAGAGAAAGCGTTTTTCATCGTTCGTGTGTCTCTTTCCCTTCCATTAAATGAGAGAGAGGGTACTGTAATGAGTTGGATTACAGAAAGAAAGATGGGAAGCGAATTGAATGCTCTGTGCAATGGAAAATAGGCCGACTGAGAGCATTGAAGCTTCCAGATAGAAAGACATTGGCCGTGAGGGCACGACGGCACGTCACCCTTCCCTCCATCTGCTCTGTTGAACACACTGGCTTTCTCTTTTGGGAAAACTCGGTTATACATTTTAAAATATCTTAAAGCCAGTATTGTTTTTTAAAATTTAGTCGAAAGCTTTAGGGCCAGTTGGGCCTAGCTTCCTAAGGCCCAAGAAGTCCTTCTTAGACTTGAAAGGTCTTTTTATCCAGTGTTTAAGTGTTTAGTGACACTTTTGAAAGCTGCTTTAGCTTTAGATAGACGGGTTTCTTCAAGAAGCTTATTTTGGAGAAGCAAGTGTGATGCTGCTTTTAAAAACTGTGTTTGAGAGAAGCAGTTAACCATGCTTTAAATTTAACTAAAATTTTTAAAATAATAAAATTACTCATTTATTTTTATTACATGTTCGATGAAAAGACAAAAATAACCATCAAGGTTAAAATTATGTATAGGTGCATCTTTTTATATAAATTTTGTTACCCAGTGTAATTTTTATAAATTTTGTTACCCAGTGTAATTTTTTACCAAGGGCTTTAATTCATGTACGAGAAGCGTGTTGAAATTGTCTAACATAAAAGCCTAATGAACTACATCAAGCAACGCATATCCCCATTATCCAAATAACCTATCAATTTAAAAACCATAAACCACAATCAACTATAATCCTACCTTAACAGACTATCGGCATAACATGACGTGGTTAATGCTGCTCAAGACATTACAAGGATATATCGCAATCAATTTCTCCCATAAGAAGCACAGGCTCGTATATGTAAAGCTAATGACCCTGGATCTTCTATTAGGAAAGAGCCTGCTGTTAGGTTCACAGGAGGAGGACATGTGTCCTAATCGGGCCCATCATATTAACTGACTTTTACTTATTAAGATAGAAGTCGGTTAATGTGGTGGGCCCTTAGGGTTTACCCTTTTCTTAAGGTTTTAAAAATAATAGGCCATCCTTCTTAATGGGGCCTACTTATAGACACAAGTCCCCCCTTCCTATGCACCTAACAGGATCCTAACTAGGCTGTAAATGAGTTGAGCTTTGCCCAACTCTCGGCTCAAGCTCGTAGAAGCTCAGCTTGCAAAAGACTTGGCACGTAAAATGCCTGATTTCTATATAACAAAGAAGAATATGGGAATTACCATTTCAAAAAAAAGAAAAAAAAATATAGGAATATGAACATATAATCTCATCTATAAATCGAGCCGAGCTTTAACTGAGCCGAGCCTACCCAAACTTGGCTCAAGCTCGTTAAGATAATGAGCTTTTTTTCGGATTCAAGCTCGGCTCACAAGCCTAATTACAGATCTCAAACTCGACTCATATGAGCTGAGCTAGCTCAGCTCGTTGACAACCCTAAGCCTAACAGACTCCTTCCATTACAGAAGATCCCGATACAAAGCTAATAGACAACCATCTTACTGTAAAAATACAAGATCGATTGGTCGCTAGCCTCATTTTTTACTAACCAAGGGGAAAGGAAAATTAAACAGTACATAGATAACAGCATACATATGATGTTGATTATTACAGTAAACTTCCCTATTATTTTATTTTTGTTCTACCATTTGATTCTCAAGTTGGATAGTCATAGACCTTATCCCATCTATGATGGAGCATGTCATTTATCCATACACCATCTTCTTAAATGTGGCGATAGCAGAGCCTCTCTCACACTTTGCCATATCTCTTCTTCTTGGCCTATATACCTCAACACTACCGTATACCTGCTCGCCCGATCATTTGTTCCACCACATATAACAATAGAAGAGCGTATTTAACCAAAAATTGTTGTGAAATACAAATTCAAACCGGGAATCATAGCTCAGTTATGCTCGCCCAGATCATCATCTCCGGATTTACAATGGATTCTCAGCATAATTCCTGGACCCAACTTGTTTTCCATGAATACATGCACTCTCTCAGTCCCCAAAAAAAATCTTGAAACCGATGACACTTGGGACAAGACCATATGCAATACAAGAACACCCAGAATTCCACAAACACTGCCCATTGTTAGTGTTTTTATTAACTAAACACCAGAGCAGATAAAAACATATTCATTATCTATTCTGTATAACAAGGCTTACATTATATAGAGGTTTGCGTAGAAGCCTCTAGAGAAAGAAATATTCTAACAGAGCTTGTTAGAGGAGAACTAACAAATTCTATTACAAACGTAAATAACAAAGCCATTTAGAATGTGGTAGATTAAGTATTGCTAACAGAATCCTAAAAAATTACAAACGTAAATAATAAAGTGTGAAAACGAATTGAAGAGAGAGGCTTAGTAAAAATGTCAGCGGTTTGATCTGCATATGAAATATGACGAACAAGAAGATTGTTGTTGATGACCTTTTCTCTTATAAAATGATAGTCAACTTCAATATGCTTTGTACAAGCATGAAACACATGGCCAGATGCCAATGATGTAGCTGAGATTTTATCACACCACATAGTAGGAACAACATCGATCGACACATGAAGATCATGTGATAGCATCTTGACCCAAGAAATTTCAGCTGCTATATGAGCCAATGATCTATACTCTGCCTCAGTAGATAATCTAGCAACTGTGGATTACTTCTTGGTACATTGAGAAATAGGATTTCGACCCAAAAATAAACAATACCCTGTTGTGGAACGATGAATGGTGCCATTGCTTGCCCAATCAGCATCAAAGTATGCAATTAAATCAAATGAGCCTGATTAAAATTGAAGGCAATGATTGATAGTCCCTTTCACAAAACGAAGAATGCGCTTAACAATACTAAAATTAGCATATGAAGGGCGATGCATGTGCAGGCACACTATGTTCACAATGTGATCACCCCCAGGTCAAGTGAACCCTAGATCACTAGGTGGGCTTTCGTAATGGACCCAAACTAAGGATAACTCCTAGATGGGCATGGGCATAGGCCATAGGCCTAACCAGAATAGACTAAAAATGCATGATATGATTGAATCGGTTTGAAGTGACCTAACCATTCATTCATCAACAATGTAGTTTAATAGGTGGCTTAAAGGCTCCCTAACCTCCTCCCATTGGGAGGATTAGTGGTTAGAGCAGATGCTTTATATTGGTTCCGCTTCTCCCAGTAACGACCAAGGTGCGCAAACCTAGACACATCCGGATTTAATTCATCAAGTTAAGTGGGGTGGCTAATGCAAATTGGGCTCTGAGTGAGTGTGTGGTTCAAGCCAATTTAAATAAACCATAATGCAATCAAACTACATATTTCAATATGATTAAACCAAACCATTCAATTCAAACCACATTTATCAAAGTAAATTGAACCATGTGCATATAATAAGCCACATCATCCAGAATTCAAATTGAACCATAAACCAACCCAATTCTAGCATAAATCATCTCAAAGGCATGTTATATCAAAATGAACCATCAAAGCATGTCATATCAAATTGAACCACAAATTAAAACACACATCCAACCAATAAAAGATAAAAAAAAAAAAAAAAAACTTAATTTGAACAAATAAAATTGAATCATGACTCAAACCCGCAACTCCAAGTGGAGTCACCAGCTGTGATCACCCCCGGATCAAATGGACCCTAAGTTGATCGGATTAATTATAGAATTACCACCATCCAATGGATTGGGATGTAGATGCTGCATATTGTGATGAAAATCCTCCATGAGCATAAGTTGATAAAAGAAACAAGATTGTCAAACAACTTCCGAAAATTTATTATATTACATCATTTAGTTTCAGCATAGCTAGCCGCTACAACCGAACCCATTCAGCTTGGATCTCACTGGTTTATTATATAGGTTGTGGAGCCCCAACATGCTTGGGGTGAACTGGGGGCGCCGGTTTTGGAATATAGGGCATAAGAGGAGTGCCATGCTCGATCGGTCCAGTTTTTATGGCAGCCTTTGAACTTGGAACAGGATCAATGAGGTGATAATCCTCCATGTTCAGATTGTCCACATCCCTCTTCTCCTTCTCTATTGTGCTTGGGCTATGGCTCTTCTCCTGCATACATGTAAGAAAAATAAGTAAAAAAATATTGCAAACAAAGCAGCCAAGACACTGGAACCAATAGTATCTTATTAGGTCCTAAGGGCTTAGCTAAAAAGGGCTTTGAATCAGAGCTATTGGTTGAAAATTATGTTTGGTGGGAAAAATTATATAAAAGGATGCTCTTGTACAAAATTTTAGATTCAATGGATATTTTTGTCTTTTTAAAGAATGTACAATAGAAATAAATGGGTAATTTTGTCATTTTAAAATTGACTGCTTCCCGCACATAGTTTTGAGAAGCAACCTCACACTTGCTTCATCAAAATGAACTTCCTAAAGAAGCGCTTCAACCTAAAGCAACTTGCAGAAGTATTATCAACCACCCAAACATTGGGTAGGAGGCTCTTTTAGGTTCAGAAAGGACTTCCTGACCCTTAAGGAAGTTGCACCAAACAAGGCCATTAATGAACAGAAAGAGAGTTTGGAACTAAACAAGGCCATTAATGAACAGAAAGAGAGTTTGGAACTACAGTATATATATATATATATACACACACACACACATTCTTTCCAATCTCAACAGAAACACGTACCTTCAATTTTCTGTTAAATGCCACCGCAGCATCCGCGTGGCTAGAGAAGGCTACATCTGGGTTTCCATTCAATTACAAAAAATAAATATTCAATGAGAATGTATCAAGATTAATCTACTAACTGCATATCGTTAAGGAATTCCAATTCAATAGCTCAGTTTTTTTTTTCCAGTAGAAAGATCATTGACTTCCAGTCAGACAACAACTTAGTTAAAGGAAATCCTACTTGTAAACCACAATAAGATAGATTCATATCAGGTCAGTATGAGCTGGTTTTGAAGCCTGGACTACTTGATTTCAATGGTCCACTGATCAGATGGGTTCATGACTTTATGTAGCCCTTGAGCCTTAGAGAGCTCCCTCCAAACATTATGTTCATCACATGGCAAAATTATAGACACTAATCAGGCAGAATCCATTTCTGGACTTTATGTGCCATCCAGTCCAGAGATAGAATCCTTGAATGGTCTTCAGTTAAGAAAGAACTTATAGAGACTACATTGGTGTTTTCAGTCGAGTAACTGTACCTCATGAATTTTCTTTTGTTACAAATCTATATAAGACAACTTGTTATATATATTGGACAACAATGAAACAACGTATGTATAGAATGAACGATGTTGAGATGGTTGTGTAGGAAGATTATGAAAATATAAGGTGAGGAATGAACATATTCGAGGTTGTTTGGGCTAATGCTCAATTAGGCGATAAGATAAAGGAAAATAGGTTAAGATGGTTTGCGCATGTAAAACGAAGACCTAGAGAAGCAGCTGTTTGACGATGTGAGAGAGAAACTTGTTGATAGCTAGGACTCTTGTTGTCAATCCCAAGTACTTGGGATAAGGCATATGATGACGATGACACTCACACATATATATTGTTAAAAGATGTGAAAAACTACAAATTATAATATTTTATTCTCATAGCTTAATAATATCATTTTACTTTTCACAAATAATAAAAAATTATAAATAACTATTATAATAAAGTAAGCGAGCTGAGCCTTAACCGAACCGAGCCCACTCAAGCTCAACTCAGGCTCGTTTTAGGAAACAAGCTTTTTTTCAAGCTTGGGCTTAGCTCACAATCCTAATAATTGAGCTCAAGCTTGGCTCATGCAAGCCGGGATTGAGCTAGAGCCGAGCTAGCTCAACTTGTTAATAGCTAGGGGTGTCAATGGATCGGATCATGAAGATATGATCCGATTCGATCCGACTTTAATCGGATCAAATTCGGATATAGGTTGATTTGATTCGATAACCGTCCGAACCGATTCCATTTGTGTACATATATAAATATATAAAATGTATATTACAAATATTCATATGAATGCATATGCAATATTGGGTGACTGCAAGTATTAAACATAAATTAGAAATAAGTCATTAATTAAGGATACTTTTAAAAAAATTAAATATATTTCTTTTTATTTGATTTTTTACAACTATAAAATAGGTTTACCAAAAAAAATCCGATAATTATTTGAATCCAATCCGAAACTAATTGGATTTGGTAAGGGATTTATGATCCGATGATTCGATAAAGTATGATCCAATTTGATCCGAATTTTAATCAAATTAAATTAGGATTTGCCCCGATCTGGGCCAAATCCGAACCTATGACAGCCCTATGAAGAACAACAAAACATGTCACCAGATAAGGAAGACAAAATAACATAACAAGAAGGATAACAGTAAGCAAATGACTGAAACATGACTATGCAAACTGTCAAGCCTTTCTTATGTTTCAAGAAATAATACTCCTTCACTAAACAGTGCCTTTAACCCAAAGAAATCAGGCTTTTGGAACTTATTACACCTATGCCAAAAGCCATGACCATTTAAAGATCCTCACCTTCTAAGAATAACATGTGAAAAAACATTACTAACATTACTAGGCTTCAGGATGAGCCAAGCCAACAGAAGCATGCTTCATTGGTTAATACTACATCTCCTTCATTCATCACATACTAACTTGTTTTTCTGTTTCATTGACAGAGTTGTCCAAATCTAGGTATGTCAAATGCTAATGTGTTGCTCTATGTCAATCAAAAACACAAAACAGAATTTGAAAGAAGATCTACTGGTTGCAAATTTATCTTCTCATCAAAACATTAGCATTAAAAAAAAAATGCTATTGCCTAGATATTTGAATCACAAGATTCAAGAACTTCCTCTAAATCTAACAAGGAAAGTTGCAATAAAACTCATATGACATTTCAAAACAAAAACTATCACCACCAACATAACATTTAGTTGAAGTTAAGGAAGAATGACGGTAAAACGAAATACCAGAAACAGAGGAAGTTGTGCTGGAGATGGAAAAGAACATCAAAGCTGTTCCAACCACAATGAACAAAATCCAGAATGCAGAAACCTTCATCTTGTCACAGAATCCCAAAATCCCAGAAAGATAACAGACTTCCGAGATACCTTTGATTTCAAACTCTTGACCTCTCTCTGTACAACCCCTTTAAGCAACCCAAACCATTAAAAAAATCATCTTAAAGAACCCCAAGAGAGAGAAGTCTTTCTCCTTCGTCACCCTCCTCCAGAAAATCCGTGGAGATAAGCAGAACACCTACATACCCATTTCGGATTTTCAATTTTTTTTTATAACCAACCGAAACAAATACGAGTTGCTTCTTCACCTTTCTTTCTTTGCTGTCCCTCTCTAGTAACGAGTAATGAGAGAGAGAGAGAGAAAAGTCTGTCTTACGCTGTGGTGTGTCGCAGAAAGAGGTGCAGAGGTGCGTGAAAAGAATTGAATGCTTGGTGTAGGGGAAAGTGGGCCTTCTTCTGAGAGAGCCTGCAGGCCTAAAGAGATATTGGCCGTTGGGTTTTTCGAAGTTTACTGATGTAGTACGCTAGGTAGTATTCCAACTAAAATGCTACCGAATCTAACCCGCTAGTGAATTGAAAGATTAACAGTTCATGCCATCATGTGTGGACCCACTAACCAACCAGTAGACCTCGTTGGAGATCTCGAATTGATTATGTACACAATTTTCCCAACATTTGACCAATGGGATTTTTGGGCTTATGCATATCAGAGCAAACGATTATTGACTAGTCCCAGGCTCCCAGCATGGCTCCGTCTTCACCTTCTTCATTCAAACTCGAAAGATGCCTTGCTTAAAAGTTAAGAAGTGAAAAAAAATTGTCTTCCAATGATAAATCTGAGGAAGAAAATGAAGAAGTTTCAGATACAAACATGGATAATCCCTTCTTTATTTGATGAATAATTCAAGAATGTCAAATTCCATCCAGAACTCAAAAAGGAGATTCACACAGTGACAAAGCAAAAACTAAACTCTAGTCATAAAGCTTCTTGCTAAGGTTGTGGATTATATAAAATTTCTCTAAGAACAGATTCATAAATTATATAATCCTACTGCATACGTCGATATAAGTAGCTGACCTTGGCAATGGTTTTTTATCTTATTAAATTTACACAAAGAAAATGACAATCGTGTTTCACACCGTGGAAAGCCAAAATACCCAATACATTCTGGGTTTAAAGTCTCGGAACCGAGGATCGATCCTAGTCCAGACCGGCGGTATCGTCAGGTCTAAATATGGTACAAAAAGTGGACCATAGTTTTAAATTTCACGAAATTTCGGTTTGGGATATGATTGACAAAATACAAAATGAAATTATTTCGGATTGAATTATTTCGCAAAATAAGTGAGCGAAATTGACGAGATTTCGACGAAATCTCAATGAAATATTTGTACTCTGTCTAATTTTATTTCTCCCAAAATCTGCATTTTTTCAACGAAATTTCGGATATTTTGGCCAAAATAAATTCAAAAGCCTAGCTAAAAGTAAAAAAAAAAAATACATTTAAACTCTATAAATACAGATACACAAATGGATTTCGTACCATTATAAATTGAAGGAAATCAAGAAATAAAGTTTAAAATTGTATACATTGTTACAATTATATTAATTGAACTTAATTAAATTACTAAGTAATATATTGGTGATCTGGCGGGCTAATTAAATCCCACCAGACACGTGGCGTTATCTTAGAAGCGCGTATACACATTTTGGGTATAGCCGCATACACTGAATCATTCAATAAAGCTGTAACGACTGTACAATCGTCTTTCACGTGCCAGCTGTCAACAACTACGTACAGTGAGTAGACCGTTTGGTAAAAATGTGATATTTGAACCGACTAAAAGATATCTGACCGTCCTTATCACCAAAGAGGAAAGCTTCTTGGAGAAGCAATCTTTTTGAATTCCAACTTGTGAGGAAATGCCACGTGTCCCAAACTCAAACACACACTAACATCCTTATTGAAATATTCAAAAGGATGATGACTTATGTTCTTACGGCACATTGCCTTCTAAGCGCTCGAAGGAAAGATGATTTCACTCTTCTTTTGAAGGACCTTATTTCACTCGAATGATAGATACGAGGGTATGCTATCCCTAATAAAGTTCTCAAATATGTGAATCTTTAAATAAAATCTTGAAGCCACATCTACTTGCTCTCTAACAGACTTCGAGTGATTTTATTACATAACATTTACATTTTAAAGGTATTCCACTTTAAGAAATATCCTCGAGGGACGATATTCAAATGAACTTTCTGTGCCTTCTAACTCAGAAGTCATTCTTGGATCATATTCATAGACTTCGAAGGATCATTTATTATATTTTGTCTTAAAAAGATCATGAAGCAGGTATATTCCTTTCCGTTAAAAAAACTTCAAAGGACAAATCCAAAGAACGACCTCGAAGGACAATTCCGAGGGACAAACTCAAAGGCTAACCACCTCCAGATGGTGAATTTGAAAGAGGTATGTTCCCTCCTGCCAAAAGCGAATTCGAAGGGGGAATATTTCTTCCTCCTAAGGTGAATTCGAGGCTGGTCAATTTGTTAAAGGGGATCACCCTCAAAAAGACGAAGGATTTCGTTCTCCTCGAAAGACACAAATTTGGGTTTACCCACTTGAATGCATTTTTTTATGCATCCAAATTACTTACTAGGACTCGAAGTCGCTTTTATTCATTCTTATGAATTGACTTCGAATCATGCATTGGATATATTCCATTTCTAGAAGCAAATCCTCAGTGGAAAGAGCTTTAGAAGTCGAAGGCACACCATTTTCAGAAGTATTTCTTGAGGATAGGTTCCCTACAGACTTTGAGAACGTCCTCTTATATCACTTTAAAGGAATTTACAAAGAAACATATTTATTTCTAATTTCATTCAAGTAGAAGGCACTCGGATTGGTTACTGTAGTTATGAACCTTAAAGGATTTCAAGATAAACTCTTATTTATAGGGACTGTTGATCATAAAAACGAGTACCTTGATAAGAAACTCAACTTCGAGTTCTCTATATGGGTAAATCGAAAATACATTGATCACCTTGTAAGTATACAATTATTCTTGATTTCCTTCGAAGGAAAATAGCCGTCAAAGGGAGTTCCTTCAAAATATACGAATTCAGAAAGGTATTTATGACATTGAAGTGTCCTCTAAAAAGTTGATTGAGACGGATGCTCAGCATGAAAAACACAATATAAAACCTCACCCACTTATAATATCTGCTTTCTAACTTATCTAAAGGGGTTTTGTCTTTTCTGGAATGACGACAAAAATGGTGACGTTGCTCTTGGGATTTGTATGAAAATGACACGCGTCATCCAATCCGTGTTGCTCAAGTTCCAAAGCAACCTATCACAGAGCAGGTTTTAATGTTTGAAATGATTTATCTCTTTTTCTTTGGAAGTAACTTAGGCGTGTTGAAGAAAACGTGCCATTCAGGATATGTTTGAAGAACACGTGTCACTCGGGATACGTTTTAGCATGAGGGTCCCTCTCTGAACACTTAACTGAGTGACATTTGACCTATTTGGAGTGGATAAACACTCTACAAATAACATAGTTCATCCTATTGTAGGACCTGGAGATCAAAAGTTCAAACTAGAAACTCTGAAAATCTAAAATTTAGAGAATCTGAAACTTCTCTGAATTTAAGAGTGAGTAACGGCACTGAAAGAGAAAGAGAATAGTCAGTTACAACGTGTATTTCTTATGCATGTTGTAGACTTCAAGTCTTTCAAACTTTGAGTTTTTCCTGCTCTGAGATTTGCATTTTAGCTGACATTTCAGTTATTGTAATATTCCCTTCCTCTTGTCTCTTCTCTTTGTCTTATTTGCAGGTCAAAAGTTGATAAGGAACACTCTTGACAGAACGGTTGCGCGACGATTTAGGCTGTCTTGAGACAGGCTTCCCTACATTTTCTCTGGATACTGGTTGTAACTGGTTCTCATATATTAGTTGTCATTATATTCTAATTTATTTGATCTTTTACAAACTCGTCATCACCAATATTAACATTATCGAATGGGTCATGTAAAAGGACACACATGTCGAAAGAAGGGATAGCCTAAATTATATACGTGGCAGCCTGTGAGCCCTCCTTAGAAAAATTCTTATATATATATATATATAGATATATAGATTCTTTGAAAAGACTAAAATATCCTTGGTCTAAAATTATATACCAAAAACTAACTCTCCCACACACACACATATATATATATATATAGATGTATAGATTCTTTGAAAAGACTAAAATATCCTTGGAGTCTAAAATTATACAGAGGAGCATCTATTTATAATTTTTCTCACCAAATTTATGTTTTAACTAATGACTTTAATTCAAAATCCTTTTTAACAAAGCCCTTCCATTTGTAGGAAGCTAAGTCAAACATGTCCTAACATTTATGGTTAAGTTAGATAGATATCTTCCTCTTTGTAAAGAATATATTATAGAAATAAAATTATATCATTTTAAAAATTATGATTGAAAACATAACTAACTACTTCCTGCAAATAAAGTTTTTAGAAACAACTATACTCTTGAAGAAGTACTTTCATCAAAAGCAATTTTCAGACAGTGCCCCCAAAAACCCAAGTATTGTGTAGGAACTTGGGAAGCACTTTTAGACTTAAAAAGTGTTTCCTAGCCCTTGGGAATCTGGCAAACGGGGCCTTAAGCTCTGCCACGTTTTCGCAAATGCCTCGTACACGAAGCCCTCGAGAGCATTTCGTCTGGAATTTCGTCTGGAATTTTTCCTACACCTGTATAACCGCCTCGGATTCCACCCCCAAAAAATAAAAATGTACAAACCGCTTGGGATACACACTACACATACAAACTACGAAGTAGCGAACATAGTACAGTGGGGAAGATTTTACCTTTAAATCAGTGCGTTAATGGCGACCGGTGTTTCTTCATCTTCTGCTGCGTTGGTAATTACGCTCTCATTTCCATTTGCTAGATGTTCTATGTACTTTTCAAGGTATTTGGTTAAATTTCTTTCTGATTGAGAGAACGAGCTAAAAGATCATGGAATCATCACCTTCAGGAACAACTAGAAGAAGAGGGATCTGTCTATGGAGCCGAATCGGGATGGATTGAAGCTCGAACTTCATGTGATCATCTAGCTTCATTGTCTTCTGATCTCTCCCATATTCCGACTCCCGATACGCCCTGCACCAGGTAAGCTTATATTATATCTTCGAAGCCCTGCACTGTTAAACCCTACCGAAACCCTAGATTACATTGCTCTTTAGTTTTTCATAATAGAAACCCTAACCTTTTTTTCTCTCCGAGTTATGGGTTGCATTCGTTTGAGTGTTGCGTGAGAAATGGAGTAGAACTGTAACTTCTCAGAAAAGAATCGGATTAGGATCAAACAAATCTAAGGTCGGGTCTCTCATTAGAGGATGTTCGATAATCTTTATTTTTTTTATTAATCAATGTGCTCTTATTTTCTCCAATTTATTTCCTTAATTACGTGATTGAGATTGATTGATTTTCAGAGTTTTAATTGGTTAGAAGTCCATCAGAGTAGCGTTGTTCATCTACTCATATCATATTTTTTTGTAGATTTCAATGTGAAAATCAAATGAGGAATCCATGCTCTTATTTCTTTATGTTACTGACTCTGTAAAGGACTCTAGTATTTTAGTAATTTGATCTTCTACATTGCAACTGCCCGTTGGGATTTAAAGCCTGCAATGCTTGTAATAATCCATTTTTCTCTTTTTGAAACGAGGATTTCTACTTGGTTGATCGATTGGTTTCGCAAATCATTGATGTTGTTCAGTCTACCTTTCTAGCAAATTCCCCCATCCTTCCATTCTGTGAAAGTACATTTTGTCAAACTGTATAATTTGTGCGTCCACCTTTACGACCTTTACAACTTTCTTCTGCTTAACGCGTTGATCTTCAACTTAACCATAGAAATCATGCTTTAAGTTGTTAATTCGATTCGGGGCTATTATGAACAAATCCTGATATAGAGAGGTCTTGCCTGATTATTTCAAGTTTTAGAGAAACAATTCTCCATCCCCATCATCATCTTTCAAGCCTTGTCCCAACTACTTTTGAGATTGGTTCACATATTTTCTTCTTCCAGTCTATGTTGTTAGAGCCAAGCTTTAATGTACCGGACCAGTCCATATCGAAACCGATCTGCCCGTGATACAAAAGTTTGTATCGTGGTTTGGGACCGGACCGTAGAACCATCGTCAGAGCCATGCATTACATTTGCAATCTCCTGCTCTCATCACTTAAAATAGGCAAGATTGTTAAAATTATTTACCTCCTTTGCCTTATATACATCTTAAGTTGTTATATTTGTTGCTAGTGATGTCTTGTATGTTATTCATCTCCAACATTAAGTCAATGTAAAGGTTTCAACCTGTTCAACCATTCAAGTGTTTTTCTTAAAGCATTTATTATTGGGTTCTCATTCACTTGACAATAGGTTCTCGATTAAATCACTTTATATATACATATATTAAATTTGCATATTTTTTAGGGGGAAATTAACTTTTGGTGGGGCTTTTTGTAAATATATAATTACCAGTCACGGTTTTAAAAAGTCCTAAAAATGATCTAACTTTTGGGGATAATTTAAAAATGAGTGATCGTACACTGTAGCGGTAGTAGTTCTTCCCAAACTACCCTTCTTATTTTTTGACTTTTTTAAACAAACTAAATAAGCAAGTTGAAATACCTATTCTAACTCTTTTTAAAAAACAACTTGCATTTAGTATTCGTCCGTCTTTTGAATCAAACGAAATCAAAGTTCCCTTATTTACCCCTTCTTTTTCTCTCTTCCTTTTTTTTCTTCGTTTTCTTATAGTCAGGTCGTCATCCTTCAAATAATTTTCGATCAAGTAAAATACAAGTCATTCGATTGGGGTTTCTCCACGTTTGCACATAGAGAGTGTTCTTCTCCCTCTTCCACATTTGGCCATCAGCAATCAACTTAGGAAACTAAATATCAGTTCTTGGTTTTTTTTTTTTGGATCAACTGTTTATATCTGTTTGCCTCTCTCAGTTGCACGTAAACACTTCTCTCACTAACCCCTCACTCAGTAACCCCCTCTTCTCAGTCAAATGCAGTTGGTGTTTTTCTGCTCACCCCCATTTAAGGTATGCCCATTTCTTGCTGTTGTTATTCTTTTGTACTTGAATCAAACGAAGGTATGATTTTTGTCTTTGATAACTGTAGTTAGTGCTCTGCTTGTAACATTCTCTTTGATAACAACTGAATCAACATTACAACATTCTCTTGCATAAAGGTAGCATCTTCTTTGAGCATGTTAATCATTGTCTGTAACATTTGTGAGCCTCTGTGAACGATGCAATGTCGTGTAACCTTATTTTGAACAAGTAATATAATAGTTATGGATATTGCCTACAAAAAACTGTTCTAAAACCATAGTAGTAGTTTTTTTTCTTTAACATCTGTGAACGATGCAATGCATGTAATCCCATTTTGAACAAGTAATTTAATTGCTGTGAATATTGTCTACAAAAAAAACTATTCTAAAATCATAAAAAAACTATGAAAAAAAGAAAGAAGAAGGTACCTTCGTAACATTATACTACTATAATGTTATGATTTCAAAAGCAAAAGGGTCTGTAAACAATACCTTCCTAACATTATATTAACAGTCATCCAGATTGTGTAACATCCATGACCATGATAGGAAGAAGGTACCTTCCTAACATTATACTACTATAATATCATGATTTAAAAAACAAAAGCTACTACTATATTTTCAATGGGGTTTTGTTATGATTTCAAAAGAAAAAAAGATCCAACATATGTGAGAAGTCCCAACTATGTTGTAGTGCTTAACTAATGCATTGTACAGCAGATGATCCCTATTATATGGTAATAAAAACTAGTCAGTTCAGATGGGTGATGGGAAGACAAATAGGAGGTCTTTCCTAATGATAATTTCCAGAGAAAATCCATCACTTTGACAGAGTTGGGACTTCTCACATATGATTACATGCATCCGACTTCTTATATTTTCTTGGTGTCTAATTCAAAATCAAATAGTAATGAAATATGAAGAACCCCTGTTACCTGACTGCTAAAGAGAGAACTCTAATATTGCTCCCAATCTCATGGATCATCCAAACAAAAAATAGGCAAGAATTTAATTGAATAGGCAACAATTTGATTGTTTGGATCCATATATTAATATAATGTTGGATCCTATAGTAGTATAATGATGGATCCTTTTGCTTTTGAAATCATAACAAAATCTCTTATAAAATATAGTAGTAGCCTTGCTTTTGAAATCATAACATTATAGTAGTATAATGTTAGGAATGTACCTTCTTCTTCCTATCATGGTCATAGATGTAAACAAGTTGAAATACATATTCTATCCTTTTTTAAAAACAACTTGCATTTAGTATTCGTCCGTTTTTTTTGGATCAAACGAAACCAAAGTTTTTCATATTTTCCCTCCTCGTTTTCTCTCTTCATTTTCTTACGGTCAGGTCATCATCATCCAAATCATTTTCGATCAAACAAAATATAAGTCATTCGATTTGGGTGTCTTCACGTTTGCGCACTTCTCCCTCTTCCACGTTTGGCCATCATCAATCAACCTAGGTAACTAAATCTCAGTACTTGTGTTTTTTTTTTTTGGATCAAACCCCTGGTTAGGTCCTTTTGCCTCTCTCAGTTGCACGAAAATACCCCTCTCACTAACCCCTCACTCACAGAAACCCCTCTTCTCAGTCAAATTCAATTGGTGTTTTTCTGCTCTCCCCCATTTCGTGCCGTTATTCGCTTAAAACACCCCTCTTAGTATTCCCTCACTCGGTAACCCCTCTTATCAGTCAAATTCAATTGGTGTTTTTCTGCTCTCCCCCATTTCTTGCCGTTGTTATTCGCTTGTAGCTGAATCAAACGAGTGTATAATTTTTTCTTTGATAACTGTAGTGAGTGTTGTGCTTGTAGCATTCTCTTTGATAACAGCTGAATCAACTATTACAACATTCTCTTTCATAACTGTAGCATTTTCTTTGAGCAAGTTAATCATTTTTTCTGTAACATCTGTGAATGATACAATGCCCTGTAACCTCATTTTGGACAAGTAATATAATAGCTGTGAATATTGCCTACAAAATGAAAAACTGTTCTTTAACATCTGCGAACAATGCAAGATACTGCCTACAAATAAACTGTTCTAAAACATCGAAAAAAAATTATGGGAAAAAGGAAGAAGAAAAAGAAGGTACCTTTCTAACATTATACTACAATAATGTTATGATTTCAAAAGCAAAAGGAACTGTGAACGGTAGCTTCCTAACATTATATTAACAGACATCCAGTTTGTGTAATTTATTTTGATTAAAAAAGTTAAAAAAAATAAGAAGAACGATTGTTTGGGAAGAACTACTACCGCTGCAGTGCACGACCACTCATTTTTAAATCTTCCCAAAAATCTGGATCATTTTTAGGACGTTTTTAAAACTGTGACCGATAATTATATATTTACAAAAAGCCTCACCAAAAGTTAATTTACCCTATTTTTTATAGACATTTTAATCTGTTTATATGGGGTATCCCAATGTGTGGTACTCTTTTGTCAGTAGCAAGTCTTCCAAATATTGACATAGCAATCATGTCTACGGGTCTTGGCTTGGATCATACTCTGCTGTTCTCTTTTCTTCAACATGATCCACCATAGTTTAGTTGTTGCTACATGGAAATGAATTCCATGACCATCTATTTGAGGGGGTTGTAGGCTGTGCATATCTGGTGCCAGATCCATAAATTTTGATGAGAGTGGCTTGCACTCTTGGCCCCGGGATCATGCTTCCGCTAGGAGACTTATAAACTAGTCAACTACAGCACCACCTAATGGGTAAATTTGTTCAAATATTTAAAGATGGCCCAGCACATTCCTGAACTGGTTATGTCTAAAAAATCAAGTAGAATTAATGGAAAAGAATCACCAAACTATGAATCCTTAACCCAAAATTCCATTTCCTAACTTGTTGAATCATGATCACTTTAAGGTGCCTCCACCCTGATGAGAACTGGTTATGTTTGTGCTTTGTAGCCGCTTTGTGAACAAGCATATGCTGAAACATTACCAGGAAAGTAACCATTGTCTGGCCCTCAGCTACAGGTATGCATGCATTAACAAAGGTTTTTTTTTTGTTATTTTTTATTTCTGTTATTTTATGGGTACTATATTAATTGTTTTCGATTTTTTTTTTCTTTCTTGATTTTTATCTATTTGAAGCAGTGATTTGTCAGTTTGGTGCTTCTCTTGTGATGCATATTTAAATGCTCAAGTGATATTGCAACTGCGACCCGTTTATGAAACCGTCTACCTACTAAAATTCGGCGAGGCTCCACCATTGCGGACCATTGAACACTTGCTGGTGTGTGATAATCAGTCTTAAGTGCTCATCTTCCAATCAAAGCATAATGTAGCACGTTTTGTCAAATGGACTGCAGTGGACAAAAGGGGATATTTTAGGGGTTATAAATAGAATGTATGATGTCAAATGAAGGTCATTTTACATATATGAAAAAAAAAAAAAAAACATGTAATTTGCTTGTTTATAGTTGGCAATTCCTAGCAGATGGTGGCTCTTGAAATTGATTTGGTTTGTTGACTAATTATGGTGGGTTTTGTTTCATAACAAGCTGATTCGCTTTCATAATTAAGTTGAAAATGATGCCCCTTTTTTCTCTATTCAACATTTGTATCATGATCATAACTAGTAGGAGAATGCTATTATTTGTCAAAATTCTTTTTAACCACAGAAAAAAAATGTAATATGCCTTCACAATGTGTACTATGTTAGCCTCTATGGTTAACCGGCTGTGTATGCAGAGGGTTGCCGTTTGTTTGGGATAACTGGGGTTAGAATGACGAAGATTTTGCTGTGTCTAGTCAGGGGTCAGTATTACAGAGGTGCTGGTTTGAATACAGGATGTCTTGAGTGTAGGTCAGACTCAAACCCGAGTTTGAGATCATGAGCTGAGCCCAGATAATGTTGGCTCTGTTACGTTGGCCCAAACTTGGGAAGCATGATCTTAACTTGATTCATTTGAACCTCTACCTTAAACTGAGCCTTGGGAGGATTTTTATTATATATATATATATATGATTATGCAGCCTCACATCAACCCAAATTCACTGTCGTGCTCCTCACAATTTGTTATACTGTCCAGTAGCTCACTGTTCTAGCCTTGGGTTAGAGTTGGCCCCCACCAAGTTTCAAATTTTAAATTCTCTAACAGTGCTGACTAAAATGTACTAAAGGATAAGGTGGATTTTCTCATTTTTCAAACAAAAGTTCATTATTAAAAAATAAAATATGTAAATAGCAAAAAGATAAAGATCATTAATAATCATACAAGGTACAAGACTTGCTAGGATCAGTTGTCTGTTTACACCCAGTGATATATAGACTCCCTTGCACAACTAACTTACCAAACAATGTATGCCTGTGATCATCAAAAGAAACTGATTGGAAGATGAGAAAATTTGTGTTTAAAGGTAATAAATGCAGCTAAAAATGTGCCCTTAGGCAATATATTAATAAAATTCTTCATGTAAAATTGTTCGATTGGCAATGCATTACAGCCATCTCTTCCTGCTTCTGTGTTACAATTAATTCCACATAAACATATACTCCTATCTAATACCTTTCCTCTCCGATGTTGGTTGTAGCTCCCTGTAGATCACACGCACGCTCCTTGCACTCCAGCTTACCCCATCTTGCATCCACTCGTTGGCAGGGAAACACAAGCTTACCAAGGCTGTCAAAACATGAACAATCCATTCACATTATTAGCACCAACCAAATTTCTCAATTATTCTGGTTGATCAATATTTTTAGCTATGCTCAACATCCCATCTCTTTGTCACCTATCTTTCTTGTAGTCTCTCTCTAGATTGCACCTCACAAGCATCTAAATTGTACTTGTGTAAAGACCTAGGTGTCTCTACACGGCGCATGTTATTTTTACTAGTGAATGGCATCTCACCCTTTATTTTGGGATCTACAAGAAAGGCGATGCTGTTAACAAAGAAAGAGTAAAATTAAGTATGATAAATACCATGTAGTTAGGGCAAAACAAAATAGAGTGAAATTACTATTTTACCCTTGGGCCTCGAGTCCTTTGGGCCAGGGGAGTCAATGGCTGGATCATCAGTATCATTAGTCTTCATATAACAGATGCAATATAATCAGAGGATCCACGCCCCCAAAGGAGGACCACTTACTGATTGGTTTGAATACAATGATTCAGAATGGACTCGCCGCATTACTGAATGTGAATGGATTGTGGGTTCTTTTTTATTAATTAGCATATCATTATCCAGTTTCTCATTTACTAAAAAGGATATGGTCTTATCAATCGAAAACTATATAATGTAGAAACATGACAAGAACATAAAACAAGAACCAGGTACGATATGAAGAACTACCCTCACTAATTATACCTTCTATTAACAACGTTGTGCACATGACACAGCCATTGAGAGAACTCGGCATGTGATCCTGCCTGCACGGGATTTGCTCTGTCATCCATACATGAAAGAAACAAGCATTGGTTAAGGAAAATGTTTATGGCTACGTTCGATGAAATACAATAACTGGGAGCAGTGACCTGAGAAATGGCCAATTTGGTCTTGGTAGTGAGAAAATCACTCAAGTAGATAGCCCTGACTTCTAAGTTTAAAACTACACAAAATAACCTTTAGCCTCTTTGTTCAGCACTAGACAAACTATGGCAAGCTTAGCTACAATTCCAAGCAATGAGAGAGACATTTTCACCGAAAAACCTCCAATGCCAATAATTCATCTCTCAAACCACAAAATTTGAAAAATGTATTTCGGTTCGTGCTTGGATTGGCAAGGACAGGTCCGGTTCCAAGCCACGATACAACTAAGGTATCGTGAGACTAGACCGGAACAATACAACCGATATCGATCTAGACCAGCCAATACAACCGGTCTGGTGATTGGTACAACCGATCTGGTGTTTTTTTTTTTTTTTTTTTTTTAATTTATGAATTGCACGGTCCAGATTGGTTTTGATCTGGATCAGTCCCGACCGGAACCGTCGGTCTGGCCAATCCAAAAAAACAAAAAAAAGTCCACTTTTTGTATCGGACCGGATCAGCCAGAACCGGTCCGGTCCCGACCCTTTAAACCTTGATTCCAATGGCTTTTTTCTTTTTTTTTTATTAGGTGCAAGTCATCCCTTATTTGTTCTTCTTTAATCACAGGGATCTTCTCCAAAGTCAAAGATACTTATGTGGCTACTACAAACGGAATAAGTGCATTTTGATAAATAAAGAAAAAAAAATGATTTCTTAGAACAGAGTAGCATCAGTAACCAAAATATACAGAAGTATAGAAATGATTTAGAAGGAAACAAGATTATCATGGTTGTGTGGGAAAGGGAAACCAAAAAAGTACCTTAAGACTTCCTTAAAGTGATCAGCACATTCTTTGCACGGGTAAATCCGAGATAGAATTGCCATCTGCATGCCAAAAAAAATTCTGCTAGTCATCCTTGAGTGTGTGTGTGTGTGCGTGAGAGAGAGAGTCACTTACCAATTCTTTAACATCTCTCTTTTGTTGCCTAGTTGGAGTTTCGGGAAACTGAAAAGATCAAGCAGGTTTAAAGAATTTAAGTTAAATAAATGAAGAAGAAACTTGTTGTACAAAAGAAATTTAACATTTTCCTTTCCTTCAATGAATCAAATTCATAAAGGGAAAGCAAAGACGAGTAAAATTCTATGAAATTCTTCTGTTATACTAAGAAACACCAATGAAGAACGGACAACCAGACTTATCATCTGAGATATCTTCAACACTTTAAAGAAGCATACCTTTGACAGGATTGTAAGGCAATATATACAGATTAAAAATAATGGCCAATTATCAAGCAAGTTACTCTAACTGAGAGACCATTCTCATGCACGGACAACAAACAGTGAAAAAAGAAAAAAGTAAAGGAAGAATAGAAATGAACCAATGCAGATGATGAACTAGGAGTCCAAATTTTTTTTCGGACTACTGCCAAGTAATGACACTTCTTAGTGAATCCCACTTGACTTGAATATTTCCCTGACCAAAAACATGCATGATTGCTCTTAACACTATATTAAAGCAATCTAAAAGCATGTTTCTTGACTTGGATGACTAGACAGAAATCAAGGAATGCAACTTCCACCAGCATCACTGTCCAAAAGAACTGAAATTTTTATTTAGACAGAACTTCTACTGCAAGACTTTTTAAATTATCTCATTAAGCACCTTCCTTTAAGGTAAGACACTCACTGTTTGTTCCACTCTAATGGTTTTCATGAATAACTCTGTGTTCTAATTATAGTGTATTTCAAAGTACTCGAAACAACACCTTAAAGAACAATAAAATAGCAATTCGTTTCAATATAAAAACTGCAAACAAACAACAATAATTCCTTATCCCAAATAGTTGGGGTCAGCAACACAAATCCTGTGCCAGCAATTTTAGATCTTTGCAGAAGTAACCTATTACATGAACATTTCACAGAAGTAAAAAATAAATATACACATGAATGTTGTTAGAAATAGTGGGTGGCTCATATTCACTAGTCTCTAGATCCAAGGGGGAGGGACCTGAGGGGCCCCATGGGGCGGTGCGGGGGCCGAAGCCCCCTGAGGTATGGTAAGGGTATCTTGGGGATTACCCTATATCGGGTAGGAGTATAAGTTGTAATCCTAATTCATTTTTGACAAAGTGGAAACTTCTTCTCTCCCGTGGACGTAGGCTTTTCCGAACCACGTATATTTGTGTGCATTGTTTAATCTTTGTTTTTATTGTGCTTATCATTATACTTGATTCCAATCAACAAATGTCATAAAAAGAACTGATATCAAGAATAGCAAAAATTTAGTTCCTTTTCTTTAACAGTTCAGAAGTAATAGTCGAAATCTTTTTTTAACAAATTTCTCAAGGACGCAATCATTTTGAACGACATAAAGCAGAATTTAATAACAGGAATTCAACGACGAAAGTGAAGCCAAGGCACCAACACAATGGATAAGTGAAGACCTGAGCTGCAATTGTGTGGAGCAAAGTCCATGTAGCTCTTCCAAGTTCCTCTTTAGTCAATGGCTTAGCCAATTGCACCTGAAGTAACATCAAGAAATGCAGATTAACTATCCATTCCAGCTGCCCTTCAAACCATCGAAATAGATATAAAAGCACATAAACCTACTGCAATTAGTGATGTACAAATGTGTTGGGCCAGGCCAGGGCCGTGCGTGCTGGCCCGGTCCAACACAATTTTGGTCGTGCCCAGGCACAGCATGACATGCTTCGTGCCAGGCCCGATTAGGCATGAGCACGATTCATTTTTTACCCAGGTTACAGGCAAAACACGAAGCCTGGCCCGGGCACGATCCTAATCGTGCCAAGCATGGCACGACCCGGCACGATAATAATCACGCCCCGTGACTTGTTGGGTCTGGGGCCCGAAAATTAGGCACGGCACAGCCCAATAAATAATCGTGCCATGCCATTCCCGATACGAAGCACGGCCAGCACGAAAAGAATCGTGCCAGACCGGAACGGCACGCGCGGCCCGCATGTACATCCCTAACTGCAATTAACAAAAGATGCATATCTAGTACGTAACTTGTTGGTCATTGAAAAAATAAGAGAGAGCACAAAATATTAGAAGACCCAAAAGGGGCAAAATCCACACTTAAATTATTCCAAAACTGATTAAAAAGGTAAGAACTAGTACACATAGTTAAGCTTCACAGAACAAACACAACATCTATAGCAGCCCCGAATTAAACAGTAAAAAAGCACAAGACTCGCTGGGTTTCCACTTCACATAAGCATGTGAGAGTATCCAATGAAAGATTTTATCAAGCATGTGGTGAGCATCTCTGTTCGACTACAATAAAAAACAGAGAAATTTGCAATTAAGTTCAGATCCAATCCACATATGCTGAGAAATCAAATTACCTTATCGAAATCATCATTGGATTGGAAAAGGGTAGAATCCCCGTTTAAGACTGTTGCCTTAGATGGCGATGAAAAGAGAGAAAAGAGAGGCTGTTGATTTCTACGTGATGAGTGAGGGTTGTCACCCATGAAATTGGAGATTTGGGTTTGAATGCATTCTGTTAAGGTCTCGTATGCTTTGAAGATGACTTGAAATGGATTCTGCGACATGGAGAGAGAGAGAGAGAGAGAGAGAGAGAGTATGAGGGGAACGGGCTCTCAAAAGACCTTTGCATTGATTTTCTGAAGAACAAAATGGCAGTATGTTTAGAAATAGGGAAAGGATCGTTCTTTCTCCTAGTCCTAGTAAAAAATAAGAGCTTTTCCACTGTTTGACTATTAGAACTTAGAAGAGGGTAGGGCCAGGGGAGCAACTGTAGAGCTTATCAAATTGTACGGCCCGGCCCATGGCCCGTTCGGTTTAAAATAACTTTAGAACAGGCTGGGCCTAAGTTTTTGGGCTCTAGACTGGGTTTGGACTCAATTTAAGCCTAAATCATATTTTGGGTCAAGCTAGAGCCTTAGATGGATATATATTCCTTCCTTACGGGAAGGACCTTAGATGATTTGAATCCATGTTTGGAGTTGCTCACATAGATGTGTTAGGTGTCTGAAGCTTAGATGTCACGGCTCTAGTGGATAACGGTTCATTCCCTTTACGGGAACAATCTTAGATGATTTGAATCCTATAGAGAAAGATGGTTGTGATATTATGGTTTTAAATAGAGCCAACCCTAAACTCTATGAAAAATTGTAGGGTCAGGCTTGGGCCGTAAAGATGGGGCGTGACCAGGCTTTAGGTGGGCTAGGGCCTACTTATTTTTTTGACTTGGTTGGTCTAAGGCTGAGCATGGTTCGGCCCATTGACACCCCTAGACTTTTCCTCTTGTGACCTGACTATTAACTATTTTGTATGCTTCCAGAATTAGTCTTATATTTTGTGTGCGCGTGTTTTTCATTGAAACGTAAAGACTTCATAATATTAAAAAAAATTAGGAGTGCGTAATGCGCACGCGGTCTTGTGAGTGTGTATATATATATATATATATATATATTATTATATACGCATTCCATGACCGATATTTGAGACGTGGTCGCGTCTACGGCCTATCTCTTCGGAATCTACTAAAAATTTCAACGAGATTTTTACAGTTCCCGAGAAAAAAGATTACAGGAAAGATCTCTCATCTCTGATCTCTGTATCGATCTAGTTCCGGTCCATCAAGAATTCAACACAGACAGATCCAATCACGGCTTCTTCGATGAAATCCGGACGAGAAATTTTCAGTATTACTTCCAGCATCCACTCTCCTCTTACGAATTCATCTCTTCTGATTTCCTTCTCTGCGATGGGAAAAATAAGAACTTCCTTGAAATTCAGGCAACACCCTACTCAGTAATCTTATAAACCCGTTTGTAGAATTCATTTTTTTTTTATCTCTTTCTCTTTTTTGTGTTTATTTGATCTTTGATGGGTGACCAAGAAGAACAAATGGTTGGAAAGATCAAAGACAAAACTGCTAATGGAAATCCAAAGCTTGCCCTTTTACCACTGATTGCTCTAATCTTCTACGAGGTCTCCGGTGGACCTTTCGGTGTAGAAGATTCAGTCAGGGC
>JAUPMG010000014.1:9502767-9514922 GCA_031762675.1 Pachysandra terminalis | reverse complement strand
AAGGTGAATTGGAGGGGATACTTCAACAGCATGTTTTGGAACTTGAATTACTGGGACAAGGCGAGTACGTTGGCCGGCGAGGTCGAGAACCCAAGCCGGACGTTTCCGAAGGCTTTGCTTTGGGCTGTGGTCCTCGTGGTTTTGTCATATTTGATTCCACTCCTTGCCGGTACCGGAGCTCTAGACGATGATCCGAGCAAGTGGAGCGACGGATACTTTGCCGAGGTTGGGATGTTGATTGGAGGGGGATGGCTCAAATGGTGGATACAAGCTGCTGCTGCATTATCTAACTTGGGGTTGTTCGAAGCCGAGATGAGTAGTGATGCCTTCCAGCTTCTTGGCATGAGTGAGATGGGAATGCTACCAGCCATATTTGCTTCAAGGTCAGTTGTTTTTGTCTTATTTTGATCATTTCAAGCTTAAGATCATGTAGATAGATATGCTAAAACTATTATTGTAAATCAGTGTGATAGAAGACCAAGGTTGTTAAATCGTGAATCGAGTTGAAAATCGTTAGAGGTCACTTTGAATCGAATCGTAATTTTGAATCGTAAATCATAAGATTCATAATAGTTTTAGTAGTAGGGCTTGGGATTTCTCTTAGGAAAATGGATTTTTATTATTAAAAATTAGTAAACTATGTTTTGTTATGTGTATTAATTCATTTTAGGTTTCTATATTCTATATAAACAAGGATCAAACCATAAAAGGGAAATTTTTCAGTAAAAAAAAAAATAAGCAGACATTTTTCTACTGTTGCAGAGTTGAATCGTTTGAATCGTAAGATTCAAACATAAACCGATTTTTTCACTGATTGGAATCGATTTAGGGTCAAATCGAATCGAAACATAAGATTCATACAATGATTCGTAAGATTTTAACAACAAAGGATAGGACTAGATACCCTGAAGTTCATATTGCTGTGATTTGTGTCCACAAGTTATGTTTTTGTCATGATGAATCGTTATGTTCTTGACTCGATTATGACTATTTTCTGCTGAAACTCTTATAGATCAAAATATGGAACACCAACCATTAGCATCTTGTTCTCTGCAACTGGGGTTGTGTTTTTGTCGTGGATGAGTTTTCAAGAGATCGTGGAGTTTCTTAATTTTCTTTATGCTATAGGCATGCTTCTTGAGTTTGCGGCCTTTATAAGATTAAGAATTAAGAAGCCAGATCTTCAACGACCCTACAAGATTCCCTTAGAAACATTTGGGGTGACGATTCTTTGCCTCCCTCCCGCATTGTTGCTTCTTCTTGTTATGTGTCTGGCCTCTGTCAAGACATTTGTAGTAAGCGGCTGTGTTATTATACTCGGGTTTCTTCTTTATCCTATGGTTGTTTATATGAACGAGAGGAAGTGGGTCAGATTCGATAAAGCACCCATGGTGGCTTATGATAGTCATCCGGAAGCTCTTCCTATTGTGTCTATGGGTCATCGGGGAGTTGACGATGAGACTTCGATTAGTCTTCTCCTGGAGTCGTCTTTAATTAAGGAGCGACAATCCTTCGATATCATGCTGGAAGGAGTTCAGAAAGTGGAGTAGAAATCCCTCTCTATACTCCTGAGGAGATATGATTAATGTAACACCATACAAATTATGACTTTTATATTTTACATTTGCCACAAAATTCGTTGGCATTAATCTCTAGAAGAGATTGTTTGATCAAGTTGTTCTGTTAGTTAGCATCAGTTATTCACGAGAAATTCAGCAATTCAGATATGCTTTAAAGAGGAACATCTTCCCCATGAAGGCTTAAATTATTGGATATTTCGTGTCCATTTCGTGCTATTTGACTGGAGGATTGTCCAGGTAAATACTGCATCTTCTGTGTTTCGTTCAGATCAGTGTTATTGATTTCTCATCTTTAGTATATCTTCCATAACAATTTTATTTGTTCTATATGATTCTGAATGTTATTTCCTTCTTTCTTTTGATCTCAACTGTTCAATTCCAACCTTCATTACAGAAACACTTCTTCAAACTTAAATCACACGCGCATACACAAATATTTCCTGTAAAATAGCAATCTAGATAAGTATGAATTGCCAAGACTATGATAAGAAAAAATTAGAACCCTCTGATTCTATTGATAATGAGTGGGACCAAACATTGTTAGAGGCTCATTTATCTCTGAGAAGCACATAGGAAATTAGGACTTTAGATACTTTGAGACCTAAATAGGAAAACTATATTCGAAACTTGATTAAAACCTCTAGAACTAAGGATACTTTAGACATTAAAAACATCTTTAAGAAATCAGGTTCTCCCAATGTCTTGAACACAGTGTGTTTATGGCGGCAGGAGAAAAGGTCAGAGAGCTAGATATTGGAGATAATGAACCTTTCCTATTTCTTTTTAACCAATTTTGATTTGTAATTCCTCCCCATCAAACATTCATATCTTTTAGACAAATCTCCATTAAGCACTCACATGGATTTGGGTACAGTGAAATTTTGCATTTCTTTTAGACCGATCTTGTTTTGGAATTCCAGATTTTTTGTTCAGTATATATTGCCTGCAAAGGATAGATTTCAACTATGCCTGCAAAGGTTTCATCTCAATTGCTTCTCTCACATTGGATGCTTAGGCACTGTATTTGGTGTAATATGTTTGCTTCTTCTGTCACCTCCTCTGTACTTGTACAAAGCTTCCTTAGTGCGCAATAGTAGTTGACTCTTCTAGCCTAGAAACTGTGAAAGTAAATTCGGAATCTTGATTCAAGGCATAACTGGTTAGATATTTGGGGAAGACTGGCCAAGAATGTGAAGTAGAAGAAAGTAGAAGTGCTTTTCTACGCAGGTGAAATCAGTTTGTGTGTGTATGATGTGTTGGGAGTCTTGCCTCAAATTCTTTTGAGTTCATAACATTGTATTTTATTAAGAAAGGTTTTTCTAACTGGATTATGAGTTATTTTTATTTGAATGAGAATATTACTTCATTTTTAGAATTACAATCATGTTTGCTCTAAAAAATTAGTATTTCTATGGGGGAGAGAGCATTTGGATAGTCTTACTGTGATGATCCAAAATTAATAAAAAAAAAAATTTCAAAAACCCAACTCAGTCCGACTCGGACGATCCGACTTGCCGATCCCGAGTTGGATTGCCCGATCCGTATCGGGATTGGACCGAGTCATTAAATTAGGGTTTAATTGTGTATTGGATTCAACTCGGAGATCATCTCGGTCCGATCCTTTACACTATGGTTGTTTTAGTCCTTGAGCGCTAATATTTGAGATATTTTTGTACTTGTAATCTTCACATTATAGTGAAAGTTTCTTGATCATTTTCGCCTATGAATGTTGCCTTCGTTTGAAATCCGTATTTTATGATTATATTCTTTTACTTCATGTAGGACAGGGTTAACTATTTTATAATCTGATGAACCTTAATTAGGGGTGTTAATGGGCCGGACCATGCTCAGTCCTAGCCCAGCCCAATCAAAATATAAGTAGGCCTTATCCCACCCAAGGCCAAGTCACAGCCCAAGCCCGGCCTTACATTTTTTCATGGGGTTATGGCCGGGCTCCGGCCGGCCCTATTTAGAACCATAAGATCGTAACCATCTTTCGCCATTCATTCAAGTTTCTTGTTTTTTTCTTTTCCCCTTGTGATAATAGCTTAGAATCTTAAAATTAAGAAGAAAACATCATATTACAGAAGAAACAGTCTTTCCAGTTTAAGACGGTTTTCAAACAAAACTTTGACAAGTAAATAGGGGATGATATTATGAATGGTTGACAAGTAGATAACACTAAGTAAAACTCATCTTTGAGTGCAACCCCATAAGATATATTTTATGGTTAGCTTACCAAAAACCAACCAAACATGGACAAGGGGGTTGCACATTTAAGCCACTACAATGTGATTCCGAAGTCCCTACATGTCAATCTCAATCTGTCACTTATTCATTTATAAAATTATCCACGTGGCATAAAATAGAATGGAAAATAAGAAAAAGGTCCATATTTATGCAAACTCAAAGAGAAAACAGCGAGTGGAACCCAAAGACATTCCACACTTGTAAAGCGCACGTGTCTTTTTGACTTGAGACCTAAGAAGGTTCGGATTTCGGGAAACCAGTGGCCTAGTTACGGCCTTTTCTCTCTCTTGATCGATCGACGCAAAAACAATTATACATAATAAATCCAAAAAAAAAAAAAAGAGGCAGCGATCAAAGAAAGCACGGAGAAGATTGTGAAGCTGAAAGCGATCCGATCACGGCGTCGTTCAAACCAGGTCGGTTTTTATTCTTTCTTAGTTTATCTTCGCTTCTCGTTGGATTTGTTTTATTGCGGAACTGTTTTTACTTGTTTTATTGCGTAACTGTTTTTACTTCTGCTAATCAGAATCTCAATAGGGTTTCACGGAGGTAGAACTCGAATTCCACCTCTAAATTCGTGAAATTTGTTTCTCATTGTTTATTTCTTCCAGTTCATCTGCTTAATTCTTTCTTCAAATTCACTTCTGATGTAATCTTAGGTATTATTCGATTCAGTGGACTTGTTAGATTACGTTTTGAGTTCAATTTCCATCTGGGTTTTGCTTCTTTGTTTCAGAATTCAATAAATCGGCTGGGACAGGAAGAACTGCTGACTGCACCCTCCGCAATTTTCGTAAGATTGAGTCCAGAAATTAGGGTTTCATCAGGTCCCTAATAAAAAAAAAGGGGGTTTTTTGCCCCACCCTCCTTTTTCTGGGTTTTTAAGGTTTTTTCTTGGTTTGGATGAAGACCTGATTTTGATGATTGTGAGGAATTTGGAAATTGAAATGCCGCCCAGTCGGCATTTGTCCCGAATCGACACTTTGGAGCTGAGAGCTCAGATCGTGAAGAAGCTCGGTCATCAGAGATCGGAGAAATACTTCCATTATCTTAAAAGGTTATTCAGCCTCAAGCTTACCAAGTCTGAGTTCAATAAGCTCTGCATTGGTACCATTGGTAGGGAGAATATCCATCTTCACAATCAGCTGATTGGGTCAATTATCAAGAATGCCAGCATTTCCAAGAGTCCCCCAATAAAAGGAGACAAATTAGAAGATTCCCTAAATGTTAAAATAGCAAATGGTTATCAGAAAAGTGTTCAGTCACTTTCTGGAGATGTTTTTCCTCCATCCCCTAGAAAGGGGAGGTCCCCAAATCTTCGAGATCGCAAGTTTAGGGACCGTCCAAGTCCTCTTGGGCCCCACGGGAAGATTCAGACTGTCGCTTGTGAAGAATCGGTCCCAAGACCGCAAGAACAGCAAAGTGCTACGGAACTTCTTTCTCTTGGAAGCAGGCCCCTTGGTGAAGTTATCTCTGTAGAAGACGGTGAAGAGGTTGAGCAGGTGGCTGGTAGTCCGAGTGTTCAAAGTAGAAGCCCTGTTAGAGCCCCTCTTGGGATCCCCATTAATGGGGGTGGAGCGCGTAAAACTCTTCGTAACGGATCAATATTTACTTTTCAGCATGAAACATGCCATAATAATGGTGAGCTACCTGATACCAGGTCTTTAAGGAACACGTTGAAGCAGAAGTTGGAGATGGATGGCCTTAGCATCCCTATGGACAGCGTTAACGTGCTGAATAATGGACTGGATGCATTTCTGAAGAGGTTGATTAAACCCTGTATGGAATTAGCTGAATCAAGGTGTAGAAACAAATACGTAAAGCAAATAAATGGTCAGGTCATATCTGGATTGGATGGGATGCGGCCTGGTAGACACACACAAATTTCTACCGGATCGATTTCCACATCCATGTTAGATTTTCAGGTTGCAATGGAGTTGAATCCCCAGATACTTGGACAAGATTGGTCTACACAACTTGAGAAAATATACTCGCATACATCAGAAGAGTGAAAAGAAATCAATCATGTCATAAATCCATATCGGATAGCACCGTGAGTTTACTTTCATCACAAAGTGATGGTGCAGTGTTTTGAGTTTAAGATTTACCCCAAACACGGATCTTGAGCTCCATCTGTTAATGCAAATTTTTCAAACACTGCTGGAGGAAATAAATTGTGAACTGAAGTGATTAGAGTGCATGTAAATGTTAGTGCTGATGATCTAGAGATAGGTACATGTTAATATGGTAAACTGTAAACATTTTCTTACTGCTAAAAATCTCATTGTTACAAAAGTTCAATGATATTTTTAGCGGATGTTTATTGCTTGTTCTTTATATTAACTTGTGCCTGTATATAAAGATTTACTTGGCTTCAGACTTGTGACTGTTACAGTTATTGAATTCCTTTCCAATTGTAAGAACATGAGCTTTTTAAACTGTTTCTTGTTGAAACAATTTTCTCTGATTAGTTTACTCCATTCTAAGTTATCGCATGTGCTTGTTTATGAAGATTTACTTAGCTTCAGACTTGTGACTGTTACAGTTATTAAATTCCTTTCCAATTGTAAGAACATGAGATTTTTAAACTGTTTCTTGTTGAAACAATTTTCTCTGATTAGTTTACTCCATTCTAAGTTATCACATGTGCTTTTTTTTTTCATATCAGGTATAGGGTTGAAATTCACGTACTAAATTTTTCGTCAAGTAAACTAAAGGACATAAATCAACAAGAACAAATACAATATTTAATCTTCTGTAAAAGGAACTTTTAAGGGTGCAGGGGTTGATGAGTAGGCTGGAATGGCAGAACAAGATTCATATTTTTGACCCCAGCTAGTTGGGATATGGTGTTATTCTTGTTGTTGTAAAATTTTCTTGTTAGTGCAACTCATCTGCTGATGGTCATAGCAATCAGATTAACTCAGGTCAATTTTCCATTTTGTCAACATTATTTTTTTTTTTTTTTTCTTTTTCTTGCAATGGGCTGTGATTTTAAATTTCAGCCTGCCCAACATTTTTCCTAGTAAGCAGATTAAGTATGTTTATTGGTGTTTCTTCATTATTTATCAAATAATAGATAGATATGTTTGTTTGGGTTTGTCTTGAATTCTTTGTGGGTCCAAAACTTATGTTTATAGGAACTTTTTTTGGATTACTTATTTAGGGAAAAATGTATTCCTTTTCCAGTTAGTTTTGAATTGGATTTGAGCTTTCTAATAGAAATATAATTTTTGGATTCTATAAAAGGGTTCATAAGCCTAGTTTTTTGCAGCAAGGTTCTTTCCCTGGAGAGACTCTCTATGGTGGGGATGAATGTTTTCTCCTTTAAGGAGATGTATCCATGGTTGAGAGGTTTTTTGGTGTATCCTTTTATTCTTGGGGATTAGAATGCTTCTCGGGAAGAGTGTTGGGGATTCGGATTGGTTGGGATGACTGCCTCTTGAAATTGGACTTTTATTAATGATGCACTCTTGGAATTTTGAGAGTACGATTCTTGTTAAGAGTGTTCCTGTCGTCTGAAATGAATTTAATTTTCTTCTTGTCGTTTTAGTAATTGGGACCAGTTTTGTAAAAATCCGTGGTCGTCTTTGCCCGTGGATGCAACCCTGTTATTGGTGAATCTTGTACATATTGTGTTCTTTATTTTCGTATATTATCTTCAATACGTTTCATAACCATAGTCGGGGCAGTTTTGTGTAACAATGTCCTACTATAGTTTCATCATAAATATCCTTCTCATTTCTCGGGTATGAGTTATTCTTAGGCCCAGAAAACTAGATCTAGGCGTCAATATAATTCATTTCAATCCTCCAGAATTGTGGATGTAAGAAAGCTTTGACAGATTGGTCAAGACCATTGAGAAAATCGCTGCTGTTTGTGTTTTCATAAGAAATCATTTGGGGAAGGGGCTTATCCATTTCGGATATCATCAGGGTATGAGGAACTATAGCTCATAACAGGGTCAGGGAGTAGATGCACTTTTCCTTTTGGTTGATTGTTTTTTCTTATTGTTTTTCTTTTTCCTTATGTCCTTTTTGGATTAGGCCTTGTAATCTGTTCTACCTTTCCCCTTTTGATATTTAATGAAAAAAATTGTTATTTATCAAAATAATAATAATAATTCGGGGAAGGGGAATGCTGATGCGGGATTTACACAAACACATAATAAACAGAAACATAATTGAAGTAAAAAGTAGGAAATGGAACTACCACTGAAGAATAAAGAAAGGGAACTCTGAAAGATCATCCATATCGAACATGACACAAGGTTTCATTTTGGAGAGTTCATAACCTCGATTTGGTAAGACAATATGTCATTCTCCATCTCTTCTCTTGGCATGTACGACTTACTCTTTTTCTCTTCTCTTTTTCAGGGACCTTATAGTTAAAACCAGAACACACTCCACTTTATTTAGAGCAACATCACACTGTTATCCATTCTCTTAACTTTATAGATGGGAATTAAACCAAAGCACAATAGTAGGACATTAGAGGAAGACGCTGTCGAAGCAGCAGAAAGAACAGCCCGCAAGGCCATGGTTGATGGTGTTTCCCTTCATTTTGTTTTGATGTTCTGAAGAAGCTGCTTGTGAAACATTCAGATTAGTACTTCCTGAGACAGGCCATCTTTGTAGCTTTTGCAGCAAATACATGTTTAAATATGAGAACCCAGGATTTGGTTTCGTTTTGCAATTAATCAGTATTTCGATCCAGACAATTTAAATTGCTTTTATCATTATTACTTCTGTGGATGCTTCTTTTAGATAAAATCGCAAGAGAATTTTGTGCTACCATTATAGGTAGCAGAGATCCCAAATCTTCAAACTGTCCTACAAGATATGTGATGGTTGTTTGGCTTTAATATTCATCTTGTGATCTCATCTCAATTTGAATTTTTACTTCCCTCAATGACATTGAAGATTAGGAACTTTTACCTTTACTCCTTTATTCTGCTAATGTTAATATATCATTTTGATTATGTTATAAGTGGTCAAAGTGATATCTAGATACAGTTAAGCAAATTTATAATAAGCTGTAGCATTCGCCTTTGAACCCACCTAGTCTTTGCTCTTGGTAATGATTGATTATATTCCATTTCAAGCTTCACACTTGAGCTTGCTCATTCTTTTTTTCTTGGAGGTGAGATGTGCTCGGCCAGGCAAGATGACTAGAGCCAAGCTTCTGCACAAATAGCGGGAGTGCAACACTTTGCATGGAAGTTGAAGAAGGAAAATCATCAAAGTTGATAGAGGTAAGTATTGAAAGTTTCAGAACCACAATCCAAAGACAATGTCTCATTACTCTGTTATTTGCAGGTTTCTGGGGATATAACTATGGACCTTATAACCGACTATGAGTGCACTGTAAGGCATCAAGAATTATGATGCAACGCGTTACATCTCAAAAGATTTCTGGTTCAAATTCGATGTGTTTCGATGATTCTAAATATCCCAATTATCTCTTTCTTTATGTTAAAATAATTATCTGGTGATGGACCTTGAAATGATCCTACTGATTGGATGTTATCAGCTACCACAGGTGTTGGCTTTTGCCAGTTGATCCCACCAAATGTTGGATCTCACCTCTTGCATATGAGATCTTTCCTTAAGACTTATGATTGTACGATTGCAATCCTTTATTTGTTATCTGTTACTTTCAGGTTATAAAGGCATTTACATGCTTTCTTTGGATAATGGCAGTTGATTTTCAGCTCATACAGATTCAGATATCGAACAACAAATTACATTTTTTTCTTTGGATATTGGCAGTTGATCTTGAGTTCAGGTGGTAACAATGACGGCAAACATGGCTCAGGCACGCAAATGTTGTTAGTGCCGATGGAAAGGCGACTTAAAATTTTTTCCGATGTCATTCATATCGAGATATCTGTTTTGTGAAAACTTGAGTTCTTGACATAAAACTGTAGACATGGCGCCTCTTAGGCCTTGTTTGACTGTCATTCTAGATCAGGAACAAGCTCCTTGAACTCATTTGGAAGGCTTCTTAATTGTACTGGTGATGGTGGTGGTGGTTGTGGTGAGGGGGTGGTGGAGTGAAGGTGGTGGTGGTGGTGTGAGGGGGTTCTTTTGGTATTTACAAGTTTGCCATCAAAATGAAAAACTCATTCCTAAAATTTGGAATGGGTTCCAAAAATAGGAGCTAAACGAGGCCTTAGATATTGTTGATCAGGCGGGCTAATTGAACCCTATTTTACACGCGGTGCTTGATTACGAGCGCGTGTACGCGTTTTGGGTATAGCCACACACACTGAATCATTCGATAAAGCTATAACGGCTGTACAACCGTTCTTGTCACGTACCATCTGTCAGCGGCTGTGTACGATGATTAGACCGTTTTGGTGAAAAACAAAATTTAAAACGGCAGGATATCTGACTGTTCTTATCACTTATTAATGCGATAACTTCTCAAGGAAGCCATCTATTTGAACTTCAGCCCACAGGGGAATGACACGTGTCCTGAATTCAACGAACACGTTCCTTCTTCCCTTCTGAAATTCAAAAGACTAATGACTTATGCTCCCGCGGCATATTGCCTTCTGGGCACCCGAGGGAAGGAGAATCTTATTCTTCCCTCGACAGATCCCGCTTTACTCAGTAGACGTATTTAGGGGCATGCTATCCCTAATAAACTCCTCAAAACATCATAATCTCAATGGATCCTCGAAGTCACATCTACTTACTTCCTAGAATAGACTTCGAGTGATTTTATTCCATACATTTATAATTTGAAGGTATTTTTATGCAATGAAGGACCATCGGGAGAACTTTCTGTACCTTATAACTCGGGAGTCATACTTGGATCCTATGTATAGACTTCAAAGGACTATTCTATATATTTTGTCTTGAAGGATCGCAAGGCAGGTACATTCATTCCGAGGGACAACCTCGCAGGACAATTCCAAGGGACAACCTCGCAGGACAATTCCGAGGGACAACCTCGCGGGACAATTCCGAGGGACAACCTCGCTGGACAGTTCCGAGGGACAACCTGGCGAAACATATCCGAGGGACAACCTCGCAGGACAATTCCGAGGGACAACCTCGTTGGACAGTTCCGAGGGACAACCTCGCGAAACATATCCGAGGGACAACCTCGCAGGACAATTCCGAGGGACAACCTCGCAGGACACATCCGAGGGACAACCTCGCAGGACAATTCCGAGAGACAGCCTCACGGGACAATTCCGAGGGACAACCGCGCGGGACATATCCGAGGGACAACCTCTCGGGACATATCCGAGGGACAACCTCGCAGGACAATTCCGAGGGACAATCTCGCGGGACATATCCAAGGGACAACCTCGCGGGACAATTCCGAGGGACAACCTCGCGGGACATATCTGAGGGACAACCTCGAGGAACATATCCGAGGGACAACCTCGCAGGACAATTCCAAGGGACAACCTCGCAGGACACATCCGAAAGACAACCTTGCAGGACAATTCCGAGAGACAGCCTCGCGGGACAATTTCGAGAGACAACCTCGCGGGACAATTCCGAGAGACAACCTCGCGGGACATATCTGAGGGACAACCTCGCAAGACAATTCCGAGGGACAATCTCGCGGGACAATTCCGAAGGACAACCTCACGGGACATATCTGAGGGACAACCTCGCGGGACAATTCCGATGGACAACCTCGCAGGACATATTCGAGGGACAACCTCGCGGGACAATTTCGAGGGACAACCTCGCGAGACAATGCCGAGGGACAACTTCGACGGACGATTCCGAAGGAAGTCTTTCACAGGCTAACCACCTCCAGATGGTAAACTCAATGAGGTATTTTTCCCTCCTGCTAAGGAGGAATTCGAAGGAGGAATATTCCTTCCTCCTGAGGTAAATTCTAGGCTAACCACCTCGAGAGGGTCAAATCGTCAAGGGCTTGTCCCCCAAAAAACTACGGATTCCGTCCTCCCTCGAAGGACGTTGATTTGGATTTACCCCCTCGAATGCTGTCTTTTATGCATCCGACTTACCAACTAGGGCTCGAAGTCACTTTTACTCATTTTCATGAACTGACTTCAAGCCATATCTTGGGACTTTCACTTCCAGAAAGCAAATCTTCAGTGGAAAGGACTTTAGAAGTTGGAAGCACACCATTTTCAGACGTACTTTCTGAAAGACTGGTTTCCCCCGGACTTTGAGAACGCCCTCTCTCTTTACCTTTAGGGATTCACTTGTCAAACTCTGAATTCATCCAAGTAGAAGGCACTCGGATTGGTTATTGTAGCTATAAACCTTAATGGATTTCAAGGTAAACCCCTCCTTACTGGGACGATTGGTCATGAAAACGAATTCC
>JAUPMG010000014.1:9471069-9482310 GCA_031762675.1 Pachysandra terminalis | reverse complement strand
ACTTTTTATTGACTAACTTTATTTTTTATATTTTAGAAGTTATTACTTAGTAGTTATTAAAAAAAGAAATAAAAAAAAGAAAGAAATTGACTAAAATTAAGTATATATTAAATATTTAAAATAAAAAAAGTGGATTTATTTTGGCGAAATTTGCAAAATATCGGACCGAAATTTGGCAAAATTTGGCAAAATAAGATGCCTTTATTTCGTTTTGTTAATTTAATCAAAAAAATTGTTTTTCAACGAAATTTTGCCCAAATATCCGAAATTTCGGATATTTCGGTTTCATTTTGCTCTACGAAATTAAAAACTATGCTGTTAGCCTGTCCTTTGTGCATTTCTTACTTTTGTACAAGATGCTGCCCAGAAAGTATTTGATAATTCAAGATACCTATCTATATCCCTGCTGTAGTTAGGTATTGTTCTTTCAAGGTCCACAGCTAATCTTCTTTTAAGCTTATGATAAAGTTAATACTTCAAATCAGACCTAATAATTGGAAAGCAACTCTTAAAGGTACTTAAATAACAGAAACCCATCAACAAAGAAGTATGTTTTACCAGTAAATAACACCAATTTTCTCATCAATTCAGACTCTAACTAACCCTCTTCTTCAACCTACTTTTTTTTTTTTTTTTTGTCCTGTTCTGAATTCTAGATCCAGCTCATCCATTATGATCCATATCTCTAGAATCCCCACAACTTCTGTACCTGGTTTGTATTATTGATCAGTTGAAACATATAATTATAGAAAAGTGACAAAAAAAAAGCATGAGAAAACACTATGACAATATAATGTACAATGATATTTACTTGAATGCATTGGAGAAACAGGAAAAAAGACTAACCAAAAAAAAGGAAAAGAAGAGAAACCATTAAAAGCAAAGCAGCAAGGATGTTATACTGTTCATGAAGCAATATAGATAGTGCAGACTGCAGAGATGTGAAAAGATGAGTCAAGATATGGAATGGCGTCGATCTCTGCTGGCCTTCGTTCGTCCTTTGGCATTGGAAGGCTTGACTCCATCAACACGGCCAAAGGGATAGAGTCGCCCAAGTTTCCTTGACATGGAGTTCATAAACGATTTTCGAGGCAGAGGAGGTTTATCAGCAGAACTAGTATTAGTAGTAGTAGTTTCTCTTGGTGGAGTGCTCACTGCTGATTTCTCAATTTCCTTTAGTCTCAAACGCATTTTCGCCATCTCCATCTTTAGGTCCTCATTTTCTCTCCTTAAGCTTGAGGACTCGTCGGGAACTGGGTGGTAATCCGTGGAGTATAAGTCCAATTTAGAGGGAAGAGCAGGGGATTCACTGCCCAAGAGACCGCCATCCATGGCATCTCGAAGACGTTGTTGCTCGAAGTAAAGCACCTGAACCACGGTCTGCACAGGGAGCCGGTCGTTCTGAGCAGCATGAGCACAGGCCTCTCGTGATAGCTTCTGGCAGTCCATCAAACTGCAAACCTTCTTCCTCTCCATGTCACTCAAACAAGGATGAGCCTGCAAATAAATTTATGAAGATCACAAGGACTATATCCATGCAATACCCATCTCAGATTATGGATAATATGATAGAAAATTAAGGTGTAACACAAGCAAAACATTATTGCAAAATGCCCAAGGACCACTTACTCTAAAAGCTCAAGTTGTTAGAAAATGGCACAACAATGTATATCAAATGGCTCAATACCCTCCCGCACGTGCAGGCTCCGCACGGGAACAGCACATCCGTGGGCGCACACATGGCACCGAGGCAAACACACACCCGCAGGGGAACAACCCATCCTGTTGTTATATGGAGACTAATGCTACTGAGGTAACCGGGAAGTACTGATGATCCAGTCATAACTGTCCTCCGGCCTGGATTTTTTGGGGGATTAGGGGTATAATAGTAATTTCACTTCTATTATGTTTAGCCCTAATTACAAGGTATTTATTCATACTTTCGTAGCTGCTCTTTGTAACACAACATTCTGAGATTTGGAAAATAGTAGAACTGAGTGTGCATCCGTGGACGTAGGCACAATTTGCCGAACCACGTAAATCTGTGTCTTTGTGTGCTTGATTTCTTCTTCATTGTTTTATCTTTCTTTCTTAACACATCCGTGAGAGAATAAACACACAAACGCATACCCCCAAGATTCGAACTCTGATACCATCTTAAGAACCACTTACTCTAAAAGCTTAAGCTATTAAAGAACGGGACAATAAGTAAAGAAGAAAGAGAATGTACCTTCAAGTATATATCTATGGCTCTATACATGCCATCCTCTGTAGCTCTTGATTGTTCCGGGATCAACTCGGCAATGTTGATGAACCTGGAAACAGTTAAATTACGGTCCGAAGATATTTCAGCGAGGTAGCTTTCCATTAGCCTTCCAACCCACTCCATATCGCTTGGAGGAGATGCATACTCGGCATTCGCACTGTAATTCAGGCGGCTGCCATCCATTTCATAATCAAGATAGTTTGTCATGATACGCTGAACCGTGTCCACGTCGAACAACGTGTCTCCGGTGAAGGAATACGAAGGGATCAAAAGATCATCCAATGCGGCCTGTCCGAGTTGCGAGCTCATCCTCTTCTCTAGATCGAGCCGGCAAGCGACCGTTGTCTCGAGATATATTGCCGAACGTAACAGCATAGAAAGGAAGCTAACTGACATTGCATTCTTCTCCTTTGGAAGAAGAGACACAACAGTCTCCAGAACTACCCTCTTCTCATGTTCTTGTCTGGGCTCAATTTTCTTCCTCCCTTTTCCAAATATTTCCTGCAACAAGCTTTCAAATTAAACACATTACTACATAGAAAGAAACAATTACAGTTTTTTGGGGATGGTAACTCACCAAACATCGAAGAGATTTTTGCGCGTAAAGCATTAGAATTGGACCAAGTGCATATTGCTTGAAACCTCTAGCCATCATTGCTATAATTACCCGTTGGAAAATATCGATCCTGAGAACAGTCAAGTCTTCAGCCCACCAATCTACAATGGTTTTAGGGTGAGAGACAGAAGAAGAATTGGCAGTGTTGTTGTTCTTCTCGACCCTACCCGGCAAACAGAATTGGCTCTCCTTACAAGCTATATATGCCACCGAATCTATGCATCGGCTCACCAATTTAACCTTCTCGGCTATTGGAAGGAAATTCTCTGATTGATGCAACGCAGAGACTGCTCCTGAAAGGCTCTTCAGTGCAACTTCATTCAAGTAGGCTTCTGTTCTTCCCACAAGGTTCCCTACTGCATAGTCCTCTGTCATCTCCAGAAACTCGGCCAAGCATCGAAGTACAGCAATGTTTTCTGTACTTATCTCGAAGTTTATTCCATAACAGAATTTCGCAGCCAGTTCAAATACTTCTGCCCCTCCGGGGATATCAGGGATTTCTATTACAGAGAGATCTTCATCACTAGCTTCAGACACCAATTTCCTAATGAATCCAGACTTTGAGACCAGTGGAAACTGCAAGCAAAAATACTCTAATTCAACCCATAATTGAATTCAAAAAAACAGATTCCTGATATTTTCCTCTGTTAGCTTGATCTTGAATTGAAAAACATACAACATGTAAGATTGAAATGAAAAAGCAGAAGCAAAGATCAAGTGATACCTTGTGCAATGAGAAAAAAACTCCCCCAGCTTGAACTGTGATGTCGCTTGGGATATCCTGGGAGAAAATCCTGTTGAAATTCAAGAAAAAATCTTCATAAATTTGGTTTCTTCTTGTTCATTACTTTCGACAATAGTAACCCATTTCAGAGAAAAAAATAAGATTCACGACTATAACTTTAAAAAAAAAAAACACAAAACAAAAACCATTCACTAGTTCTCTTCATGGCGGTGGAGAGTAACTGTTTCTTTTTGGAAGACATGGTAACAGTAGCAGTTGCAGTTCCCTCCTGATCAAGCTCCACCATGGCTCTGATTCAAGAATCTTTACCTGTATCATATCTTCATCAGTTTTTCTTCCAATTTGTAGTGAAGCAAAACCAAAGAACAAACAATTTCTAGACTGAAACTGTCTTTTAACTAAAAAAACTTTTGATCAGTAGTTGGTAATGAAAGCATAAAACTCATGTCATGTACTCAACTAGTCATTGAATTATCATTCTCAGCCTTACAAACAATTACCCAAACTACCCTTCCTGTTTTTCAAAAGCAGGATATGATAAGGATGAAAAGATTCATTTGACAGATCTAAGAGGGGACATGGATGGCAGTTAATATATTCTGAGTAAGAAAAGGGGCAACTAACATACTTTAGATGTAGTTAAAATTCTTCTGGTGTGCTAAGGGTGAGTGGTTCTAAACGAATTGCTAACCGTAGAAGTCTTCACATGGGAATTATTCCCATCCACAGGACTACTATCTCCATCTCTACTGCTATCTCTATCTCTTCTTCATGTTCTATCCTTCAACTATATACGAAAGCTCACCTTTGGATTCTAATCCGACCGAAGAAAGCTGGGATTGCTTAATTTGAGATTGAAAGCTCTTTGTTTCAATAAAAGATTTTTCATACATTAAAGGATAACATTGCTTAGTTCACATCAAATGGTCTTTTTCAAAGATGTTCATTCACATAGTGTAGTTTAAAGGACTCTTTCACAATATTGACTTGTCATTAGCCAAAGAGATTTGTTAGTTGGTCAGAGCTACAATCTAGAGTTGGCATTTAATTTGGCTGTTCAATGCAGCAACAAAGAAGAAGAAAAAAAAAGTTTTGCAATTTTTCATGTTTAGATCTCCTATCAATCTGTCCACTTGATTCTTTTGTTACTTATCTACCTTTGCTTTCTGAAGCCACTTTGGTAACATGTTCATTAAGTTAATGTTTACTTGGTTCCAATATCCTTTTACTATGGTTACAAGTTTTTCTTATGAAAGATAGATAACAAGATTAAGAAGAAATCAAGTACACACAAGACACAGATTTACGTGGTTCAGCAAATAATTTCTACGTCTACGGATGCACACCAGGTTCTACCTAAGTTTAAAATATCAAGACCAGGGATCGGACCGGTCCCGGTCTGGGCCAGTGGTACTGTCCGATCTGGATTTGGTACAAAAAACAGATCGCTTGGTTTAAATTTTAAATTAAAAAAAAAAAAATTGGATCGATCAAACCGGTCGCCGGACTGACAGTACCGGTTAGGATCGATTGGTATCGGACCAGTCAAGATCGATACCAGTCAGAACCGATCAGTATCGGACCGGTTCATATCGATACCGGTCTGGACTGTCCAATTTATAAATTTAAAAAAAAAAATACTGAATCGGTTATACCGGTTGTACCGGCCAGTCTAGACCGGTATCAGTTTTACCGGTCCGGAACCTCACGATACAACTGTTGTATCGTGGCTTGGGACCGGATCAGTCCTGGCCGATCCTGATATGAACCGGCCAGTCCAAACCGGATCGCACCAATCCTTGAAACCTTGGGTTCTACTATTCTCCAAAGCTCGGAAAAAAGTGTTACAAAGAGCAGCCACAAAAAAAGTATGATAAATCTCCTGTAGTTAGGGCTAAACATAACAGTAAATGAAATTATTATTATACCCTTCGACCCCAAAAAATTTGAGCAGGGGGCTGGATCAGAAGTACTTCCCGAATGCCTCGGTAACATCAGTCTCCACATAACAACAGTTTTTTATTTCCATACAATTTAGATACACAAAGTACTATGTTTGATGGTTCTTGGGTAGGGCATTTTGAGCTTAAAGATCAAATACCCAAGATTGATTTCAGTGAAACCCATCAAAGGTAAAAAAAAAAAAAAAAACCTCATCTGTCGGCAGGGTTAATAGTAATTCATTTCCTGCAAAATTCGATAAAATTCTACTTCAGAACTCAAACAAGAACCTGCAAAATTCTACTTCAGAACACACACACACCAACCATGATTCCATGAAGTGATCTTTGTTTTTGCTAGTACAATTATTGAATATCATATACAACATTACATTGTCGACAAACCCAAATAATAACACTTATAAACAAGTGGAATGGGATGGGATTGACCCAATCTGGGTAGGATTCAGAATCAATCAAAATCTCTCTAAAGCCCAATTCATGTTGATCTGCATCTGCCGCTTGCATACCTGGGACCTACTCGTGTGGTTCCAGGAGATTGCCTGAGAAAAAACTCAAACCTATGTACAAAAAAAGTAAGAAAAAATTCGAAACGATCCATTGATTTACCACTGCTTTGCCAAACCCAGAACTGTTGTTTGGACTCGGTGAAACCTGGAAAAACCTGAACGTCGAGATCTTGATCCAAAGGAATGATAGTGTACTTGATCTTTTACGTGTATAGTTTAACCTGCTCGTACTTTCTATGTTAAGATGGTTGGTTCTCCAATTATACTGGTGAGACATCTATCATAGCTGTCAGACCTTTTTCCCCATCTCCAGTCAAATCATTGCCGGATCAAAAATTTCCGTGAACATAATGAGTGGATATGTCTCGAACATTAGCTGAAGCGTACATTCGTACATGTCATGCATCGAGTTGCGTGCGGTTGTGGATCTTCTGTAAACACTGGGTTGTGTGAACCTCTTATAAGGTTGATACATGAACTTTGTGGGACGTCGATCTCGCATAAATTTTGCAATAATAAGGTTTTAATTAATTATTTTTTAAGTATACCAACCCTATGCGTCCTTTTTCTTTTGTGGTAAATGAACCCTATGCCAACCCTATATTATAGGGCTTATACTTGTCTACAAAGTTTGAAAGAGCTTTTTTTTGGTAATCAGTAGAGAGTGTTTTGGTGGATTTGTTTGAAAAGCCTTCTTTTTTTTTATTATTTTAGCTATAGCATTTATGGGAGAATCAAGGTCTTATGGGACCCTGGGATTCCACCATACGCTTCGTATGTTCTCAGTTGGGGGCCCCAAGTAAGGTCTGGGATCTTCTATTACGAAGATTACAATAACATAACATGTGTCCCGTGTGACGCACCATACAAACTGGTGACCTACCATTCTAAAAACCTAGAAAAAGGGTGAACCCTAGAAGGTTCGAGTGCAGATCCTCTGTGATGAACATGCCTCTTATGGGCGTGTGACGAGAGACAATCCCGAGAGGCAAAATGGTAATTTTGCCTCACCTAACATCCTTTATGGGGCAAAATTATCATTTTATCCCTCGGGACTGTCTCTCATCACACGCCCATCATAAGCGTGTTCATCACAAAGGATCCGCGTTTAGAGGGCCCGCCATACAAACTGGTTTGGCATGTCACCGATTACTGTAGTGGGGCCCCCGGGACATATGTGTATGCTCCTGTGCATGTAGCAGGAGCATAACAGAGATCTTCATGACAGAAGATCCCCACTCTCCAATAAAAAAAATAAATGATATTTCTAAAATCGTAAGAGACCTAATTAACTTTAAACTGGCTTCTATTTTAAGCGGCTACTATCTTAACTGGTGATGGTTCTTCCAATAACATCTTCTAAATCCTTACGAAAAAAAGTTGGAGCCTGATTTATCCACATGCAAGAAATCTCCTATGTCTCATTGTTTGTTAGAATGTCGGTTATTTGGTTGCCTTATTTGAGAGTGCAAGTTATTCTTGTATTGTGCATCAGTTTCATTCAGAATTATTGGTATGACCCATGGTCGGGTCGGGTTGCCTTTGGATTTTTTAGCAGCTGAATTATATGTTTGGAATCCCCCTCCACATGGATGTTCATGTACCCTCTATGCTTTGTCATTTTCACTCTCAAGGAGGGCAATACTCTTAATGGGATCTTAAGCCAAAGACCTTATATTTACATTTTGTTTTATAATTATGGTTAAATTTAGATTTTTAATATTGGGACTTGTCCAAACTTTATTTTAATTACATCCAAAACTAACTTTTTCAAGAAGGCCCTATATCGTCTGGACCAAGATGTGTGGAATATTTGCGGCTCCGTCCATGGATGTGTCCATATTATAAAGGTCGCAATGGGTTAGGTTGTAAACAGGTTGGGACTTAAAAGGGTTGGGTCGAATTTGTACCGTTTATTAACGGGTTAGGAAAACATGGACTCGTAACCAACCCACCAATAAACGGGTTGAATCTGCAATCTGTTTAAAATTTAAATAAATAATTAATTAATTTAAAATTAATAAAATAATAAATCATTCACTTCACATATTTAACATTATATTTTTAATAAATGTTGTAAAAAAAATCTATTTAACATTAAAAATATATGTTAACCTATGAAAACAAAAATAGTAAAATGAAAAATATATATATTCATTAAACGGGTCAATACGGGTTATGCGGGATGAGTCGGGATCAACCCGTTTACCAACGGGTCAACAAAACCTAAACCCGAACAAACCCATTTAATAAACGGGTCAACCCTAACCCATTTAGTCGGGTTGGGTTAAACATTGCCAGCTCAAGTCCATAATGGTCTTGTGAATTATGACTCTCACGAGACCATAACTGATCACGCACATCAATGAATGGACCAACGGATGTTTCACACATCTGGGTCTAAACGATACGTCCCTTCACGAACATTATAGTTTAATCTATCTATTCTATACAATAAAGGGAGAGGGTACCTCAAAAATTGTGCCAAAAAAACTAACTCTTTCTCCCATAACTTTTATCACAATAGAAAAAGTTGTCAAATATTTATAGTAGGGGTGGCAATAGGCCGAATGATTCGCTTGGCCCAACCCTATGTTTGGGCAGGTTTGGGTAGAGCTGGCAATGTCTGACCCAACCCGCCAACCGCCCCGATCCAACCCGACTAAACGGGTTAGGATTGACCCATTTATTAAATGGGTTGGGTTCGAGTTTAGGTTTTATCGACCCGTTTAATGTCGTTTTTTTTTTACAATATTTATTAAAAATATAATGTTAAATAGGTGAAGTGAATGATTTATTATTTTATTAATTTTAAATTAAATTATTTATTTATTTATTTAAATTTTAAACGGGTTGGCGGGTTCAACCCGTTTATTGGCGGGTTGGTTATAGGTCCATGTTTTCCTAACCCGTTAGTAAACAGGTTAAACCCAACCCAACCCGTTTACAACCCGACCCGTTGCTACCTCTAGGTTTGGACAAGGATAATTAGCTTGTATAATTGGCTCAGGTCTAGCAAGAATTTAAGGCCCAATTGATTTTTAGGGCCAGACTCGGTTGATGTTGGATTGACCCGACCCGACCCAACCCGAATATTCCCTACCTACTACCTGGTATATTTATTTATTTTTCATAAAATATATTATATTATTATGTAACTACTAATCATATTATATATTAAAGCATATAATATATTTTAGGCTTATTAAATTTTTAATAAGTTGCCGATTTATCTTTTATATAAATATCATCTTTTTTAAGTAACTTAAATTTCAACTATAGTAGTTTTATAATAGAAAGGCCAAGTTAGAATCGGGTCGATCTGGGCTCGAGCAAAACAAGTGACATGATGAGCGGGTTTGGGCTAGCAATGTTAAACCCGAAGATCAGGTTGGGCCAGGCTCGGTCGACATAAACATACTTAGACTTCAGTCTAACCTAGCTCGACCAATTGTCACCCTCAATTTATAGGGACAGTTCTAACTCTTCATACATTTTTGAAAGGTGTATGAGCAGCTATGGGAGAACTCCAATTGCAATTAATAACTCTCTGTTTTCAAAACTTTAGATACTTGAAAATGTGAAATTCTCACGTTTCGTCAACTGCTTTTGGAATTAATTCTCACGTGGACTATTGCACATGCCAAATTCTAATCTATAGTATTAAGGGAAATGGCCAATCGAAACGCGCGTCATTTTTTTTTTCAAAAATAACATTCAATATGATAAAATATTTAATAAACCAAAGGGTAATGTAGTCCTTTGTTTGTTCTAATAGAAGACGATTAGAATAATCATTATCACATCTTTCAATTTTAAACAAAATATCATCGTGCAGTATTGCATGTGTCATCCGCTAGTGCGTGATTGATATAAAGAATCGGGTTGAAAAAATGGAGCTGGGAGCTATTAAGGGTGTGATTGATACAGGTCCATTTCGATAGCCAAAATATGAAGGAAATACAATTTTCTTGTATAAAATGAATGTTTAGATATCCAGAAAGTATGGGTCCCACAGAAAAATGTTTCAGTCAAATTCCTTTGATTACAGAAAAAGGGTCATTTTTGTTTAATGATAAAAATGAAAGAAATTTGTGGAAAAATAAAATGGAAATGCGAGGAGAAGAGCATATTTCCCATCCTACCCTTCACCACCACAGCTTCCTTCTTACACACACACATATATAAATACTAATTTTTTTTTTTTGTTTTTAGTTAAGAAGTTTATTATAAAATTAATATTATATAATATAAAGTTATTTTATTATTAAAGTTATTTGTTGTGTATAATTAAACTGGTTACTCTAAATTGGTTAAAATATATATTTTTTTAAATATTGGTTAAAATAAATAGGTTCATCATAATTATCATAATGTTTTCATAATTAGGACCACAAAAATAACTATAATGGCATTGATAAATTATTTTATTAAAAAAAAAATTACTTAATACAATGAAGGGTAAAATGGGCAGATAAAAAATTTTTCTTATTCATTCCTATTAACCAAACATAAAAATTACTTCTAAGAAAATTAAATTTCACTTTTCAACATATTACTTTACTTTCTAGCATACTCTTGCTTGCAAACGGAGCCATAAAGAATCGGGTCGAAAATTGGAGCTGGAAGAGAGAATTAAAGGCCCAGATTGTTTCATGGAATTGGGGCCTCCAATTCTAATTCCAGCGTTTGGGAGTAGACAAAGAATTGAAATTACAATTCCATTAACCAATTCTGTTGAATTAGGTTTTGCCTCATTTATAGTGGGATCAATTCCCGTGGGAGTAGAAGATAATTATAAATCTCCACGACGGAATTCAGCTAAAAGAACGCCCCGATAAAAAAAAACACCCATCTTATATATTGTGTTTCCAACTCCATCTTTTCTACAAATGCGAACCAGAGCCGCCGAACGTTGGCCACCGCCGAGAGGTAGTCTCTCTCTCTCTCTCTCTCTCTCTCTCTCTCTTCTAAACTCAACCATCACCTTCCATTCTTCACCCTTCTCTCTTCCAAACTCAACCCACCTTCTCTGATTCACCCTCCTTCCTTCTCCCTGTCTAACCCAAGTTCTTTTGCTGCTACAGCAACATGTCTCACAAACCCAACCGACCTAAAATCGAATCACCTAACGACACATGTTC